>BSBK01000894.1:0-550000 GCA_027943335.1 Chamaecyparis obtusa | reverse complement strand
CTTATATTTCCCTTTTTCCAAAGTGATTAAGTAAAACATGATTACAATTTATTACCTTCTTCAGAAAACTGAGATTTAAGGATTAACCAAGTGTGAAAATAGGCCAAAAAAGGACCATATAGTGAATGTTATATTTATACTCTAAATCACTACAATCTGATAGGAAATCTAGAAATTAGATAAAAAATCATGCATTTAAAAAAAAAAACACCTTAAAATATTATCATGTGCAGCCAAACGAAGCCCTAGAAGTTGTAAAAAGTAGGATTAGATAGGTAAAATCATTAAAAACTATAATATATATCAATTTTTCCACCAAAATTAGAAAATAATGCCACCAATAGAAAGTTCAAGGAATTGCACCCCAAATAAAAAAATTTCTCAAAAAAAGACTTAAAATGAGCAAGATATGATCCTTTGAAGTTAGAGTGCAAGATAATATAATTCAATGGAGAGGAGTAGGAATTTTTCAACCTTGTGATGATGTTAGCAATCCACTTGATTAAATTTGATAGCCATATGGGTGACACAACAAAAGAACAAATACCCTGTCGATGAGGGTTGGACACCAATCAATTTTAAACCAGTAATGTAATGTGTCAAAAAAAACTTATTGTGATGATGTGGCATGCTAACTGGATGAACAATAATGTTGCTAGACCATACAATGATGTGTATGAATTCCACCTATTGATTATTGATTGGTCAAAAGTGATGTGTCCTTGCAGAAATTATACTTTCCTTGTGAACTTGTTGTGTCTGCATGGATTGTGTTAGAGTAGTCGAGTATTGCTAATAATTAATTCAGTTAATTATTAGTTCTCTACTCTTAGCTTAAGTTAGACTTAGGAAAGTTTCCTTTTCTTAGAAGTTTCCCTTTTAGGGTTTCAGTATCCTTTATAAAGATTCACCGCTTTGTAATTCATAAGTAGATTGTATTATTTTCATCATTGTTAATAGAAGATTATTTTCTTGCAACATGGTTTTGCAGTCTCTGGCCTTTTGGCCGCCATAGTTACTACCTTCTCTTCTGTCTTCATTCTTGTAGCAGTCTTTGCATGCAGGTGTTCTTGGAAGATTTGATGGTTATCAAATCCAACAGATTGCTGGTGATCTTGCACAAAGGATGTGCACCGTTGTTGAGGTTGTGTAAATGAGGTTACGTTGGATGTGTGTGGGCCACTAAGGTGTTATTGGGTGGCCTACAGAAGATGGGTGTGACTTGGGTTTGTTGTGCATGTTCAATGTTGTGTGGGGGTTGGAAAATTTATGCTACATTCCCTATGTGTTGGGAAGTGACAAGATTTATATGGAAAGCACCACCGATAGGAAACAAAAGAGCCAAAGGTCAGTGGAAGAGGTGGCTCCACTTTCGCATTGATATTGTAGTTTCTAGATCTTTGTATATTGTTGGTTCTAATTTATTGTACCTCAATATATATTGACTATTGCATGGATTGATCTAAAATCCTATATGTTTGTTGAGGCAACCATAATAGGGGTCAGGGATATACCCCCCAAAAAATCTATTTTGCAAGAGAAAATGCAAATAATGTGAAAATTAGTAAAAAAATTCAAAAAATATTTTTTCTTAGTTAAATCGTACTAAAGAGGGGCATATTGGGTCGTACGGATTGATTGGCTATATTTTTTGACTTGAATTTGATTTTTTCCTAATATAGGCAAATTTATAGTCAAAATTCACCAAAATAGCCTCTCGAATGCAATGATGATGCCCAAATTACCTTATTTTGCACCCATAATCAAATAAAGCCAGAATTTCACTTCTTGAGAAGTGGTTTTCACACCTTGAGAGCTCTGATACCATGTTAGAGTTTTAGTTGACCCTACAACACCCCCAAGATCAAATGAAAGACCATGATAACTTCCACAAGAGAATAGAAAGAAAATTACATTAAAATGCAATAATAATATTATTGATAATGGATATCATAAAAATTGATGCAGGAGCATCCTGGGTGTAAGAGCAATCTTGCTTCACCCAAAAATATTTCTATTTTTGTATTCAATAAGGGCTATCTTGTGCAGAGCTACTATTTATGGAAACTTGCTATTTTTAGTAAGTTGGTCTTATGATCTCGAAATGTTCTAATTTTACATATGGAGGTTCACCTCAGTCATATCAGCCTACCAACAAAGTTTCATGGCTAGATTAGGTCTAGTTTTGAAGATATTAAAGATTTTCGGTATTGGCAGCAGGGTACAAAAACTTTGAACTCAGTTTTGAAGGCTTTAGAGGCCCTGAATGAGGTCAAAAATTTGGGTGACACACACGTTGCACTAGTCAAGCCTGTAGAGCGCTTTGTGGCATTTCTAGAATGAGGTTATAATAGCCAATCGGGTCAACAGGCGATGACTTATGGTCTTCGGAAGTTGGGTCATCTGAAATGGCAGAAAATAATTTTTCTTCAAAATTTCTATTTGGGTTTCAAAACTCATTTTGAGCCGACTTTGATGTAATAAATTGCAAAATAAAATAATTCTAAGTTTGGTCGGCCCTAAGGGCTAAATTTCTGGAACCTTCTCCGGCAGTGGAAATTGCCTATATAAAGAAGGCCTGTAGTGTTGTCTAGGGTAGTTTTGCCTAGGAGATTTGGGTATTGATTCGAGGCTTTGTCCTACAGAATATTGTAAAGGAATGCCCATGTGGCTTTGCATATTGTAATTCTGAAAGTTTGTAATTCCACATTTGTGGAGATAATAAGAAGCCAATTTTTTGTTCTTGCATATTGTTGTTGTTTCTCTGTTTATGTTATATGTTTGTGGTATAAAGGGGAGCACCCTTCATCAGTGGTATTAGAGTAGGAGTTCTTGAGTGTGTAAACAGATCGCCGACTATGAGGCAGTTTGCACCAGGACCGTGGTTAGGGTTTCAGTGCGCATCGCGAAAATGCCTCCATGAAGAGAACGTGGCGGAAGAGCTGGTGCTGTGACACCTAAGGTTAGAGAGCTGCAGAGACAAGTGCAAGCATTGCAATAAGAGATTCGCAGAGGAATGAATCTTAATGTCAGAGACGAAAGCGAGGATGAAGCCGAAGAAAAACATCAAGAAGGAGAAGCTGAAATTGTGAACTAGGAGGAAGAAAGACTTTTTCGGGTGATTTCCAAGATTAGGAAAAGACCTAAGATTGAGGTTCCTACATTTTCTAAAAATCTTGACCCAGAGGAATTGATCGACTGGATCAATGAATGTGAGGAATATTTTGAGTATGAAGATGTTGAAGATCCTGATAGGGTCAAATTTGTGAAGGCCAGACTGAAAGGTCATGTGAAGATCTGGTGGCAAGAGGTTCAATTGGAGCAAAATAGAAGAGGGAAAGATAAAATCACAAGATGGGATCGGATGGTGGATAAATTGAAGTGACTGTTTATTCTTGTTGATTATGAGCTTGACCTACTAAAGAAAATGCAAAGTTTGAAGCAAACAGGAAGATCTGTTCAGGAGTATACAGAGGAGTTCTATCAACTCCTCATCAGAACAGGCCATGCGGAAGCTGATAAGGAGAAAGTTGTCCGATACCTTAATGGGTTAAGGCCAAGTATTCAGGAGGAGTTGAATCTAGTTTGAATGAACAGTATTGAGGAGGCATACCAGTTTTTCCTAAAAGTAGAGGGAAAGATGAACAAGAAGCTTAAGAGTAGACAAAACAGAAGAGGTCATGGTGGAAGATTTGGTGGATGGTCATATGGTGACTGAAATGAAGATCCAAAAAAGAAGGATGAGGCCAGTAGCAGCCAGAATTAGAGAGGAAGTAATTCCAATCGCTTCTAGGATCAGAGTAATAGAGATCAGAAAGGAAGAGGAAGAGGACAAGGATCTAGAAGAGGAAGGTTCCGCGGAACATGTTTTCACTGTGGAGAAGAAGGTCATAGGGCATTTGAATGTCCTTAGCACCAAGGAAGAACATATAGGAGAAATGAAGGCCAGGCCAGAGTTGCACATGTAGATGACGATGCTAAATCATCAAATTCTGAAGATGCTGAAAGAGGAGAAACACTGATTAACAGAAGAGTCCTGCTGAGTGGTGAGAATGAACCTGAACAAAGGAGGAGCCTGTTTCACACTAGATGCAAGTGTGAGGGTAAATGTTGCGATGTGATTATTGATAGTGGAAGCACTGACAATTTGGTGTTAGAAGAGATGGTGACAAAGTTGAAGCTCAAGAGACAGAAACATCCACATCCATATCAGATTGCCTGGGTGCAGGATGAGCACAAGGTCATGGTCAGTGAACAGTGCCTGGTAAAGTTCAAGATCGATGGGTACCAAGATGAGGTACTATGTGATATCATCTCTATGGATGCATGTCATATGTTGTTGGGTAGACCGTGGTAGTTTAACAGATGTGCTGTACACGATGGTCGTGTGAATACCTATTCCCTGACAAAGGATGGAGTGCGACATAAGCTAAAGCTATTGAAGGAGACCGAAGAAAAGGTATGCAGTAATGCAAGAATAACATTTGTTGATGGAAGAAAATTCCTAGATGGTATGAGAAATGAGAATGTGTGTTTTGTTTTAATTCTAAAAGCTAGTAAATAAGAAGTAGAGGATGTACCTGTAGAGGTTGCAGATTTGTTGAATGAGTTTCAGGATATTGTATCTAATAATGTACCTGATGGATTAGCACCGGTAAGGAAGATCAGTCATCAAATTGATTTGATTCTAGGAGCCAATTTTCCAAACAAGGCAACACACAGAATGACACTAGCAGAAAGTGAAGAGTTGAACAGACAAGTACATGAGTTGTTAAAGAAGGGATTGATTCGAGAGAGCCTGAGTCCATGTGTTGTACCAGCAGTATTAGCACCAAAGAAGAATGGAGAATGGAGGATGTGTACATATTCCAAAGCAATAAACAAGATCACAATCAAATATAGGTTTCCATTGTCACGAATGGATGATATTATGGACTGTTTGAGTGGAGCTGTGTATTTCTCAAAGATAGATCTGAAGAGTGGATATCACCAGATTCGGATCAGAGAAGGAGATGAATGGAAGACCGCTTTCAAGATAAAGGAAGGACTGTATGAGTGGTTAATCATGACTTTTGGGCTAACCAATGCACCGAGCACTTTCATGCAGCTCATGAACGAGGTTTTGAAAGAATTTCTGGGTAAGTTTGTCATTGTTTACCTAGATGATATTTTGATCTTTAGCAAGACATTGGAGGAACATATGATGCATATTCATATGGTGTTTGAGAAGCTAAGAGATGAGAAATTATTGATTAATTTGAAGAAGCGCAGTTTTGTGAAGAAAGAGTTAGTGTATTTGGGATTTGTAGTTTCAGCAGAAGGTCTAAAAATGGACCTAGAGAAGGTACATGCTATCCTTGAATGGCCTACTCCAAGGAGTGCTACTGAGGTAAGATCTTTTCATGGTTTGGCTAGCTTTTACAGAAAGTTTATCAAAAATTTTAGAAGTATTTGTGGACCCTTGACTAAAACAATGAGAGGGGATAGAAAAGAGTTTAAGTGGACTAATGGGGTGAAAAAGAGTTTTTAATTGTTGAAACAAAAAAGTTACAGAACAACCTATTTTAGCACTTCCAGATTTTAATAAGGTGTTTCAAGTAGACTTTGATGCTAGTGGTATTGCAATAGGAGCTGTTATGAGCCAAGAAGGTAAACCTGTTGCTTATTTTAGTGAGAAGTTAAATGATGCCAAAAGGAAGTATTTTGTTTATGATCAAGAATTTTATGCTATAGTTTAGGCATTAAAGAAGTGGAGACATTATCTACTTCCTAAGGAGTTTGTTTTGTATATTGATCATCAAGCTTTGCAATATTTGAATAGTCAAGCAAAGTTGAATCAGAGACATTTGAAATGGGTTGAGTTTTTGTAGAGTTATACATTTATTTTGAAACATATGAGTGGAAAGTCTAACAGGGTTGTAAATTCTCTTAGCAGAAGGCAACTATTGCTGACAGAAATGCAGATTGAAGTGGTTGGGTTCAAGGAACTCAAAAATTTGTATCCAGAGGATCCTGATTTTGGTGGAGCTTGGAAAGCTTGCAAAGAACCTGTTACTCTAGATAGGATGAAGTGGCTGGATTTTATCATCCAGGATGATATGCTATTTAGAGGGAGTCAGTTGTGCATTCCACGAAGTTCTATGAGGGAGAATCTCATCAAGGAGAAGCATAATGGAGGATTGGTTAGACATTTTGGTCATGATAAAACCCTTGCTTTGGTTGGTGAGAATTATTATTGGCCACAGTTGCAGCAAGATGTCAAAAATTTTGTACAGAGTTGCAGAGTATGTCAGATGGAGAAGGGAGTGAAGAAGAATACAGGGTTATATCAACCATTACCTATACCAGAGAAGCCTTGGGAGGATATCAGTATGGACTTTGTTCTTGGTTTACTGAGGACTCAGTGGGGACACGATTCAATTTTGGTAGTAGTTGATAGATTTTCAAAGATGACACATTTCATTCCCTACAAGAAGACTAATGATGCCATTCATGTAGCAGAGTTATTTTTCAGAGAAGTAGTGAGACTACATGGTTTGCCAAAGACCATAGTTTCAGATAAAGACACTAAGTTCATTGGATATTTCTGGTGTACATTGTGGAAGAAGTTGAAGATAGATTTGAAGTTCAGTTCATCACATCATCCATAGACTGATGGATAGATAGAGGTGGTGAATAGAAGTTTGAAAAATTTTCTGAGATGTTTGGTTGGAGACAAGCCAACAGGATGAAATTTGATTTTACCACAAGTAGAATTTGCATACAATAATTCTATCAATAGGAGCACTGGTAAATCACCATTCCAGATTGTATATGGAAATAGTCCAAGAAATGCATCTAAATTGAGAAAGATAGATAAAAGAGAAATAAGTAGTGCCGAAGCTGAAGATTTTGCAAAACATTTGAAGAACATCCATGGGGAGGTGAGGAAGCATATTACCAAGATGAATGCACAGTATAAGACTAAGGCAGATAAGAAAAGAAAGCATAAGGAATTTCAGGTTGAAAATGAAGTCATGATTCATTTGCGGATGGAGTGATTTCTGGTTGGTACATATAACAAGTTGAAAATGAAGAAGTTTGGGCCATGTAAGATACTGAAGAAGCATGATTAAGGAAATGCATATGAGGTAGAATTACCTACTGAGCTGAATATTTCACCAGTGTTTAACATTTTAGATTTGACAGCGTATCATGAAGGAGGTGTTGAAGATGAGGTTGTAGCAGCACAATGGAGTATTCCAACAACCAATTCTGATATCAAGGAGATTGAAGGCATACTGGACAGTCATATTGGCAGAAGCACAAGGAACAGGACATATGAAGAGTATTTGGTCAAATGGAAAGGACAACCTGTTGAAGATTCATCATGGCTAACAAAGGAGGAGGTTAACCGTCTTGGTTTTCCTCTGCACACTTGAGTCGTGACAGGGTCACTTCTCAAATTACCTTGGGTGTCTGATGCAGGAGCATCCTTGGTGTAAGAGCAATCTTGCATCACCCAAAAATATTTTTATTTTTGTATTCAATAAGGGCTATCTTGTGTAGAGTTGCTATTTATGAAAACTTGTTATTAGTAGTAAGTTGGTCTTATGATCACAGAATGTTCTGATTTTACATATGGAGGTTCATCTCAGTCATATCAACCTGCCAGCAAAGTTTCATGGCTAGATCAGGTCTAGTTTTTAAGATATTGAAGATTTTCAGTATTGGCAGTAGGGTACAAAAACTTTGAACTCATTTTTGAAGGCTTTAGAGGCTCTGGATGAGGTCAAAAATTTGGGTGACAAGCATGATGCGCCTGTCAAGCCTATAGAGCGCTTTGTGGTGTTTCCAGAATGGGGTTATAATAGCCAATCGGGTCAATAGGCAATAACTTATGGTCTTCAGAAGTTGGGTCATTTGAAATCGCGAAAAATAATTTTTCTTCAAAATTTCTGTTTGGGTTTCTAAACTCATTTTGAGCCGACTTTGATGTAATAAATTGTAAAATAAAATAATTCTAAGTTTGGTCGGCCCTAAGGGCTAAATTTCTGGAACCTTCTCGAGCGATGGAAATTGCCTATATAAAGAAGGCCTGTAGTGTTGTCTAGGACAGTTCCGCGTAGGAGATCGGGGTATTGATTCGAGGCTTTGTCCTATAGAATATTGTAAGGGAATGCCCATGTGGCTTTGCATATTGTAATTCTGAAAGTTTGTAATTCCACATTTGTGGAGATAATAAGAAGCCAATTTTCCGTTCTTGCATATTGTTGTTGTTTCTTTATTTATGTTATATGTTTGTGGTATAAAGGGTGGCACCCTTCATCAGTGGTATTAGAGCAGGAGTTCTTGAGTGTGTAAATAGATCACCGACTGTGAGGCAGTTTGCACCAGGACCGTGGTTAGGGTTTCAATGTACATCGCGAAAATGCCTCCACGAAGAGAACGTGGCGGAAGAGCTGGTGCTGGAACACCTGAGGTTAGAGAGCTGCAGAGACAAGTGCGAGCATTGCAAGAAGAGATTCACAAAGGAATGAATCTTAATGTCAGAGACGAAAGCGAGGATGAAGCCGAAGAAGAATATCAAGGAGAAGCCGAAATTTTGAACTAGGAGGAAGAAAGACTTTTTCGGGTGATTTTCAAGATTGGGAAAAGACCTAAGATTGAGGTTCCTACATTTTCTAGAAATCTTAACTCAGAAGAATTGATCGACTGGATCAATGAATGTGAGGAATATTTTGAGTATGAAGATGTTGAGGATTCTGATAGGGTCAAATTTGCGACGGCCAGACTGAAAGGTCACGCGAAGATCTGGTGGCAAGAGTTTCAATTGGAGCGAAATAGAAGAGGGAAAGATAAAATCACAAGATGGGATCAGATGGTGGATAAATTGAAGTGACAGTTCATTCTTGTTGATTATGAGCTTGACCTACTGAAGAAAATGCAAAGTTTGAAGCAAGTAGGAAGATCTATTCAGGAGTATACAAAGGAGTTCTATCGAATCCTCATCAGAACAAGCCATGCAGAAGCTGATAAGGAGAAAGTTGCCAGATACCTTAATGGGTTAAGGCCAAGTATTTAGGAGGAGTTGAATCTGGTTCGAATGAACAGTATTGAGGAGGCATACCAGTTTTTCCTAAAAGTAGAGGAAAAGTTGAACAAGAAGCTTGAGAGCAGACAAAATGGAAGAGGTCGTGGTGGAAGATCTGGTGGACGGTCATATGGTGGCCGAAATAAGATCCGAAAAAGAAGGATGAGGCCAGTAGTAGCCAGAATCAGAGAGGAAGTAATTCCAATCGCTTTCAGGAATAGAGTAATAGAGATCAGAAAGGAAGAGAAAGAGGACAAGGATCTGGAAGAGGAGGGTTCCGTGGAACATGTTTTCATTGTGGAGAAGAAGGTCAGAGGGCATTTGAATGTCCTTAGCACCAAGGCAAAATAGACAAGATAAATGAAGGCCAGGCCAGAGTTGCACATGTAGATGAAGATGCCAGATCATCAAATTTTGAAGATGCTGAAAGAGGAGAAACGCTAATTAACAGAAGAGTCTTGCTGAGTGGTAAGAATGAACCTGAACAAAGGAGGAGCCTGTTTTACACTAGATGCAAGTGTGAGGGTAAATGTTGTGATGTGATTATCGATAGTGGAAGCACTAACAATTTGGTGTTGAAGGAGATGGTGACAAAGTTGAAGCTCAAGAGATAGAAACACCCACATCCATATCGGATTGCCTAGGTGCAGGATGAGCACAAGGTCATGGTCAGTGAACAGTGCCTGGTAAAGTTCAAGATCGACGGGTACCAAGATGAGGTACTATGTGATATCATCTCTATGGATGCATGTCATATGTTTTTGGGTAGACCGTGGCAGTTTGACAGATGTGCTGTACATAATGGTCATGCGAATACCTAT
Organism: Chamaecyparis obtusa; assembly: GCA_027943335.1. Lineage (NCBI taxonomy): Eukaryota > Viridiplantae > Streptophyta > Pinopsida > Cupressales > Cupressaceae > Chamaecyparis > Chamaecyparis obtusa. The sequence goes on along the minus strand of BSBK01000894.1, from coordinate 540,106 downwards.
TCCCTGACAAAGGATGGAGTGTGACATAAGCTAAAGCCATTAAAGGAGATCAAAGAAAAGGTATGCGGTAATGCAAGAATAACATTTGTTGATGGAAGAAAATTCCTAGATGGTATGAGACATGAGCATGTGTGTTTTGCTTTAATTCTAAAAACTAGTAAAGAAGAAGTAGAGGATGTACCTGTAGAGGTTGCAGATTTGTTGAATGAGTTTCAAGATATTATATCTAATAATGTACCTGATGGATTAGCACCGGTAAGGAAGATCAATCATCAAATGAATTTGATTCTAGGAGCTAGTTTTCCAAACAAGGCAACACATAGAATGACACCAACAGAAAGTGAAGAGTTGAACAGACAAGTATATGAGTTGTTAAAGAAGGGATTGATTCGGGAGAGCCTGAGTCCAAGTGCTGTACCAGCAGTATTAGCACCAAAGAAGAATGGAGAATGGAGGATGTGTACATATTCCAGAGCAATAAACAAGATCACAATCAAATATAGGTTTCCATTGTCACGAATGGATGATATTATGGACTATTTGAGTGGAGCTGTGTATTTCTCAAAGATAGATCTGAAGAGTGGATATCACCAGATTTGGATCAGAGAAGGAGATGAATGGAAGACCGCTTTCAAGATAAAGGAAGGACTGTATGAGTGGTTAGTCATGCCTTTTGGGCTAACCAATGCACCGAGCACTTTCATGCGGCTCATGAATGAGATTTTGAAAGAATTTCTGGGTAAGTTTGTCATTGTTTACCTAGATGATATTTTGATCTTTAGCAAGACATTGGAGGAACATATGATGCATATTCGTATGGTGTTTGAGAAGCTAAGAGATGAGAAATTATTGATTAATTTGAAGAAGCGCAGTTTTGTGAAGAAAGAGTTAGTGTATTTGGGATTTATAGTTTCAGTAGAAGGTCTAAAAATGGACCTAGAGAAGGTATATGCTATCCTTGAATGGCCTACTCCAAGGAGTGCTACTGAGGTAAGATCTTTTCATGGTTTGGCTAGCTTTTACAGAAAGTTTATCAAAAATGTTAGCAGTATTTGTGGACCCTTGATTGAAACAATGAGAGGGGATAGAAAAGAGTTTAAGTGGACTAATGGGGCAGAAAAGAGTTTTCAATTGTTGAAACAAAAAGTTACAGAACAACCTGTTTTAGCACTTTCAGATTTTAATAAGGTGTTTCAAGTAGACTGTGATGCTAGTGGTACTGTAATAGGAGCTGTTATGAGCCAAGAAGGTAAACCTGTTGCTTATTTTAGTGAGAAGTTAAATGATGCCAAAAGGAAGTATTCTGTTTATGATCAGAAATTTTATGCTATAGTTCAGGCATTAAAGAAGTGGAGACATTATCTACTTCCTAAGGAGTTTGTTTTGTATATTGATCATCAAGCTTTGCAATATTTGAATAGTCAAGAAAAGTTGAATCAGAGACATTTGAAATGGTTTGAGTTTTTTCAGAGTTATACATTTTTTTTGAAACACAGGAGTGAGAAGTCTAACAGGGTTGTGGATGCTCTTAGCAGAAGGCAACTATTGCTGACAGAAATGTAGATTGAAGTGGTTGGGTTCAAGGAACTCAAGAATTTGTATCCAGAGGATCCTGATTTTGGTGGAGCTTGAAAAGCTTGTAAAGAACCTGTTACTATAGATAGGACGAAGTGGTTGGATTTTATCATCCAAGATGATATGCTATTCAGAGGGAGTCAGTTGTGCATTCCATGAAGTTCTATGAGGGAGAATCTCATCAAGGAGAAGCATAGTGGAGGATTGGCTGGACATTTTGGTCCTCATAAAACCCTTGCTTTGGTTGGTGAGAATTATTATTGGCCACAGTTGTAGCAAGATGTCAAGAATTTTGTATAGAGTTGTAGAGTATGTTAGATGGCGAAGGGAGTGAAGAAGAATACAGGGTTATATCAGCCATTACCTTTACTAGAGAAGCCTTGGGAGGATATCAGTATGGAATTTGTTCTTGGTTTACTGAGGACTCAAGGGGGACACGATTCAATTTTTGTAGTAGTTGACAGATTTTTGAAGATGACACATTTCATTCCCTGCAAGAAGACTAATGATGCCATTTATGTAGCAGCGTTATTTTTCAGAGAGTTAGTGAGACTACATGGTTTTCCAAAGACCATAGTTTTAGATAGAGACACTAAGTTCATTGGATATTTCTGGCGTACATTGTGGAAGAAGTTGAAGATAGATTTGAAGTTTAGTTCATCACATCATCCACAGACTGATGGACAGACAGAGGTGGTGAATAGAAGTTTGGGAAATTTGTTGAGATGTTTGGTTGGAGACAAGCCAACAGGATGGGATTTGATTTTACCACAGACATAATTTACATACAATAATTCTGTCAATAGGAGCACTGGTAAAACAACATTCCAGATTGTATATGGAAATAGTCCAAGAAATGCATCTGAATTGAGAAAGATAGATAATAGAGAAATAAGTAGTGCTGAAGCTGAGAATTTTACAGAACATTTGAAGAACATCCATGGGGAGGTGAGGAAGCATATTACCAAGATGAATGCACAGTATAAGACTAAGGAAAATGAGAAAAGGAGGCATAAGGAATTTGAGGTTGAAGATGAAGGCATGGTTCATTTGTGGAAGGAGCGATTTTCGATTGGTACATATAACAAGTTGAAAATGAAGAAGTTTGGGCCATGTAAGATACTGAAGAAGCATGATTCAGGAAATGCATATGAGGTAGAATTACCTACTGAGCTGAATATTTCACCAGTGTTTAACATTTCAGATTTGACAGAGTATCATGAAGGAGGTATTGAAGATGAGGTTGCAGCAGCACAGTGGAGTATTCTAGCAACCAGTTTTGATATCAAGGAGATTGAAGACATACTAGATATTCGTGTTGGTAGAAGCATAAGGAACAGGACATATGAAGAGTATTTGGTCAAATGAAAAGGACAACCTGTTGAAGATTCATCATGGCTAACAAAGGAGGAGGTTAACCATCTTGGTTTTCCTCTGCACACTTGAGTCGTGACAGGGTCACTTCTCAAATTACCCCGAGTGTTTGATGTAGGAGCAGCCTGGGTGTAAGATCAATCTTGCATCACCCAAAAATATTTTTATTTTTGTATTCAATAAGGGCTATCTTGTGCATAGCTTCTATTTATAGAAACTTGCTATTTTTAGTAAGTTGGTTTTATGATCTCGGAATGTTCTGATTTTACATATGGAGGTTCATCTCAGTCATATCAGCCTGCCAGCAAAGCTTCATGGCTAGATCAGGTCTAGTTTTGAAGATATTGAAGATTTTCGGTATTGGCAGCAGGGTACAAAAACTTTGAACTCAATTTTGAAGGCTTTCAAGGCCCCAGATGAGGTTGAAAATTTGGGTGATAGGCGCGTTGCACCAATCAAGCCAATAGAGTGCTTTGTGGCATTTTCAGAATGGGGTTATAATAGCCAATCGGGTCAACGGGCGATGACTTATGGTCTTCGGAAGTTGGGTCATCTGAAATGGCAGAAAATAATTTTTTTTCAAAATTTCTATTTGGGTTTCAAAACTCATTTTGAGCTGACTTTGATGTAATAAATTGTAAAATAAAATAATTTAAGTTTGGTCGGCCCTAAGGGCTAAATTTCTGGGATCTTCTTGGGCGGTGGAAATTGCCTATATAAAGAAGGCCCGTAGTGTTGTCTAGGGCAGTTCTGCATAGGAGATCTGGGTATTGATTCGAGACTTTGTCCTATAGAATATTGTAAGGGAATGCCCATGTGGCTTTGCATATTGTAATTCTAAAAGTTTGTAATTCCACATTTGTGGAGATAATAAGAAGCCAATTTTCTGTTCTTGCATATTGTTGTTGTTTTTCTGTTTATGTTATATGTTTGTGGTATAAAGGGGAGAACCCTTGATAAAAAATATACATAATAAGCCTTCTAAGTATAAAGGAAATACAATAAGAAACAATGATAAGGAAAAGATAAGTTATTTTTCATACTAGGTGGAATCACATGCCTACCAGAGGTGGATCATCCTCCATTACACAATGAAGTATACACGTAACACATGGAGGATTATAATGTGATCTATGTTGACTAAAGGTGGATCACATACATAATGTGAAATTTTATAACAACTATCATCACATGAAGTGCTATTTATCCTACACCATGTGCTTAATATATGTGAAAACTACTATGCAATGCATTATCCTAAGTAAGCTTAAGTAAAGTGTAATTAGTGAATATTTAATTATACCAACATTATATGATCAATAAAAGTAGTCACTTGGAAGTTACTAGTGTAAGATTTTATTGGCGCTCCTAAATTTTTTTGTCTAATATTTCTAAAATAGGTTTATTTGACCTTAGGGATTATTTTTCAAAAAATTAATCTTGTTCTAAACTTAAAAAAACCATTGCAATTTGTACTTTATTTGTGTTCTAACTTTCTTTTATATTTTATTTGTAAGTTGTTACTTCAAGATAAGGTCACTTAATTATTTTTTGTTTTCGATTTGTTTTGGTATTACTAGCACCAACATTAGATTAAGACACATTATGTAGTGCCTAGATATATGAATGTCAAAATGTCTTTCCTATGCATTATTTTCTTTATGATAATTCTTGTAGCTACTAGATTTGTTCCATGTATTTTATAACATATTTTGATGCATTTCTATGCTACTATGCATCAATAATTACCTATTTATTTTTTCTCTATATGGAATAAGTAGTTTGCTAACACACTATATTCAAGGGAATATCAACATGGTTCAATTTTTTTGCTAATTATTTTGCATATAAATTTCTTAGTCACCCTAATATGACATTTATAATTTTAGTGCATATATCAATTTCCATCTCATTGCACAAATATTTTACATCCTAACTTTCATTAGTTCTAGTAGTTGCAAGTTAACTACAATTTATTTGTAGGAAATAGTGATCCAATAGTGTTTTTGATATTATCATTGGTAGAGCTACGACCTAAAATTGAATTGGAAAAGGAAATAGAAGTCAAAAATAGATTTTCAATTATATCCAAAATATTGTATTTATGAAGAAATTTAATGTATTGCATCTTAAAAATTATCAATTCATCAAAGAAAAATATAAACTATAAAGAAACAAATTATATTAGAGATAGATGTAACCATTTTGATTGATTCTTTTTCATTGTACAAAATGTCATACTTCAATAATAATAAAATTAAACTAGGTAAAAATATCAATGTGGAAATTGACATTATTGTGGTGTTTGTTCATCTACAATGGATGGCCAATCCAAAAGTTCTTCCAATATATTGTTGTATTTAATGCAAATATTCACTTGCATGAAAGAAAATTTAAGGCTGAGAGTGCACATAAGACCATTGAACCAATCCAGTGTGTCTAACCGAGTTAACACTGAGTTGAATCAGAGAAAGTTTTTAAGGTTAAGAGAATTAGGGACTACTGATTCACCCCCTCTCTCCATAATCCAATAGGTACAAGAGCCATTGGACTGGTGCTCTCAAATTTACTCACCTATAATTGATAGTGGTGAAGCACTACACAGAGTTGGGAAAAAGAGAGAAATTCAGTAAGAAGAATATTTTATCTAATGTTTTTTTGTAAATTAGCATTAAACATGTGTTGTATATTAATATCAGACACAAGATAAGAAATCAAAGCATATAAATACTTAAATCTACCAATGAAATCAATAACTTTTTCTTTCACTCCTTGTTTACAATGCATGAAATTAGTCAAAGACACAGGCAAACCAATATTATTTTGAAATTTTTGAATGAAGACATTATCAAGCATTTGGAAAAAAATAATAGAATAAGGAGGCAAAGAAAAATACCATTGTAAATCCTTATCATGAAAGGTCCTAGCGAACAACTTAGCTATAATCCTATGGTTATGGGCATAGTCGCTACAAAGAATTTGAAAGATCTTAACATGAGTCACTAGGTCACCCTTACCATTATAATTCTCAAGGAGAGGCATATCAACTTGTTAAGAGACAACCATGTGGATAATGTCTAAGGATAAAGGACTTTCCATGTCACATGTAGGCATATTACACATAGATTGAGTCAAGGAAGTAAGTTATTGTTGTCAAGATGAAACTATTTGATCAAGACTAATGATGGTGGAATCATTAGAGGAAATGGAAAGCATACACACATTTGATACACTAGGGAAAGTATATGAATTGGTAGGGACAATAGAAGTAACTTGAGGAATAATTAGAACCATGGTAGGAAGAGGATTGTAATAGGTATAAGGGACACTATGATAATAAGGCTATGATGTAGGCAATGATACAAGAGGAACACTCACAAGAAGAGACGTAAAAAAGGCATTAGGAAGAGTCACATTGACAAGATTTGAAACTTGCACATATGTGGTCACAAGAGAAGGCGCATATATAATAATTCTAGACATAGGAATGGAGATAGGTAATCAAGGTTTAATACTAATAACAAGTGGAACATATCCTAACTCCTAAGGTTCGTCGACTAAAGGATTAACATTACAAGTAACGAGGTGAGAGATACCATGTAAAAGGTTAGCACCATTCTCATCATTAAGGATAACTTTCTTGATAGCTTCAATAGGAGCAATATTATGGATGACTTATTTTCATTCCCAAAATCTAAGGCAAAACAAACCAACCATTTTTTTTGTACGTGTTAAACTTAATAATGCCACAAATTGTTAAGGTTAAAGTGTTTACTAAGTTAAATATAGGAGGAGTTAATTTTTAGAGTTTATCAAATCCCAAAGGGTAAATGAGTAAGGTGGATGGAAAGATTAAGGAGAATCATGACAAGCGAAGGTCGAATCGTCAATGTCTCTCAATCAAGACTAACATCCAGGTTCAACCAAGGGTCTATTATTAGATAGGTTTAATTATTTAATTCAATCAAATTTTACTTTATTAAGGATGGGTTTATTAGAGTCTTCAATGATAAAATGATCATTAAATACCTTTACAATCTTTTTAAGGTAATCCCATTTTACCCTAGTTGTACTTGTAACGGGTGGTCCCACAATAGTGAGTCCCACTTTTTGGCCAACTTTGACACAGAGATCAACATCCTTAGAAAAATCTTCACTTTCAAACACCTATTGCCGCAAAACTATTAGGAATTTGAAGATGATGTAAACTAGAGTCTTTTAGAACTTTCTTTCTAGTTTCTAAATATATTTTAAAATAAAAAATAAAAAATAATTTAAATTTATTTTTCCTTATCCTTCGAAAAGTGGTTTGCGTGAAAAAACTATGTTTTTAAGGAGTTACTGTCACTTGGATCAGCATAACATTTTTTTAAAATATGATAAGGATGTAATTCTTTTGAGATTATATTTTTAACTTCAATATCTAAAGGATGCAATTGGTTTTATTCATTTTGGATCAATATTTCATAGTTTATTAAGTTTTAAACTGACAATAGCTGTAATTTAGATACAAGGTCACTTGGATCGCTCTAACTCGATCTATGTATATCAAAATTCAGTTTTTCTTTTTTTCATAGAAAGGTAACACAAATATGTTTTTCCTGCATATTTTTTATAATTTACTAATTTTTCCAAAGTTTTGAAGAGACAGATTGTTGAATGACCAAACAACCTATGTTTAGTTAAAATAATATTTAAAAGTGATAATGAACTCAATGTGTATTAAAATTATATAAATTAGAAAGCTTGTTCTGAATAGCATCATTTGACATCATCTGTTTGAAAAAATCATCTTGTTTAGTCCCTGTTTCAGGCCTCCAAAGAGCATCTTTTTGAAGTTCAATTTTTTTCTGAGGGCAAAATTTCAGTTTTGGGGTCTTCGTGCAAAGACCCCCTTCGCACGGAGACACTTTGGGGTCTTCGTGCGAAGACCCTTCGCACAAAGCCCCTCAAGTGAAAATCCTGGCAAGAAGACACCCCGCCAGAATTTTTCCATGGGTACTTCGCATGAAGTATGTACTTCACATGAAGTATGTACTTTGAGTGAAGTCGGCTAGTGAAATTATTTTATAAAAAAAAATTAGAATGGTATAAAACTAAAACATTTTATTTCTATTTTATATCAAATTACAATTAATAAATTCACATTTTATATTATTGAAGGTATTTTTTGTAGGAGGATTGCTATTTCTATTTTTTCAAAGGCATAATTTTGGAGAGGAAAAATATTAGATTAAAGTATTTTTTTAAGAAGAAAATTTTTGTTGACGATCTTGTGGAAGACATTTTTTGGAGCTCGAAGAAATGGGGAACAAGAAGGGAAGAAAAAGTAAATCTTCTAGAAAAAGGTCACCCAGTACTGAACAAAGAAATCATGAAGCTGCATTGACATATTATCATAAAACTAAAGAAGCTGAAAGACAAGATGAAGTAGGAGGGTCAAGTCAAGTCGAAGAATTGCACATTAAAGAAGGGTCGGGATTACTCCCTATAGAAGCTCAAACAATTGATATTGGAGAAGGGTCAACATCACATACTCCTAATGGTATGGATGAACTTTTAAATTTAGCTCAAACTATAAAGAGAAATATTAATTATAGAAACTTAGATCATTTACTTACAATGAATGTGGAGAATTTGAGATCACTTGCTAATGTTCAACTCTTAAGTCTTGCTAAGAAGAGATCAATGAATATGATAGCAAGAGAAATATTGGTTAAATTTGATAATTTTGAAACACTTGAACAAGCTCAATTTCTTTCACTTGTACTTATAAATAAAAAGTTGGAAGGGGCATTAGAATTATTGGGTATAGACACATCATCAAAGAAGAGAAAAGTTGTTGACATGCAAACTGATATGATTGAAAATCTTAAGAAGGTTTGAACTAGCTAGGGAAGCAATCTTGAACTATAGATAAGTCCATTACAAGAAAAGTTATGTTGACATCCATTGTAGGTAACACTATGGGATGAAAAAGATAGATATCTTCAGTTTCATCTCACTTTGGTTTTGATAGGAAAACAATATAATGATATGTTAATAGGAGAATACTTTTGGATGATAGCACCTTGGAAGGCAATTGGGAAATCATGTGTAGAGATCCTTGTTCTGATAGGATTGATGAAGGAATAAAAAATTTGGTCACATCATTTTGGAATGATAATACATGTCCTTCATCAAACACTAGAGATGTTATCAGACATAGAATTTCAGCTAATTAATATGAATATCATATGAAACATTGGTTGGACACAACACAACATGAAATGTATATGTCATTTTGTAGTTCAAATCCTAATATAAAGATTGGGCAAACATTGTTTGAAAGATTGAAGCCATATTATTTCAGGACAAAAAAAGTGTTTGAAACTTGTTGTCATTATCATATTGAATTTGATCTCCACTATCAGGTTTTTTGAAAGTTTGTAGAAGATACTTATGGTTTTGAAAATTCTCCTCCTACTAGATGAAGTGAGTTAATCTCATCCATTTTATGTGACAAAAGAGATGATGTAGCTGGACAAATAAATTGCATAAAAGGAATATGCCAAACATGTGCTGATTTGTCTCTTTTTCCTTTGAAAAATGAAAATATTGATGTAACAAAGATGGTAAATTGCAAGAGTTACAAATATGTAAAGAATGAAACAAAATTTGGGAAAGAATCCAAAAGGTTAGAATATGTTGAAGAGGAGATAAATGTTGGAGTATTTATGGAAAAATTTAAAAAATTGAGTCAACCCTACATTCATCATGCTTTTTTTGCATAGTGGAAAGCACAACAATTCCAAATACTGAGAGACAATTTCCCACTTGGAACTATTGTATCAGTTGTTGATTTTACAGAAAATTATTCTTTTGTTCATCAAAAGAAAATTCAGTCAGAATACTATTTTTCAAAGAAAATTACTATTATGGTACATGTGTTATCGACATGCACAATTAGATTTTGATGGTATTCAGAGCACATTTGAAGCATGGGTCATCAAGAAGGAATATCATTTTTATATAAGTGATGATAGAGAGCATGTCATTCATTATGTAGAACACTGCTTCAAGATGTTTTCTGCAACTTTGAAAGAAAGAGGTATACAAATTGATAAATATTATGTTTGGTCAGATGGATGTGTTGCACAATTCAAATCATTGAGACCATTTTATGGACTATGTAGATATCATCGTAATGAAAACATACCACATGTCTAGACTTTCTTTGAGAGTGGACATGGAAAAGGTGAACATGATGGTGCCAGAGCTTGCATCAAATGTGCTATATGAAAGTATCAAATGAATATAAGGGAGTGCATATAAAAAATGCACATGATGTGGTTGAATGGTGCACGACACATTTTGCACCAAATGAGAATGACACATCATCAGGATTGACTCAGGCAGTGCCGTATAGAAAATTTTGGGAGATAAAAGGTATGCACACATTTTTAAATTATTTGAAATTATCTAATATTTTTATGATATTTTTTATTCAAATTATATTTATATAGAATTTATTATATATGCATTTTTTTAGGTGTGGATAGAAAAATTATGCATGGTTGCAATAGGATAGAAAAGATGCAATCTTTACATTTAGTTATGAGTATGAATTGTCACAATTGGATGTTGAACACGAGGGACTACTCATGCTTTTGTTGTCACAGCATTACTGACAGTTATGAGGAATGTATCAATCAAGACCATGGATATGTAGGCGCATAGAATCTAGTGCCACTAGTTGTTACTGATACATTTGATATAGATGAAGATGAAAACTTTGATGATGTCCCTTTGATTTTTACTAATTATGATCATATCTCAGGATTGGTCAAAATTGGTAAGTATATATATTTCACATTATATGGTACATTGAGTTGCATGTATAGATAGATAGATAGATCTATAGATTGAACTAAGTAAATTTTAAGATCTCACACATGTATATATAAATTTACTGTGCAGGAGATATTTTTGCAGTAATTGTTGAGCATGGAAATGTAGGAGTTGGTTATTATTTACTGTGTTGTACTGTAGAGAGGATGAAGTTACTTGAACCTGAAGAAAGTGAGGGAATGTTGTTCCCCATAGATTTGTATATGGTTTACATCAATATATTGAACTCAATTTGTAAATTTTAAATTTCAACCTTTTAACAAATTTCAAATTGAGTTTGTTTAAATTTATATATTTCTAAAATTTGTGACCTGCAGGTTTAGTTGTTTTAGAGGGAACATATTTCAAGAAAATCAAAGTAATTCAACATGGTATTCACTTTGTTGATTATGAACCAGACAATAAGGTGTTTCAATACAGTCACCTAGTAGTTGCCACATCCATTTGTCTTCATACAGTTAAATCTCAATGTGGACGTCGTAAGTGGAGACTAGATAGTGAGGATAATGAGAGAATATTACATGTTCTCCATGAAAGGTCTGAACCACTTGAGTTGGTCTAAAAAGTATAATATGTATACTTATTTCTTGTGTTAGGACCTACTTGATATCTCTAGATTAAATTTCATTATACTTTGTTTATATATTTTAATATATGATGGACTATAATTTGTTGATATATGATGGATCTATTTGATGGTTCAATGGTTTTAATATATAGAATTTTATATGTATACTTTGATTATTGAATGATTTTTGTAAATTGCATATTAGTTAAAGATTTTATGTATGATTTGATTATTCAATGATTTTTATGATACTTTTTATGATGCTTATGATTTCCAGATCCCCTTAAGACCTCCCCTTAAGACACTAAAAAATGATGAAATTAGTTAGATTACTTACAACGTGTGTTAGTTTTAGAATTAGTTACATGTATACTTTGATTATTCATTGATTTTTATAGATTTCATATTAGTTAAATATTTTATGCATGCTTTGATTATTCAATGGTTTTTATGATACTTTTAATGATGCTTATGATTTCTAGATCCCCTTAAGACCTCCCCTTAAGACACTAAAAAATGATGAAATTAGTTAGATTACTTACAACGTGTGTTAGTTCTAGAATTAGTTACATGTATACTTTGATTATTCAATGATTTTTATAGATTGCATATTAGTTAAAGATTTTATGTATGATTTGATTATTCAATAATTTTTATGATACTTTTTATGATGCTTATGATTTCTAGATCCCCTTAAGACATCCCCTTAAGACACTAAAAAATGATGAAATTAGTTAGATTACTTATGACATGTGTTAGTTCTAGAATTAGTTACATGTATTAACTAGTTATTTTTTATGATATTAATTCTAGATCCCCTTAAGACCTCCCCTTAAGACACTAAAAAATGATGAAACTAGTTATATTACTTATGACATGTGTTAGTTCTAGAATTAGTTAGAATAGCTATTATACATTAGTTACATGTATCAACTAGTTATTTTTTATGATATTAATTCTAGATCCCCTTAAGACCTCCCCTTAAGACACTAAAAAATGATGAAACTAGTTATATTACTTATGACATGTGTTAGTTCTAGAATTAGTTAGAATAGCTATTATACATTAGTTACATGTATCAACTAGTTATTTTTTATGATATTAATTCTAGATCCCCTTAAGACCTCCCCTTAAGACACTAAAAAATGATGAAATTAGTTAGATTACTTATCATATCTAATCATATCATATCATCTAATCATATGATCTAATCAAATAAAACCATGTAATCAAATCATCTAATCAAATTATATATCATCAAATAAAATCATCTAATCAAATCAAGTCATATCATATCATCTAATCAAATAAAACCATCTAATCAAATCATATATCATCAAATAAAATCCTCTAATCAAATCAAATCAAATCAAATCAAATCATATCATCAAATCATATCATCTAATCAAATATACGTCTCTAATCAAATATATGTCTCGAATCAAATATAAGTACATCTAATCAAATATATATGTTTCTAATCAAATATATGTCTCGAATCATAAACTAAAAATATCAAACATATACTAATGACATATATAATGAGTCTCAAATAAACGATATGTGCAACATGTCCTAAACTAGGGAGTCATCAAGGCGCATGCGAACAGAGCGAACCTCTGAATGACTACCACGAGCATTCTATGGTTGTGAGACAACAATTGATCCCTACGAATATAAATGCATGTATATATAATAATAATCTAAAATAATTAAAATATTATAAATGCATGTTTAAACTTACATATTTTTAAAACTTACCTGACCACTACTAGGTGTCACATCTACTGAATCGCTCCTATGAAAAGTATCCTCTGGCTGTAAAGCAATAACTGACCCCTGCAAATTTAGTGTACAACAGTTGGTTATATGCATGTGCATAGTATATATATTATGTAAAGTACTTGAAATATATAAATACATGTGTACACATGCATGCTTAAACATATATATATCTAAAACTTATCTAACCACTAGTAGGTGTCACATCAAATGGATCTCTCATAGGAAGATTCTTTGAGCCCACACTAGAGGTAACATGCTCTACTAGCTATGCCTGCAAAATATTATACATTGAACAAACATCAATACACATGTCTACAATTAATTGTTTACTAAAACTCCTAAGAAAAAAGAAAAGAAAATTTTATATGTACCTAGGTCTCAAGAGTAGGAGGATCATTAGCGCACTACACCATCGTATCATCAACTGAAACTGCATCACCCACACCACCTAAGGTCCTGAACCTCTCTAGTAATTAGGAGTGTAGGGGTGACACTAGCTGGGAGAGGAGTGATGTAGAACCTGAACCATCTGGATGCAATAATATATCCATAAATGACCCAACACCAGTGCCAACATCCACCTAACCCAACCCACACAACTACTCATCAAAAGTGTCTAGGCCCTTAGTAGTGATGCGTACATCTCCAACCTGTATACCTGGTTCTACAACTATAGAGTGATCTGTGGGTATAGAGCACTTTGCATTATGTTGTGCCTACCTAGTAGATGCTGCATCTTGTGTCAGTGGAACTATAGGACCCCGTGCAAGTCTAATGAAACCCTTGACTAAATGTATTGGGATCCTATGTGTGTCAACAATATGAGAATAGGCCTGCAGGAGATCCTCCAAAAATTAAAGGGCCATATCTAAATGACTATGATGACTCGACAATGCTCGTATCTCTCTAGGTATAGGAAGACCTGCAGCTCTATATGTCTCATCAGTCACACCTGCAGTAGTACTAGATGAAGCCTCAGAAGATGATCTGGCTCTACTCGGTCTAGTCAAAATGTATTTTCCCACTAAATTTGAAGTGATGGATGTGGCTGTAGAAGCAATATGTCCTATACTATCAACTACTCCCCTTTGAGAAGCAATGATGACTCTATCTACAATAGAAGCCATCATCGATGCCATTGTCGGACTCCTATGCCCAACTAGTTGTCTACGAGGCTGTACAACTCGATCAACCCTATGATAATGATCGTGGTCTATAACCCTACCGATCCCCTGACCATAATATGCTGGGAGATCTAAATAGTTGACCCTAAGTCCCAAACGAAACTCAGCGTACAACTGTTGTGCAAAATATAATGGAATCTGGTCATTATTTTGATAATGACCATGTGCTATAAGAAACTGAGGGTAAATCATACATGCGATCTGAGGAATCACACACCATGTGACCTAATATGCCCTCACAGTGGCCCTCCCCTCATAATGTGGGAAAACCTTTGATGATTTTCTTGGGGACAAGGCTCTAAACCGTCACCAAGGAAACATCACCCTAGACCTCAGCCCTCAACTCTTGAAAAATGGTCTCAACTACCTGAGGCGTGAAGGAGGAGTGAGACCTCAATCTGGTAGTCGTAGTCTCTAAATTGGTCAATATAGTAGCACAATTATCTCTATATACCATCTACTAAAGATGTACAGATAAACTCTCTAAGTCGAGCCATCTCTGTGTCAGCAATCTGAAAAATGGTATGCATATCAAGAGTTTGAGGTGCATCTTGAGCGGCCATCTAGATACATAACATGTGAAAGCTAAGTGTTAATAATTAAGTACTTGATTACATGTTATAACTGCATGTAAAATGGAAACAAATATATAAATATATAAAATTATAGGTCCTATTAGGTCACATAAGTGGTCTTATTAGGTCTTAAGGGTCCTATGATGTACTAATTAGTATTAATAGGTCCTATTACATCACATAATTGGTCTTATTTAGGTCTTAAGGGTCCTAAGATGTACTAATTGGTATTAATAGGTCCTATTATGTCACATAAGTGGTCTTATTAGGTCTTAAGGGTCCTCTTATGTACTAATTGGTATTAATAGGTCATATTAGATAAAGTAAGTGGTCCTAGAGTGTCTTAAGAGGTTGTGGGTAACATAAGAGGTCCTAAAGTATAGATAAGAGTCCTAGGGTGTCTTAAGGGGTTGTGGGTAACATAAGAAGTCCTAAGGTATAGATAAGAATCCTAGAGTGTCTTAAGGGGTCGTGGGTAATATAAGTGGTCCTAGAGTGTCTTAAGAGGTCATGGGTAACATAAGTGGTCCTAGAGTGTCTTAAGGGGTCGTGGGTAACATAAGATGTCATAAGCTATAGATAGGGGTCCTAGAGTGTCTTAAGGCATCGTGGGTAACATAAGAGGTCCTAAGGTATAGATAAGAATCCTAGAGTGTTTTAAGGGGTTGTGGGCAACATAAGTGGTCCTAGAGTGTCTTAAGGGGTCGTGGGTAACATGCGATGTCATAAGATATAGACAAGGGTCCTAGAGTGTCTTAAGGTGTCATGGGTAACATAAGAGGTCCTAAGGCATAGATAAGAATCCTAGAGTGTCTTAAGGGGTCGTGGGTAACATGCGATGTCATAAGATATAGACAAGGGTCCTAGAGTGTCTTAAGGCGTCATCGGTAACATAAGAGGTCCTAAGGCATAGATAAGAATCCTAGAGTCTCTTAAGGGGTCTTGGGTATCATAAGAGGTCCTAAGGTATAGATAAGGATCCTAGAGTGTCTTAAGGGGTCGTGGGTAACATAAGAGTTCATAAGCAATAGATAAAGGTCCTAGAGTGTCTTAAGGGTTCGTGGGTAACATAAGTGTTCCTAGAGTGTCTTAAGGGGTCGTGGGTAACATAAGATGTCATAAGCTATAGATAAGGGTCCTAGAGTGTCTTAAGGCATCGTGGGTAACATAAGAGATCCTAAGGTATAGATAAGAATCCTAGAGTGTCTTAAGTGGTCGTGGGTAACATAAGAGGTCGTAAGGTATAGATAAGAGTCCTAGAGTGTCTTAAGGGGTCGTGGGTAACATAAGTGGTCCTAGAGTGTCTTAAGGGGTCATGGGTAACATAATATGTCATAAGCTATAGATAAGGGTCCTAGTGTCTTAAGGGGTCGTGGGTAACATAAGAGGTCCTAAGGTATAGATAAGAGTCCTAGAGTGTCTTAAGGGGTTGAGGGTAACATAAAAGATCCTAAGGGGTCCTAGGTTACATTAGTGGATCCTCATATATATTAATTGAATCTAAGATACATAAATGTGTCATAGGACAACCTAAGATATGTTAATGGGTCTTCAGGGTCTGAATGGGTCATATATGTCTTAAAATATCATAAGGGATGTATAATGGTCCAATAATATTAATGGGTCGTAGATGTGATAAGTGGTCTAAGTGGTCCTAGGACATCCTAAGATTCTTTAATGGGTCTTGGGGGTCCTAAGGTTTCATATTTGTTTTAAGATTTCATAAGGGATCTAGATAAGAGTCCTAGAATGTTAATGAGTCGTAGGTGCAATAAGTGGTCCTAGAGTGTCTTAAGAGGTCGTGGGTGACATAAGAGGTCCTAAGGTATATATGAGGGTCCTAGAGTGTCTTAAGGGGTCGTAGGTAACATACGAGGTCTTAAGGGATCCAGATAAGAGTCCTAGAATGTTAATGGGTCATAGGTGCAATAAGTGGTGTAACACCCCATCTATACTAAAAGATAAAAGATGATATTAAAGAAGAAACAACCATAAATAAATTCACATAAAACCACAGTAATAATTTTTTTTCCTTAAAATTGCAAACTATTACATATAATCATAGCAACTGCTTCTAAGAGCTTAATAATTTACAATCGATTTACATCAGAGTATTAATAATACTCTTTATTCAAAGATTAAGTCTCACAAAAAAATTTCCTTTCTTCCAAAACCATTACATTCTACGAATAGATCTGATAACTAATAACCATGAAATGATCTGTTTCCCATAAAACTTAACAACTGCTATCCACTGCCCCATACTCATTGATTTATCCATCTAAAACCTAAAAATCAAAATGAACACAAACACAAACAGCAGACAGGGCTCAGTCACATTGATAAAGAAAATGAATCATCTCCAAATATCTGCAATCATCAAAGTCAGTATAATATGACATTTATGCAGTTTTAAATACAGATGTAATTGAAAACTAAGTAACATAATTCCATTTTACACCAAAATCATCAAGCACTAAATTTCTTTCTAACAGAAATAAACTCGCAAAGAAAATGACAAAGTAATGATCCAATAGTTCATGGGTGTCCACATAAGGACCTACGCCATGTATCCGTAAGGATCCTCGTAGTAATCCATTATGTCTGATGAAACCATAATGTTTTATCTTATTAATTGAAACCCATAACCCTTGAATTTATAATTATCACTTAATTAAACAACTGACAGAAATTCTTTCCCATAAGGATATAGACTAGTGTCAGTCACAACTGACAGAAATTCTATCATCACAAGGTACTAGACTAGTGTCAGCCCCCAATCTAAGGATCATACTTGCATTATCTTAAAAACACTTGATCTAGCAATCAATGAAAGCAGTGACATGAACAACATAACACAATTTCAATAACATTCTGTTTCTAATGCATCAATTCACAAAAATTGAAACAGCAACTAGAAATCCATTATAAAACCATATTAACATATTTCTTAACATACATTCATAAACATGATGTTTCACGTAAGATGAAAAGATCACAACTCTTTCTCCACCACAAATCCAAACAGTATAATCTCCATATTAACTTAACATTAAAACTGTAACCGTACAATAAAATATCCATATCAAATCCATGTTTCCATTGAATAGAAAAGAACTAACATAATCGTACATCAACTGAATCAACACAACACCCATCACTTTTAACAAACATACTAGTTTATCATAACCGAATTATTAAACTAAATGGCCATACACCCTGCTCTATTAATTACAAGTTTATACCATTTATATACATGTTGGCGTATGTACATGTATACACCACGACTTGTGTATACATATACATATCCCAACAGGTATATGTATATATGAATATATAATTATATAAGCTTGTAATTAATAGTTCAGATTGACAGTCATAACATCTATTATATACATGTTGGCGTATGTACATGTATACACCACGGCTTGTGTATACATATACATATCCCAGCAGGTATATATATTTATATATCTAATTGCATAAACTTGTAATTAATAGTTTAAGTCCATGATTATGCAATAGAAAAAAAACCATACTAATCTTCACAGTTCTGTCATAGAAAACAACTACCTTATTATACTACTAATCTGCCGAATACATAAAAATAATGACAGAATAATAAAAATAACCGACTTCTACCTCTTAAACAAATACCAAAGTGTTTCTTTCTTACTGTCTGAACAAGATAGTAATTGTCTTTCCTATAAATCCCTTACATTTCCTAATGTTGTATCTACTATAATACATACTGGTGTTAATTACTAAAGATCATAAAGCTCGCAAACAAGTTTGACATAACCAAGACATCCACATTCCTCTATCGACTGATACCTATAGTGACAAACACTTTTTAACCAAACATCGACATCAGAAAACTAGAGAAATACACCCAGAAAATACTTCAATTCCACACCTATATGCAAATGTAAAAATAAAATACGATAGGTATCTAAAACACTAAGAAATACCACTAATTCCCTTTTCCACAATACAGCTCAAAGAAAACATCAACTTCGGTTAATGACAGTGATAGAGAAACCCGATTTCAACATATACCCAAGTCTATACAAACTGTATACATTATGATGCTACAGTGCTCCTAATAGCAGGTACAGTGCGAAAAGATCAAAATAAATTTTAAACAAGAGAACTCATGCTGGTTCCATACTGTATTAGTATGTTGATTTTCAAACCCGAATAACTCCCTTATCACTGTCCAAACAAGCAAACATCGACACCAAAAACACACAGGGAAAAGACCAGATGACATCTGCATAACTATATTCCATAGTTCGGCATAGACTTAGCTAAACATTGCCGAATTCATACACAGAACAGAGATTTCCCTTATTACATTATGCTCGAAACAGCATATCAAAAACAAGTGTTAAATACCACACTAAAACCAAACACTTACTAACAGTCGTTTGTTACCAAGTTTCACCACTAATCACAACATTATAACTAGATTGAATTTTTAAACTATCCAAGAAAGAAAAAGATCGATTCATATAACCGAACTCACAAAATATACAAACACAAAGTCTCATATACATCAACTAGCAAACAGTGTTTTCCAACATTCCATTAATACATTTGCAGAATCATAAAATGGAAACAGAGGTTAAGGTAAGAGATGCCCCTGCCTGGTATTCGTATGGAGAAGCTATCCAGAACCGGAATACTAGTGCTAGCCCCTGCCTGGTGAGCCTCACAAACGAATCCCAAACTCAACCACGAAGATCCCTTATCATAGATTACCAAAATGCCGTGCAAGAGAACCCAAAATGCAGAGATAACAGTGTGAAACTCCCCACTTCCTAAATGACCATGAACAGAAGGGTTTATCTTTGCCGTGAAAACCCCTTTCATTCCATGCCACTTATCATGAAGGATACAACAGTAACACGGGTCCATAACCAACTGTTTACCCAAAATGCCGCAGCATAACATGGTAAAAAAAAATGGAGTCAAATACAAACTACAACTCCTTAACCAGAGCAAATGGCAGATTCCAAACTCAACAATGAATTCCCATCGATAAGTTCATTCAATGCAAAATTATCTCTTGCAGTGTACACAACTCAAAACCTGCCAAATGTCCAGCATAGTACATTTCCACAACCCGATAAACAGCTTAAACCCCACTAACACCTTAATGAAATGAAAGTGCATTAAATCCCTGCCGTAAGTCATGTCTTCAAGCCAGTTTAAAATATGAAGACTTAGGGATAGGTTAATTCATGTCTTTGCCAATAACATTAGTCATTAACTAACTTAATCATCTAAGATAACAGCGCATGACATTGCCAATTAACTAACACTTCATCACACTAACCTCCTACTAACATACAACATAAGATATACTAACTTAGTTAATTCATATAGTTTTAGTAAATGAAATAGCACATTATTACTAAAACATTCACTCATAGTTATATGTATAAAAATACATATATTCAAATTCATTTACTTTGAATTCAGAATTTGATTAACGTTAAATAACAATAAATCTCTATATACTGTCTATACACATAAGATACAATTAACCATAATAACATAACCATTTCTAATCACGTCTAACATATTATTAAGAATTCCGAAACAATGAATCAATAATCAAACAATTGACTAACCGTATAGTTTGTCCTTAATTCATAATCAAACCAATGTTCAAAATTCAGTCTAAGCCAATTCCGTCATCATAATAGGACTCATAAAGCGACAGAAATAAACATAATTCCCTGAGTGTCTGGTAGAATAACAGAGATAACATATTTAAACTAAATAAAAAAGTTCAAAAGAACGCAGTCAGAGTTCGAACTCAAAGAAATCTAACATAACATAACATAGAAAATAAAGCCTGGAACTGTCAGGGGCATGACAAGTGGTCCTAGATTATCTTAAGGGGTCGTGGGTAACAACGGGTCCTAGATGTGTCTTAAGATAATGTAAGGGATGGATAAGGGTCAGGTAGAGTGTCTTAAGGGGTCGGGGGTAACATAAGAGGTCCTAAGGGGTCCTAGTTTACATTAGTGGATCCTCGTATGATATTAATTGAATCTAAGATACATAAACATGTCCTAAGACAACCTCAGATATGTTAATGGGTCTTGATGATCTAAATGGGTCATATATGTCTTAAAATGTCATATGGGATGTATAATGGTCCAAGAATGTTAATGAGTCGTAGATGTGATAAGTGGTCTAAGGGATCTTAGGTTACACTAATTGATACTAGTATGTCTTAACGGTTCCTGCGGAAAACGATGGGTTCACATATGTATTAATAGAAGTTAAGATAAATGAATGTGTCCTGGGACATTTTAAGATATAATAATGGGTTGTATGGGTCCTAACGGGTCCTATGTGTCAAGTAAGATGTCATAAGCAATACGTAATGGTCCTAGAATGTCTTAAGGGATTGTAGGCATCATAATAGGTCCTAAGAGATCATAAGTTACATTAATTCATCCTAGAATATGTCTTAAGGATCCTTGAGGGAAACAATGAGTCCTTGTATGTATTGATGGAACCTAACATGTACATCAATGGGTCATAGGACATCCTAATATGTATTATAAAATCTTGAGATTGCTAAGGGATCCTAAGTGTCTTAATATGTCGTAAGGGAGGAATAAGGGTCCTAGAAACTTACTGTACAATAATTTTTTAATGTTCTCTAACATACTACTAGATCATATTAAAAAATTTAACTAAGATTTTTGCAAACTAAAAATTATTTAAAAGAAATAACTAACTAATATTTACTAAAAATGCATGTACATGTGTGAGAGAGAGATTCCTAATATTTACAACTTTAAACTTGAAATTTAAAAACAAATATTTTTAATAATTTCTATAAGATCTTAATGTTTTCTAACATTTCTACTACAGTTTCTAATGTTTTGTAAATATTTTCTAACAGTTGCTAAAAAACTACTACGCCTTTCTACCATTTTCTAACATATTCTAACATTTATACTACAATTTTTAAGATTTCTATCATTTTCTAATATTTAATTACAATTTCTAACATTCTACTATCAATTTCTAACATATTAGATAATATTTAACTACGATTTTCTAACATTTCTAAAAATTAAAAATTATTTAAAACAAATAACTAACTAAAATAAATATAAAACATATTATTTACAATAAAAAATGAGAAAAATCTGTGTACCTGATACTGCTAACAATCTGAAGATGTCAAAAAATCTCAGGAGACGGTGACATGTTGACATGTTGAGGTGCTTCACTCCAAGGCTCGGGGTCCACAAAGTCTGACAGTAACAATCACAAATAAAAAACAAACACCAAAAATATATAACAAAATCTGGCCCAAAGGGGCTTCGTGTGAAGGCCCTCTTTGCGCGAAGACCCCTGTGTAGGGTACTTTGCGTGAAGGGGGATCTTTGTGTGAAGCCCCTTGTCTAGGGTACTTTGTACGAAGTGGGTCCACCACTTCGCACGAAGTATCAACTTCGTACAAAGACTCTAAATTTTCTTTTTCCCATTATGCCGATTTTGTTCATCCCTAAAAGTGGGACACAGCTTCTTGGGATCACCCCTTTTCAAAAACCTCTTTATTTGCAGTGCCCTTCACACCCTTCGAGTCTATGCACTAGGGTATCTGTTAACTAAAGTTAGACTAGGAAAGAATGAAAATCTTGTGAATATAATGTAGATCAATCTATCACCAATATAGCAGAATGTTAGGGTCAGTTAGAGTCGCCATGTTAGAAGTGTCTTCGACCCTTATTTGTTCATTTATTTAAAGTCTAGTCTGGCCTCATGTCCCTATTTACTTTTCCCCAACAATCCTCCTAGTTCGTTGAGCCATCTAATCATCAAGATAAAGCCTCTGAGATTGTTCCTTAAAAAATTCGGCTTTCCCTGGTTGAGTCTTTCCCAAAGCCTATGCTACATGTGAACCACTTCAAACCTCTTTGAACTTTGGTTCAAAGTAGTTCGAAGTAGTTCAATCAAAGATTATTTTTCTAACGATTGGTTTATGTAGGTGGGCCCTACTCTATGTCACCTTTTTGTGGCAAACCACTTCGAACTTGTTTGAACTTGAGTTTGAAGCAGTTCAAAGGATTTCAAGGGCAGATAATGGACAAACTGATGAGTGAAGTGACAGGTGAAAAGATAGATGATGTAAGTTGGTGGTGAGGTAATTGTTAAGTTATAAATGCAGATAGTTTTGAAAGGACGGGAGCCGTGAGGCAAATCTGAAGTGAAGTTACGGGCTACGATTAAGAAAATCTTTAACACGAGTGTGAGATATTACTTAAGGAAAGGTTAATGATTTTCATAATGAATGAGGATTTCAAGGACACCCCTTTGTCAAGTCATCATTACCCAGCTTGTTCCAATTAATACTCCCAATTAATGCACATTAAGTTGATCTTTCACGGCATGATTTTTCAAATATAAGTATTTATGTAAGCTCTCTATTTTCTGTTATAATTTTGTGGAGTCGTGGCTGTGGAGAAGGAAATTTTTTTCTTGAGTCTACATCAAATAGGTAGTCATTGAAATCGCTTTTTAAATTCCTGTTCCTGTTTGATAATTTTTTTGGAGAAGAGGGGGGTTGTTTTGGTTAGTTTTTTAGTAGAAAAGATGAGGTTTACCGTGCATTTCTTTGGGAATTACAAGAACATGGAGTGTCGTGCCCCAG
Source organism: Chamaecyparis obtusa (assembly GCA_027943335.1). Lineage (NCBI taxonomy): Eukaryota > Viridiplantae > Streptophyta > Pinopsida > Cupressales > Cupressaceae > Chamaecyparis > Chamaecyparis obtusa. Next base: position 516,466 of record BSBK01000894.1, on the reverse strand, counting down.
TTATCATGGACACAAATATTTTAGGGGTTGAGGTAGAAGAAATGGTCATTCACCTCACAAAATGTGTTGTAGAAGAGTATAGCCTTGAGATTCTGTCAAGCGGTTTGCTAGAAGTCACAGTCTTTCCCCATCAGTCATTAGTTCGAAGCTAATTCAACGGTGTATCAATAGATATGATATCAATTCTAAGTGCATATTGAATGCTGAGGGTCAAACTTTGTTACCTGTGAATAGGGGAACCATTATGTCCATTTTTTAAAAACCCAGTTGAATCCTTCGCTAACTTTACCCCAACCCAGTTACTGGCTCAATTTTGGGAAAATATAGATAAAAATTGTAGTCATATGGCCCAAAAATGGACCCAAACTAATTACAAAGGTGGGTCCCATTTGCCCAAAATCTTGACTAAAGATCATAGGAAGCCTCCTATTCATGATATAATGGTTTTACTTCATCGAGTGAAAGGTTCTGAAGAGGTTCTCCTTTTTGAAGAATGGATGTTTCACTTTATAGAGATAATTTTGGAAGGAAGGAAACATCTGGATTGGGCTAAAATTATTTCCAGTTCTTTAAGAGATCAACTCAAACAGGCCCAAGCAATTAAGAAAGAGTTTTTCATGTCTTCTTATTTTATATACTGTCTTGCATGCACATAAGATCTAGGAGCAATTCCACATGCCCCATGGAGTGAAGATTTAAATGTTCCTAAGTACTATCCTTTGTTGAGAAAAGATAGGGTTTTGGGTGATTATAGGCAAGTCCATGATGTTTTCCATGGGAAATTGTGTCAACAGTTGGCAGGAGATTCAAATCAAAGAATATTCTTGAAAGCCCAGAAGTTAGTCCAAACTTATGGGAGTTTTTATATTCAATTTCCACGTTTCACTTATATTTAGATTGGAGGGTTTGATGAAGAGCCTCTTAGGCTTCCCAAATTTTCCTTTGATTGTTTCATATTAGCTAAGGTCTATAGGCAATTGTTCACAGTAATTAAGAATAGTTTGCTAGAAGAGAAATGGGCTTCAATGTTTCCAATTACGTTAGGAACCTTGGTTTTCAATAGCATGATGGATGCCTCAGTGATAGGTAGCAATTTGGTGAGTTTTCATATGCAGTTCTATCAACCAAGAAGAGGTTTTGATAACAAAGGCTTTGCTAGACAAGTTTTGAGTCTAAGCAATCACCCATCAACTAACTCACACATTGAAGACTTATGGGAAGACCTTGGTGATGAAAAGACAACAAGGAAAAGGGATTGTTCAAGACTCTTGGTTTCATAGATTGAGTTGCTGCAATTGAAATTTGATACAAGTGGGGTAGAAGAGTATAATTCTAAAATCATAGGTTCAGAGGTTGATATTCTAGAAATAGAGAGTCCCATGGCTATAGATTGGGTACGAAAAGAAGAAGATGATATCAAACTAAGGGCTAGAACTATTTGTAGAATTACAGAGGCTTGGTTGACAAAGAAGAAGTAGTAAAGAACAAAGAACCCCCCTCCTAAAAATGAAATGTAGACTCTATTTTAATAGATATTAATCATGCCTTGCCTAATGTGTCTCCTTTAACTCCTAATGTAGGTAAGATTTCATCACCTAGGAAAAAGGTAGCATCTAGTGGACACCCTACTACAATCAGAACAAGAGCCAGAACAAGGTCAGCAAGTCACTCTCAAATGGTGTCCCCTACATCTGATTACATTGATATTGAAATCAATGATGAGGAAATTTCCTTTTCTCCATAGCAACAAGACAAAGGTCAAGAGATACCTACCAATAATCTAGAGAACCTTGAAGCTGAGAACACACCTGCTAAAACACCTAGCAACCAAATAATTTCCAGTACAATTCCTCCATGGCTTATGGATTCAGTAAATAAGAGGAAGACCTACAGGCCAATTTCTCTACCCGTAAAAGAAATCATCACAAAGGATGCTGTTCGAACCCCTAAAGCTAAAAAGATGAAAAGTGATGCAAGAATCTCTACTGATCCCTCTACCAGAAAAGTAACAGTAGAGATAGAAACCTTTAAACCTAAAGAAGGAGCTCAAGAACCTGAAGCAGAGGACTTCAAGGTTACAAAAATGGAACTTGGTGTTTTGACTAGGGTTTCAAAGGATCATATTTTCAATTTCTCGGCTGATCAGATGTTGAGCTAGTTGTAGAAGGATGGAAGAGAGAAACGGGAATTGAAACAACTTGTGATCACTATGGCTGAGTTTATTTCCTCTCTTACTGATGTTGGAGCATTACCACTTGCCCAATCCCTGCAAAGTTTCGACCCGAACTTAGCTGAAAGCACAAAGCTAGTGAAGCAGATGCAAAAGGGTAAAGTCCTAATAGAAGTTATGAGAGCTTGGATAGATGGCATCACTGATGAAGGATTCACCTTCATACAAGAATTTGTATCTACTTGTATGGATGGTGAAGCTTTTCTTGGAGAATTACAAACCTTGGTTCCTACTTGGGAATTGGAAGAAGAAAAGTGTTCGACAATCTACACTCAAATACAGGAGATAAAAACTTATGGAGTAAGTCAATTCCTGATAGAGAATCCTATGAAGCTAGTTGACCCTTGTATGCTGTTCATTTTGAAACAAAACCCTGGCTGGAAAGGTTCATTATTCAAAGTTGTAATTTCCCAATGGTTCAGGACTTGACCAAGATCGCCAACGTGGAATCCATACTGCTATTGAATAGAGGACAATTGCCTAAATAGTTACAAAGAATCTGGGGATTGAAATGGGAAAAGAATGCAGTTCAGGAAAAGTTAATGGGGTTAAAGAACTTGTACTTACAGTTGGCGTAGGAACTAGTAAATACTTTTAGAACTTGGAAGTTGGTTAAGACTTCCATGTCAGAGGATCCGTGAGCGAAGATGGCATATTTTTGGGTGATTTTCTAGCTTTTTCTGTTCTATGGACATGCATTTTAAAAGTTAGTCTAAATGTGTAACTTGTTTTCAACTATTTTCTGCTATGTGTCCGAGAGGCCGGGTTTTTCTAGAGGCTCTCTCAGACCTGAAACTATAAATGTTAGGGTATTAAACTCTATGGGGTTAGAAATTTCTGATAGGAGTAGTTTTTTTTAGATAATCTTAGTTTTTTTTATTGAAGTAGTAAGATTTATCTAGAAGAATACTAATTATCAGTTTTTTGGATTTTGACTTTGATTAGATTCTGTGTGAATATATGAATGCAAAGTTGGTTTGGATCTTTGAATTGAAACCTGTGGTATATTGGGTACTTTGAGAATTAGTGTACCTTATGCTTCACATGAAATATTGATGTACTGCTATTATTCGACTCTTCAGATATTTCTTTTATTAGTTTCTTTTTACTGTAATTCAGTATTTTATCTTCTGTGTCTTATCTTGAAAAGTTTAGAAGAACTTTGCTTCCAAATAGTTACTTTTCTATACCACCATATTTTCTGAAACACCTCAATACCTACGAGTATTCAAGAGATCCTTCAACACTTTCAGGTTAAAGGTGTATGTATTTTCTTTGTTGTTAAAAATTCATCAAATATCTTAAAAGGAAGTTGAACTTGTAAAAAATACGAAGGGAAGCAATCTTTGATGCTTACCCAACTGTTTGATGGATTGATTGTCTTCTAAGGCATAGAGTAAACTAAAAGTTCATTTAAAGAGAAGAGACAAATTTGTTCGCCAACATAGAATAAGGTAAATTCATACATATATTATAGATAGATTTTAAACCCACAACAAAGAATCTATAAATAAAAAATTTAAATTTTTTAAAAAGAAGCTATAAAGACCCCATGAGAAATCCCTACAAAAAATAGAGAGATGGAAACTTGACTAACATCTCCTTAGATTGTGTTTCCATGATAACAAAATGTGTTGTTAGTTGTATATGAAACATTTTTAAAAATGTCATTGATAAAACAGAACATTATTGTGCTCTATGGCTTTAGAGTTCCCAAAGCTGAGGGTTTGGAAGGTTAAGATCATAAATTTAATTGAAATCTAATTTAGTAGTAGTCCTTAAATTCTTAAGAGAAGAAAGGAAACCCATATTCTATTATATAAAGTCAAAATCATCTCCTTTGTGATCTCCATCTTATGCTCTTGCTCTTACATTATTTACCAAGTCGATAGTTACAATGTATAGTCACAACCCTTGGATTTAAGCCATTATACAAATAGAATAGAGAAGCAAAAAAAATAATAGAGGGGCATATAGTTCATCTACCTTGCTATCACCATCCATTACATATAGTAGCATGTTCATAGAGTCATACCTACAAAAGTATTTCAAGGATTCTTGGCAACAATTTCTAAAGCCATATCGACAAATGAGATTCATGCATATCATTCCAACACCATAATCCATGAGATGACATCTCTTTAGTGACTTACTCTAGAAAAAACTCATTTCTCATGAAATCCCTCTAGGGAAGTTGTGATGAAATCTCTGTTACAACACCTTGTCAAACAGTTCAAATGCCTTGCTTAATCTCCTCTACTTGCACATGTTTTCCCTCTAGGACAATTTCTATTACTGTAGTTGAGATAAACAAGAGAAGATTGTTAGAAGATGTCCAAGCTCTAGGGAAGAAAACCTCAAATAGAAAAAAAGATACTATGAAATACTTGATTAAATTGATATCTGGTTCAAGCACAAAGAAGAGTGTCCAGGTCAATAAAAAAATTATGACACTTAAAAATGTAGGAGATTGAAAAGATGGAAGTAGCGCAGTGTAGACAAAGCATGTCAAATAGACTGAGAGGAAGGTGTTTAGTTAGGGCTGAATGTAAAAGCTCCTGGGCCTTGTTTCTATTGTGTGATTATAGAGGACATTAATTGACTTATCAAAGCGCAAAACATTGAATCTGTGCCTCTTGGGATAAGTGACTCATTCCACTTGTTTATGTTTGTGTATCTATTGAGATGAGGTGTTGTAATCTCCTTCTCTATCCTTTGAAATTAATCTTGTGTAGGCCAAAAAAACTAGTAAACAAGTAGTTTCAAATGCAAATGAAAAGAGATAGGTACTAGACGGAAATAGCATCAAGGACCGTAGTTTCAAAATATCAGCCTCTTGTCTAGAAACATATATCCCAAGATCTTTGCATTGACATTTGTCTTAGGTAATCGTGCATTCTTATGTATCATGAATATACAAACCTTCCTTCTAGGAACTCCTGCAACTGTTAACATAGCCAATAGCAATAGCAGAATTCCAAAAAAAATAGATTAATGGCTATGTTAAAAATTACAACTTCACTCATCAAAGTACTAAATAATTGCAAGTGCACTTTAATCGTGGGACTGATGTACCCACCTTTTTATTTAATTTACCCACATCACATGAAATAAGCATATCTCAAGAATTTATCTTAAAAGACACACAAATTAGATACCAACACAAATCAGTATGGAATTTGGGCATTGAAAGACTATAAACTATAGTAGTTGCTTTGACAAGATTTCTCAGCAGTTCTTAGTTGGTGTGATAGGCCTACAATCTATCTTCTCTAATCTGAATCAAACTTTTCAATGCCCTCCAAAATTAACAATGATATTGTAAGAATTTGCAAAAAGCAAATATTGAACCAAGATCAAGAGGTTGAAGAAAAGAACAAGAGAGAGAAAATATGAATGCAAGGATGGATTGAATAGATCCAATGAATTAATGATATTCACCAATGAATGTTAAATGATTACATAATAGGCCTCCTTATATAGGAAAGGCAATATGAGAGGATGATAAGGAGTTGATAAGCTATCACCTATGCTAGGTGTAATCACATGTCCACCAAATGTGGATCATCCTCCAATATGCAATAAAGTATGTGCATTGGATTATGATGATAATGTGATAAGAGCATGAAAGGTGGATCTTACACAAAATGAGGTATGTGAAGACAACTATCACACCAAAAGTGGAATTTCTCCTACACCATGTGCTTATTAGATGTGCACACTCCTAGGTGTCTCAATCACAAATTACTATGCAATGAATTATCCTAAGTAAGATTAAATAAAGTGTAATTAGGAATAATTAATTACACCAACACCCCCCCTTAAGTGCAACTTAGGGGAATGCACTTAAACTCACAATGCAAGATGGGTCCTGGCGACTAGGCCATGTTAGGTACCCATGTATAAGATACATGAAATGCATAACTCTCATAAAGTGGAGAAAGAGGGAAAACCTCATGGGAAAAACCATCCCCCAAAAAGAGAGAAGAAAATAAGATGCATGGATGGATGGAGTGCTCAAGACCCCCCAAGAACTACATACATCATGTATATACAAAGAAGTATCCCCCCATAAGAAGGATAGTTGGAGACATGATATCCCCCCCATAATGTAGAAGCTCCCATGTTGATGAAGAGTACCTGCAAACAATAGATAAGCCAATGCTTACAAGAAACATGTCTCCCCTTAGGAATAAATAGATACATCAAATGATGAAGAAGCCAATCCATGTGCAAATGGAAGGAGGAAGAAGATGTAGGTCTCCATGAATGAATCTCTAAAGACTGATTAGGAATCTCCAAACTCAAAGAACCTATCACTTCATGTGACAAATCAAGTGAAGAAGGAGAAGAATCAAGTACACCAATCTCCAAAGAAGGTGAAGAAGTATCCCCATCTATGATGAAATTGTCATCAAGGGAAAGAGAAACCCCCTCAAGTATGTCTTCCAAATCTACATCATGAGAATCAACAAATGCTGAAGATGCATCCAAGTAGTCATCACACTCTGCAAGATCTGAAACACTATGATAATCCTACTGAATAGTAGAGCCCATGTTTGAAGAAGCAGGAAGTGGAGGAGTAGGAAGATCAACACTTGTCTCAACAACAAAATGATTCAAGTGCCCAAAGTTCTCCTCATAATTATCCCTTGGCAAAGGGATGGGTACATCATGTATATCATCATCATTATCAACAAAAGTGGAAAAAGAATACAAGCGTGATGTATGATCAACAAATCCCATAGCTATGACATCTCTAGTCCCCATGTCCCTAATGTAGACATAATCAAGAGTGAACTCAACAATTTTACCTTGTGCCCCATGTGTAATTTGGTAAATAGAAAGAAGATTACTGGTCAAGGATGGTACACAAAGAACATCATTAAATGTCCCCTCTCCCATGTTAGGAATAAGGTGTCTCAACCTTGGATAATTCCTATTCTTATTATTGTTTTTGTAAAATGTATTTCTTGCAAATAATGTTGATGTGTCGGCATCTTAAATTGTGTGTAAGGAGATCATGGCTAAAATGGTTATGACGGATTCCTATGACACGTAAGAGCTATGTCAGCAAGATTCAATGACAGGTGAAGACATGTGGCAACTGATAAATTTGAGTACTATACACTCTTCCCCAATCATGGGGTTCGGGGCATCACCTCAAATTTTTTTTTTTGGGGTTCCTATTTTCTTGGAGAATGGTAAAACCCTAATATGGTTATCTTTGGGAGTAGCCCTAAAAAGTGAAGCACATGATATAAGCTTTTTTAGGGTTGTGAAGAGATGTGATGTGAGTGTATTGTTGGAACATTTTTATGCTGCCATGATTTGTCTTCAAGGTTTTCAAAATCTTCTGAAAGAACTTGCATTGCAAGTGTATTGTAAGCTATAATAGTTTTGATCAATGCATTGTGCAGGTTTTGGAGTGCTGGGGTTTTTACCGAAAGGTTTCCCCAGGGTATATCATTGTGTCATTCTCTATTTTTCTGTATGCATGGTATGTGGTTGCAATATCTTTGTAGTTAACGAATCTGAAATTGTAAAGATTTATAAGAATTTGCACAATACTCTCCTATAGAGATTAGCGTAGGAAGCTGTTTTCGCACCTGAGTTTCCTTACATCCCATAGGAATAGAACCTTTCCCACAAACTCTCATGAATGTGTTGTTACCCATCAAAATATTAGGAGAATTACAAGTCTCAAAAGATGAAAACATATCCATAGAAGATGCCATATGATGTGATGCACCTAAATCAAGAAGCCATTTACCTTGCTCAGGATGTGTGGAAGCCATGAATGCTTGTCCTTTACCTTTTTGTTTGGATGATGATGGAGATGTAGAAGCTGCCAAATGTGTAGGAGTAGACACTGATGAGGGAAACTTAATGTTGTGTTTCTGAATAATGTGAGTTAGCTCATCAATCTGATTTTGAAAACACTTATGCTCATCATGTCCTAACTTTTGACAATATGCACATTTATCTCTCTTTCTTCTAGATGATTCCTCTCTTGAAGAGGACTTGGATTCAATACTTTTTGGTGAAGAAGATTCATTACCTTTTTCATGAGGCTTAGGATCCTTATTGTGTTTCTTTCCTTTTCCATTAGAAGCCTTTGAAGTAGACTCACTTGCAATCAATGCTTGATGTGTGGAAGGCTTCAACTGACCCATGTGTGCCAACTTTGCTTGTTCCCTTGTGAGCTGCGCTGCAAATTCATCAAGAGAGGGCAATTTGTATGCACTACCAAGAGCATCCATAGTAGCATAGAATGTAGAAACAAAGATAGAATATTCAGGACCAAGCTTGGAAAGAATAGAAAAGATCAATTGTTCATCCCCTTTAACAATGCCACATGAAGAAAGCTCCAATCTAATAGTGTTGAACTTAGAGAAAAAATCTTGAATGTTGTCAAAATCCCTATGATTAAGACCTATGAGATTCTCTAATCTGAATTTCCTCATCCTATCAGGTTTACCAAAGAGTCCTTCTAATGTGATCCAAGCATCATGAGGATGTGGGCAAGATGCAATATGATAGTGCAAGTCAGGAGAGATGGATGATCTAAGAGAGCCAAGTGCTTTATCTCTTCTATCAAACCATTTTCTCCTTTCTACAACACCTGTTTGAGGTTCTTGATCCTTCCCACGAGTCATTCTAAGCAATCCAAGACTCAACAAATGATCACTTAAAGAATCTTTCCATTCATGGTAGTTATATGGAGTGAGGATTCTAACCTTTGAATTATCCATATTAACACCAAATAATGACTGATAACTACTGATAACTTCTTCAAATGATTGATGCAAATTAGAAAATTGAAATCCAAGGATTAACCAAGTGCAAATATAGCTCCAAAATGACCTATTGTTGAAAGTGATATGTCTATCCAAAATCACTCAAATCTAATTATAGATTTGGAAAGTAGATAAAAAACCATGCAGTTTCAAAAAAAATTTCACCTCAAAATGTTACCGTATGTGCCCAAATGAAGCCCTAGAAGTTGCAGAAATCAGGAACAGACAAGAATAGTCAACAAGATCTGCAATTTATGACAAATATGGCCACCAAAATACAAAATCAACACCACCACTGGAAAATTCAAAAAATTCTACCTAATTTCAAAAAAAATTGCACCCAATTTCGAGCCCAGATGACCAAGTTATGGCCTCTCAAAGTTGGACTGTCAAATCCAAAATGCAAATGGTGAAGGCAGAATAATTTCCAAACCCTGATGATGTCAGAAAGTTATGGGGTTGAATTTGATGACTGGATGACCATAAAAAAAGACCCAATTTTTCCTATTTTGATGGTTAAATGAACGTCAATTTTAGGCTTATGGAGTGATGACGTTAGCAAGAAAATGAACCCCTTCAGTGATGTGTCTGCTGGTGTGGTGATCTGTACTTATCTGCATGAAGATGATGTCAGCACTATTGACTGTTGCAGGTGACACATGGCATTCTTCGGTTGGAAATCGCAGGGCTTAGGTGGCAGTTGATTGTTCTCCGCATGGCGCAGGGTGCGCTTGCCGCGTGGCGGACGATGAGGGGTCTGCAGAGCTGCGTGGGCAGTGATGTGGCTGGACCTGCGGTGATGTGCTTGATGGTAGGAGGAGGGGCGCTTCGATGAGCGGCCGCTGCTAGTGGATCTCGGTCGTGGTGTTGCCTCGGTGGAGGTCGCGCTTGGGGGTTTGCATAGGGGAGCGGCAGAGGTGGCATAGGGGGCACTACTGCAGAACAAAGGAGGCCATGATGAAGGCGGTGACTGAACTACGGTGGATCTGGTCGGAGGCCGGTTGCACTATGGAGGACAGGGCTTTCGCTGTGTCTTCGGTGGTGGGGGTCTTCTGCGCGGAGCAGTGGAAGTGCCTCAGGCTGCTACCGGTGGAGGGAGCTCGGGTGGAGCAGCACAGGCTGCGATGGGAAGTGGGACACCGGGGATCAGTGGTGGTGCTGTGGGACTTTAGTCCCACATGCACAGGGCCTTAGGTATATGCATTGTTTATAATGCAAAGCGCCCAAGTAAAATGCAAACAAGGTGTGTGAGCAGCTTTCTACTCACCTGCAGGCTTGTTGCTTGCCCGATCTCGATCTGTGTTGCTAGTTGTGACATGTTGGAATGATGTCACAAGATTCTTTCTCATGTCTGGTACAAACAATAAATCTAGGGCATGTACTAGGCTCAAAATTTTTTTTTTGCAAAGAATATTTTAGAAATTTTTTAAAAAAAATAATACAAGAATAAAAAAAAAAATATATTTTTTAAAATCATACCAGAAGGCAGATCGGGCCGTACGGTCCAATTTGCAAATTTTTTTTGCCTCGGATTGGACTTTCACCGAATATGGGTGAGTTTATAATTGATTTTAACCGAAACAGCTTCTCGGACGCAATGGTGAGGTCAGATATGCTCCAAGACACCTTTATCGCACGCTGGTTGTCAGATCTGAGATTTGGATCTTCAAAGCTTGCATCAAGCTCTCTTTAAATCAGCTAATTGAAAACACTCCAATGGCTCTGATACCATGTAAGAATTTGCAAATAGCAAATATTGAACCAAGATCAAGAGGTTGAAGAAAAGCACAAGAGAGAAAAAATATGAATGCAAGGATGGATTGAATAGATCCAATGAATTAATGATATTCACCAATGAATGTTAAATGATTACATAATAGGCCTCCTTATATAGGAAAGGCAATATGAGAGGATGATAAGGAGCTGATAAACTATCACCTATGCTAGGTGTAATCACATGTCCACCAAATGTGGATCATCCTCCAATATGCAATAAAGTATGTGCATTGGATTAGGATGATAATGTGATAAGAGCATGAAAGGTGGATCTCACACACAACGAGGTATGTGAAGACAACTATCACACCAAAAGTGGAATTTCTCCTACACCATGTGCTTATTAGATGTGCACACTCCTAGGTGTCTCAATCACAAATTACTATGCAATGCATTATCCTAAGTAAGATTAAGTAAAGTGTAATTAGAAATAATTAATTACACCAACAGATATCTCTTAGATGACAACTATATATATATATTGGAAATCCAAATTGGGCTCAGCTGATCATAGGCCCATTCTATTAATTTATAATCAATTTGTACATCAGTAAAGAAGTCTGGAGTGTGGAAGAATTCTCTAGAAATTGCTGACATTCTTCTCTCATCTAGAAGCTTCCTTGGTCATGGTCAAATTTGCTGAAAACTTCTCTTTTGAGTGTCTATAGGTGTAATTAATTTATTTTCTAACATCCCCCCATAAATTAATTATACCAATTTTGATAACTATCCCCCCATAATCTAAATAGGATGGGTCCCGGCATTAGGCCTTCTTAGGTACCCATTTACAACACAAAATTCTGGTTCTCCTTATCACTATTACTTTGGAAAATTTGTTCCCATTATCATTATCACTTGTGGGTTTTTAACTAGATTACCCATAATCATTAGGGATTTTCCCCAACTGATATAATGTTACATAATTTTAAGTTTTTCACCCAAACAAATAGTTTTGATTTACCACAAACCTCACTCAAAAAATGGTTTAAAAATAGAAAAAAAATGGAAAAAAACAAGGAAGATACAACACATAAAAACAGGGGAGACATACCATTGACCCAAACACTTTCACCTTGCTTTTCACTATTGTCCAATAACAACTCAATTGGCTGCAGCTTCTATACTTGACATGCCCGTTGCCAGCTGTACAGATCCACGATCTCTCCATAATTTTGGAATCACACACCTTTAATTCCAAACCCAAATTGGCTCTGCCATCCAAAGATACTCTGCAACACAACGAATGGCAAGAACATTGTAGGCATTCAAAGTAACAACAATTCCAAAGCAGAATTTGGCACAGGTCTCAAAAGCTGCTGGCCCTCCAGGAAAATCAGGAAGATCCAATTCATTATCCTCTGTCTCACGGGATTTTGCTACAAAACCCTGTAAGCAGATGCTCTTTGACAAGAGAGGGAACTTGTGCAGATAGAACTTTGCTCCTTCAATGTTTATGACAATGTCACTTGACAGCTCCGTTGCCACACGCCTGATATTACCCTCTGCCTGAAATATGTCTGGTGTGGATCCCAGCTTCGTAAACTCCATTTTGAAAGATGTCTGCTTTAACTCCTTTGAACACTGCGCTTACCACAATAAAATCCCCAAGAATGCAGTCCTTCTATCACGAACAAGACTGTTTACTCTCATCCTCTCCAGGCTTTCTAAGATCTTCTACCACGGGCTCTCATATCATGTTGGAAATCTAAATTGGTGTTAGCCTATCACAGGCCCATTTTATTAATTTATAATCAATTTGTACATCAGTAGAGAAGTCTGGAGTGTGGAAGAATTTTCTAGAAATTGCTGACATTCTTCTCTCATCTAGAAACTTCCTTGGTCATGATCAAAGTTGCTGAAAACTTCTCTTTTGAATATAGGTATAATTAATTTATTTTCTAACACTCACTAACTAACTAACTAACTATATATATATATACATATATCAGACTGAGGTTTTAAGAACAGCGTCCTCTTTTGTTATTTACCAGCGCTCTTCAGTCTCCTTCTAAGCTGGCATCATCTCCTCTCTATTAGAATCTCCTAATAGCTGGCAACAATCAATCTTTCAATAGCGGTATCTATAAGCAACTCCAGTTCAAACCCTTCTAGCACTCTTCTATTGCTCCCACGACTCAGATTTGGAAAGACTGTTAATGATCTCCGCCTCTGGCTCTGATACGATAAATGGTGCACAGTCGGTAAGACGAGAAAAGCTCCGTAATTGCAAACTATAAGACAGCACCAAAATCATACAAGTTATTCCAATATACATACGCCCCCTCTGTCTCTACAAGCTTCCGGAGTCGCAACATTTATTTGAAAATATGGAGCCCCCCGATCCACAAAATCTAGAACAGAATTGCTAACATTATACAATTACTAACTATCTATAACCTTATAAAACACTAAATAAAATAAAAAACTTTTCTGTCGAATCATTTGTTAGAAACATAATCTTTGACTGCGATTTTGTTGCTTCTGCGTCACTTTACATCCCACAGATAGTAAGGGCGTGGTATACACAAAACGAGGAGAAAATTCCTCATTTAGTTGCTTCTACTGTTTTCCACCGTGAAGCTTGCTTTTAAATACACTCCTTCCCTCACATTCCAAATATATTCCGCAGTTTCATATTGCATTACTAGCATTAAGCTGCGCTCGTAGTTAGAGAAGTATCAGCATGCCAGGAGAGAAGATGGTGGATTTCCAAGCAATGTGGAACACCCAGAGGGCTGCTGGACCTCCGTGCATCTTGGCCATCGGAACTGCTACTCCTCCCAACGCTATTGAGCAGAGCGAATACCCGGACTATTACTTCCGCATCACCAACAGCGAGCGCAAGGTCCAGCTGAAGGAGAAGTTCAAGAGAATGTGTAAGCCCATATGGTTTATTCATTAGTTTTAATTTCCTCCCACGTTCTAATGGTAGTGGGTACGTTTATGTTGCAGGCGAGAAGTCGGAGATAAGGAAGAGGTACATGTATCTGACGGAGGAGATGTTGAAGGAAAACCCTAATTTGTGCGCGTACATGGCGCCTTCGTTGGACACTCGGCAGGACATGACGGTGGTGGAGGTACCACGGCTGGGTAAAGAGGCGGTTGACAAGGCAATAGAGGAATGGGGGCAGCCCAAGTCTAAGATCACCCATCTCGTTTTCGCCTCCACCAACGGAATGGATATGCCCGGTGCTGACTATCAGCTGGCTAAGCTGCTGGGCCTCCGCCCTTCACTGAACAGAGTGATGATGTACAATCTGGGCTGCTATGCGGGAGGGACGGTTCTGAGAGTGGCGAAGGACATCGCTGAGAATAACCGTGGAGCCCGAGTTCTGGTCGTTTGCAGTGAGGTCACGGCAGCCTCTTTTCGTGGCACCTCCCATACTCACATCGACTGTCTAGTCGGGCATGCCATCTTCGCCGATGGCACCGGGGCCTTGATTGTGGGAGCCGATCCCATCAAGGAAAAAGAGAAGCCCTGTTTCGAGCTCCTCTGGACTGCTCAGACCACTCTCCCCGACTGCGAGGGCACCATCGACGGCCACACGAGAGAGGTCGGACTCGTCTACCACCTCAAGAAGCAGTTGCCCAGGTTGATCTCCAACAACATCGAAACGGCTCTGGTGGAGGCACTCAAGCAATTCAACATCTCTGACTGGAATGAACTCTTCTGGGTTGTACACACAGGAGGACGGGCGATTCTGGATCAAGTGGAGTCCAAACTCCAATTGGATCCGAAAAAGATGAAGGCCAGTAGACACGTATTGAGTGAGTACGGGAACATGTGGAGCGCCAGTGTGCTCTTCGTGTTGGACGAAATGAGGAAGTCGTCTGCAGAAAATGGATGTGGGACGACGGGAGAAGGGCTGGAGATGGGAGTGCTTTTTGGATTCGGCCCCGGAATCACCATGGAGACCGTGGTTCTTAAGAGCGTTCCTCTTCTACCTTAAACGAACCTTCTCATCCTCTGAAGTTCTGTCAGTCTTCAGTCCTCCCTTTTTGTGGTGTGATCTTATATCTATCTTTCTTCTTATAAACACATAAGAGTTCAGAAATAAATACGCAAACTTATGCATAAGTGCTGCTGCACAATGATATTCAATATACCACCACACTACAACCTTATATTATGCCTCTTTATGTAGAGGTCTTTAGACATTTCTAGAAACTATCTAGGTCATTCTAGATCTTAGGCAGACTTGTCACTTATAATAAAATATTATATATTTTTATTCTTATTTCTATCTTTCTAGAATGTTCCTGTCATCTAGAAATTTCTCATTTCTCATTTTTCTTTTTCATTTAATTACATTTCATTCGAGGGAGAAATTACATATCCCAACACTCTTCTTTAATTTTGACTTAGAATGCTCTGGTATTCATGAAATCCCTGTTTTGCTTGATTGTTCTCATCTTTTGCCACTTCCTTATGTTCATGTAGAAGCCTGACGACCTTACAAATCCTTGTCCTTTCTTGATATCCTCAAACTTGATGATGCCTCTCTATTTCATTCTTCTTCCACTATTACAGCAATCCTTCAAATCTATGGTTTTCAATTCTTCAAAACAAATTAACTCAAACTTCCAACAAACTCATTTTCTATGGACATCTTACTAGACAATGATTTTGGTTTATTCAAACCATTTGTTATTCTCCCCAAACATTCAAATTTTTCTACATTCCTATCATTGTTCACACTTGAATATTTGTACTTAAACAAACTTTTATCATACCTATAATCCTCTGCCAACTTGATCTGTAGCTCCATCCACAATCCATTTTCATATAACTTGCCTTAGATTTCTCCTTGAATTCTCAATTCCAACATGTCTTTTCACAATGACTATTCAAACTAGAAATATTGGATAGATGTAGATCCCAACATTTTTATTCTGTATGCCCTTTCCCATTACAATGTGATCACTGTACAATCTGCATTTTTTGAAATGTCTTACTTGTACTTCTATTAGTCTTTCTTCTTTTGATTCCATACCCAACACCTTCATATTTTGGCCTCATTATTTTCTCAATGAAATTTCTCATTCCTTGTTCATGCTTGCCCAATCATTTACCTTTGTATCCCATTCTATGCATGATCTTCAATAAATTACATATCCCAACACTCATCGTGTCAATAATAATGACTTGGTCCTTACTTTAATTATTTAATTTATGATACTATAAATTCTGATTAAGTCAAGTAGAATGATGGCCTAAACCCTACAATAAAAGTAACATCAAGTCTAAACAATAAATGGAGAGGAATGCACAAGAAGTGAATTCAAAAATCTTTTGAAAATTGGGAACAAGGATTCCAACCCCCACAAAAGTTACATGTCTAGAACAGGGGTCACTAACCACTCTAATCCAGCAAGATGGGAGAAGGAAGGATGCCCAAATTCAAAAACCTCCAAATCAAAACCACAATCCAGTAGCTACATCCAAGAGAAGACTGCATAGAGCAACAAAAAACCCCTTTCAACAAGTAGACAATCACCTCCATAGGATAAGCCACCAGAAAAGAGAGTAACTAAAGAAAAATAAGATAAACCTCCAACATAACTACAAGGAGAAAGCCTACCTCAATAGGGTCTGACTACACCTCAATAGGAGTTCTTTTACTCTCTCTTTAGTATTGTGGTGTCCATCTTTTGGTTATTTGAATATATGTATTATAATTTAGACTGAATCTAATCATTAAAAATAATCCTAATAATCCTATCTTATGTTGAATCTAGCATTGGTTTCAATTGCAATGTGACCATAGTATTTAGTTGTCATAATTTGTATGTCATGAAATAAGACAATGAGGGATTGGATGAACATATATTTTAATTTTTATTATCAATTAGTAATAGATGTTCTCTAGAAATAGCTGACTAACCTACAATTTCAGAAAAAGAAAACATATATCAAATACTCTATAATGAAATTGAAAAAGAAAAAAATACTAAGATTTAAATGACTAAGAGAATATAGTTACATATAAGAAAGCACTTGCAAACCTCTATATAATTAAATGCTCTAAAAAAACTGTGATTACAAATAAACAAAAGCATGTTTGGGATATTCAAGGATTTACACCATTCAAATCCTTTATTCAGTATCTCTACCTCCACATTAGCCAAGATAGATAGATAGAAACAAATTAATGTACATGTGTTCTCAATCTAGATACATATATAGTTAAGAATAGTGACTAAAATGAGAGAGAAAGGATAACTTTAGTACGAATTAGTCTATTTTTTCTCTAGAAGTACTCTTGTGGCGAGGAATTCAAATTCATAGGGATGATCGTCATTGCATAATACAAAAGAAGAAAATTGACTCTAATAAAAAGAAACTAAGCTCATTTAGGAACATTTTCTTCACTAATTACATTAGAATAAAGAAGTGGTTTAAACTAATCTTAAATCTCTATTATTTATCATTTTATAGGAGTTTGATTTAAATATAGATAAGTAAAATTAATGAACATAAATTATTTAAAAAATAGGCTAGTTAAAATTACTAAAACAAGATAAAGAAAAAAAAATTTCTAGTACAAAGTAACATTTGAATGTAGTAAAGAACCTTATGTCAAAATTCAAAAATTATTACCAATGGTGTGAAAATCGTCTACAAATATCCACATGATGTGCACAATAATCAACCATATGAATACCGAGCATTGGCATGTTTTTGATTGGGTAAAACAGGTTTTGAATGGGCCTCGAAACCATATACAGTCAGTTTTTGGAGGGAACCATAACCCTATACAATAGCTGAGAAAGATAGGAAATATTAGCACCAACCATAGAGAGATAGCTAGGGAACGAGAAAATTGGCTTTACAGAACCCCCCAACATAGATTGCCAGCAGAACTACTAGCAATCCCATACCCACAAAACATCAACAGCCACAAAAAAATAAAACAATGAAGCTCTAGCTACTCCAAACCTAAAGCCTAAGCTTTACATCAAACTAGGGTTTTCTGGTTCCCTAAACCAATAGTATGGGTTTTATCTTGGCTCCCATAACCAGAATAACCTACCAGATCCATGCCCACAACCATAGGGTCATATCTAAATCCCATATCCATTAGGTCCTCCGAGAGAGAATGACCTTTATACAACCGGATCCTGCAAGTAGTCAAGTAGTTATAAGGGAGAGAAGGCCTTTTTCTCCCACAAAAACACTTCATCCAGCCGACACAAACCACCTCCATAGGATGTGTGACATCCACCTCAAAAGGATTCGAGGGTGAAGGGAGTAGGAACAACCAGAGAATCCACCACCAAATAACCACCTGAATAGACCCCACCTCAATAGGGGTATACTCCACCTCAATAGGAGTATAACACAAAAGAATCCAGCCCAAAAAATAATCCCCCATCAGAGGCAAGAAAAGGCCTTTCTCCTAGAATGAAGGAGCTTTTAGAACTAGGGGAGAAACATATAAGAGGGTTACATACCCAACAAGAGAGAAGTAGGTGCTACCAGCTCAAGCAAAAAGCAACCCAACAACATTTGCCGCAAATGAAGGTTCCTTACAACACAGTTGTCCCTCAAGTAGCATAAAATATTTTGCAGGACTACCACAAAACAAAATCCCATCTCTCATGAGGCTATGTCCTACTCTAGAAGGCAGGTAGGGCAACAAATCTTTCTCCCAAAAAAAATCAGCTTCTAGAAATAGGGGAGAAAACAAGACTAGGGTCACAGACTCATTAAAAAAGAAAGGATCAAAGTCATTTTGAGTTGAGTCCAACCCATTAGATATGCCCATAACACACCTTTGAACCTCAAGCAGCCATGGGTACTTAGTAGCTCTACCAGATAGGGAGAGATTTTCCTTCACAAATTTGCATCCAACCCTTGAGACTAGTCCACACAAGAGAAGAACCTCAACAAAAGCTAAGGGAGCCTGGCTACAAGCCCAACAAAAGGGAAGAGGAACCACATAAGCCCTAAACAACTCCTCCACAGTCTCTGCAGAGGCATGCACAAAAGACAGGGGACTCCTAACACAACCCCTACTAAAAGCAAGGTAGGCCCACACAACAACAATGCTGACGTCCTCCTCTGCAATGCCATCTCCCAGTGAAACCCTAGCTCCAGTTCTCTCTCCTGCACTGCCTTCCAAAGAGATGTGAACATGTAGATTTAGGAAAAGAACCCTAGCAAAGGCTGAGGGAACCAGGTAGGAAGCCCAAAAAAAGGGAAGAGGAGCCTCAGAAACCCTGAGCAGCTCCCCTGCAAATACAACAGAGGCATACACCAAAGGCAAGGGCCTCCCAACACAGCCCCAACAAATGAGGCTAGCCTGTGCATCTACATCACTATCATCCTCCTCTACCCTCGCATCTGCATCGCCATCATCCTCCTCTGCCTCGCCTTCAATCTCCGAAGCCCTAGCTCTCGCACTCGCTCCCACTTTGCCCTCCATTTAGCATTGGCATGTTATGATGGTTAATTTTTTGTGTTGTTTTTCTTGTCATCAAGGTTCAAATCACTAGAGATGAGGGCCCACATTTATGACTTCACAAAATCGTAGTCAAAGCATTCACCCCTCTTTTCCAAAAATAATCAACCATGTGAATAGTGAGCCAAAATAGACATAGAAATAAGGAACATCCAACTTTGATATTTGATTAGCCTACAACATTAAATAGGAAAATACAATGTCAAATATTCTATAATGAAATAAAAAAAATAAGATATAATGAAATAAAAAAATTAAGATTTAATTGAATCTATTTAGAGTAATCAAATATCTATATAATTGTAGGAGAACCTAAATAGAAACGTGAATATACATTCATTGGTCATTCTCTATCAGAATAGGTAAAATATTACATGAAGAAATTACCCCATCCAACTCAATGACTAAAAGTATAATCTTGCCCCCAAAAAATGATTAATTGGCCAAGTACTTTTGAATCTTACATCATTTTTATTCACCAGAGAATCAGAATGCGAGTTATCCTCAACTTCCATATTTTTCTAGGAGATGTTTCTTTTCATTTGAATAACCCTTTTGTTTCCAAATTTCCTAATGCTTATGTGATTTTCAATCCAATTGTTAATCTGATGCTAATTATTCCTCTATTCTTCTTTTTATTAGCTTTTTCTTGGCAAGATACAACAAGTTTTCTATAAGGGTAATCTTGCAAGAAGGTTTAATTGATTTTTTTTTGTATTCACTTAATATAGAAATTTATTTTATTATTTATAATTGTTACATTATAACTACTTATATTGAATAATTTTCATTAATCAGGTTGATGTAAGATTCTTTTTCCTTGTCCTGATGATAATTTTTGATACATCAATTATTCTCAACATATCGAAATACCTTTAGTCAATATGAATTGCATCATAATTGCAGTTTGGGTGACTAACAAAAATACATTAACATATAAGAAAATTCTTGAAAAATTCTATACAATTGGATGCTCTAAAAAATCAGAAAACACAAGAAAAATGGAATTTCTAAAAAATATTATCAATTTACATCACATAAATCCTTTCTTAGGTATATCTATCTGCACATGAGTCAAGGTAGATAGATAAAAATAAAATAATATACATGTGTTCTCAATCTAGATACATATATAGAGTTAAAAGTAGTGATTAAAATGAAAGAGAAGGGATGTGATAATCACAAGGTGCTTGAGGGAATAAAAAATTGATTTGCAATAACAACAATAGGCTTCCAATGGATGAGAGAGAAAGGAAGTTTTTAAAGAGTGTTATAGAGATCTTAAAAGAGTTATCTAGCTCAAGAGAGAGTTGTAGTTATCTATAAAATAGAAAATCATACCAAAGTGAGTAAAATAAAACCATAAATGAAAAAAGATAAATTAAAAATTAGAATAGGGGGAGATAGAAAGATGACATGATCCATTTAGATTCACCTTGAGCTATTTTCAATGAACTAGGAAGGTGATAAGTGTTAAAATATTATATAAATTATTACCAAAAAAATAATAATTGCAAAATGATAGCATTACATAGTGTATAGAAAATTTATACTAAAATATTATCAAAGACTAGAGAAACATAAGGATAATAAAAAGGTTCTATGAAAAAGTGATCATTAGAAGGAGACATGAGCACATTGAGAAGATAAATGGTAAATTTAATGATTAAAATAAGCTTAAAAACTCAATAAGAAAATGCAAACTAAAGTAGACATAAAACATACTATGAAATTATTGAAATTGTTGAAACTATTGAAACTCCTAAGAGTTTCAAACTGATCCCCTATTATCAATAGGTGTCTTATGTATTCTTAGAAGGAAGAAAATCAAACTATTGAAACTTTTAAGAGTTCTGTTAAAATTGAGATAGTTAGTAGTGGACCTCTCCTGAAGAGAAAAAACCATAAGCCTAAGAATAAAAAATCAACCAAATTTCACATCCTTTGGCTAAGAAAAAGCACTCCCTGGTGTTTCTTTTAAAGAAACCCTCTTAAAAACTACTAATGTTAAAAGAAAAGTACCTACTAAGAAGCTCGTACTTGCCAAGATAAGGAAAAATAAACATAGAGAAAGAAGATAAAGAAGATACAAAAGAGGAGACTAATTATCAGGAAGGTTAGAAGTTGGAAAGCTTGGGAGATAAAATATATGATACTAGTTCTAGGGAGCATAGATCTTCTAGGTTGAGGTTCAAGAAGCAAATTAAAGAGAAAAACCTAGAGGAGGAGGTGGTCCCTGAAACTGACCAAGAATGTGAACCAGAGGGGAGTGAAGATACAGAAAGTTCAATTGATGAAGACTATGATAATGAAAAAGATACTCATGTCATGAGCTTGATGATACTAAGGAAGACAAAACCATGGACATTAATGTTAAATTACAGGACATTGAGGAGATGGTGAACTTGCCTTGTACCTCCGCTATTTTTCAAGAGGAGGAATGTATGAAAAATAAGTCTTCGACCCACAACCTAGAGAGTGAGAAGGACAATACTATGATGACTCAAATGAAGGACCTCCAGAAAAGATTGTATCCTCTCAAAACTTCCACCCCTCATGTTGTTTCTAAAGAGTACTTTGGTGTTCCTATTTCTTCTTTATGTAGGTTGATCAATAGTTTAATGATGAAGGTTGTGTTTGGAGTGGCTACGGGAAAGAGTAGGTTGAGGAAAAGCACCAAGGAGAGGTACAAGAAAGGGAATGAGGAAGAGGAGCCTAAGGATGTTGATGATGATGATTTGAAGAAGGATCTCAATCACCTCTCTAACTACTGGGAAGCTATTTCTAGCTCTAAATGATTTTCTCTATTATTTTGTTATGCTACAGCTAGTATGTTGTTAAGACTAATGTTGTTATGGTTAAACAATATGTTGCTATTATTTTTTGTAGTAATAGCTATATCTAGGACTATGCTTTATTGATCCTCTGTAGCAAAGATTTCTTCTTTAATTGAAAAATATATTACTAGTTAGTGGTATGAACATGAATAGTGCTTTAAATAGTGTAGGGTTAGTGAGTCAAACTATTCCTATGGTTTTTTATTATTTCTCTCTATGATGGCTTTGGCGGCTTTTGGCTATAATGGCCCAAAGTTTGCTTCTTTGGTTTTTGTTGTAATATTGTGATGTTGTTATCTGGGTTCAGGGCCCTCTCCCTTCCATCTTAATAAAAAAAAACATATTGTGAAATTGTATGGGTGTGTAATCCTTAATACTACACGTAGCCATTTAGAGGTCTTATCCATTCTTATTATTATAAATTTTTATTAATTGTATCCATTCTATAGAACTATTCTCTTAATCATTCTCATGATATGTGCTCTAGATGTATGTGGCATATTTTTTAACAAATTTGATAGCTTTAACAATAGACACAGTAGAACACATGCATACATGTCACTAAAATAATTAAAATTAAAATATATGTTACAATCTCACCTAAACTAATAATGAGGAATACAACCAATCAATTTGTCTCTGGAACAAGTGAAGAAAGAAATGCTTTCATCAAACAACGTATCTTAACTAGCTTATATCATGTGATATAATATTAGAACATTTCCTTAAATATTATTAATGTCATGGTGGTACATGATATTTGGTCCTTTGATAGGTGATGTTTTGATATTTCTTTCTAGTTTCTAGCTCTAATATTACTTTACTCTATGTGTTGTAGTGTGCTTTTAAGATTTTGATAGCTATAATATTTCATAAGTTTCACATTTTAGATAATTTGTATCTTGGTATTCAAATTAAAATATATTTTTAATTTTATTAAATAATTTAAAATAATCCAGTACTATACTAAATTCTATTCATCCTATATATATTATTTGTACCTAAATGATTTTATTCTTTTAATTTATATAATTTATAAATATTTTAACAAATTATTTTTTATCGTTTGATTTTATTTCATAATTTTATTTTTTTAAATCTTTTTTATTATGTAATGCTTCTTAAAACATTAATAATATGGATTTAAAAGTTAAATGAATAACATTCAAGAAAACATAATTTTAAATTAAAAAATTTAAAGTTTCTAAAAACTTAATATTGTGTTTTTTATGGACATGACTAGAGGTGTATTAGCTCTTCTTCAATTAACACCAACTTTTTCATCTTTGATTTTTAAAATATATGCAAAGAATTCATATAACTATCTTAGCCTTTCCTAAACCTACATAGACAACGATTCTAAACCTACATAACACTTGTTTGCAGGTTCAATTCAACATAGACAACGATTCTATATCAACATTGGAAATATTCTACATTTTTGTCACTTTAATCCTTTTGATCAAAATATCCAGGGATTAACTCTATGTTGGCCACCACCATCTATTAGATTCAGTGAGAAGATGTAGTGCCGCTCCATAGTTTACTTTTATATTATCTTTGCCAAACTCTTTAGGCCACTTTTATGTGTGCGTTAATACTTCAGTTTTATTATGATTTTAGATGTATGACACTTCATGGTGAATCTTTAATAAATGGATGTTTATGATGATTATATTGACTCAATTATATGTTGTTACATAAGATGATGTTATACTTATTTTGAAATGATGTTTATGATGATGATTATACTTACCCCATACTTGCATGTGTATGGTGTTCATGTATGCTTTTATATTTAAGTTTCATGTGCTTGATGTGGTTGAGGGATGGAGTTGTAGTTACTTTCTTGAGAGATCCACACGATCGGCCGATCCTCACCATTGTATGTTATATCTCTATACATATATGCACATGCTTGTCTCTTATGCAAGTTTGTAGGTACCAGGCATCGACTTCCTTGAATTGTCAGGATGAGCGTGCCCTATCGCTAGTCTCAATGGTAAAATAGGGGAGATAATATTCAGCTCCAAATCCTAACCTAAGCCATAGTATTGTCCTGAAATAGTGGACAAGATTCTGTTATTCCTACCCCTTTTCAACTCATCTAGTTAACATGAGTTTATACTCATGTTCTTGAGTATGAATGTGGGTCCTTAGGTCTTTTTTATTCTTTTGATTTGTGGTTAGTGGTGTGATTTCTATATTTAGATCATTTCTATTTTTAGCTATGGGATATTATTTAATTGGAAATTAAATAAATGCAATTATTTAGTTTAATTGTTATTTAAAAGTTTATTATATGGTGGAAACTTATTTAATTAATGAAAATTAATTAAATACATGCACCTTAGAATTATGAAATTGTAAATTTACCCTTTTTCAATTAAAATGCATTATTTAATTTAAGGGTTAATTTAGCATGTGGTAATCATGTTAGACTAAATATTTTATTTTTAATTAATTGAATGCATTAAGTTGCACAATCATAATTGAGTAAAATTAAAGTAATGGTATTAGTTAAAGTTTGGTTAAGTGTTTTCAACAAAAAGAAAAGTGGAGCAGAGACTTGAGTTCAACTGAAATTGAATTGCAAATCAAAGTGTAATTCATGCAAAGTCTTTTTGGTGGAGTTGAGTTCCAAACCCTGGCATGTGGAATGGGAATTCCTATGTGTTGAAGATTTGGCCATGATTTTGGGGGAGACAGGTTGAGGAATTTTGGCAGGCAGGTTGAAGAATTTTGGTGGAGAATTCAATATTGGAAAGCTTTGAAGTTTTGGGATTTTGTCTTTAGATCTGGTCTTCGTTCGAATAATATTCTTCAATGTTTGAGGTAGGGTTTGAATTCCTTTATGATTATGTTGTTTTGCAATTTGAAAGTGTTGTATGCTTCGTGCCTGCTGATTTTCATGATTAATTTTATTCTAAGAATTCTCTCTCTCTCTCTCTCTCTCTCTCTCTCTCTCTCTCTCTTTGTATTCTCAAATTGATTGCATGAGAATCTTTGTTGTGTATAGTCCTTGCTTTCAAATTTTGGAATATATTTTATTAAGTTTTGAAGTTTGTAAAAATTTTGGTTTAATTAATAATGATTAGGGTTTCAATATCTTTAAGGAATTAAATTGAATTAAATTTAAGTTGAGAAAATACTTGTGATTGTGGAAATAAATTGATCTAGAATCTAGATTCTGTAACACACACACACACACACACACATATATATATATCTATTTATGTATGTATGTGGAAATATATACATTTATATAAATATATTTATTGGTTTTTTTAATTAAACTAAACAAAATTAAATTAAATTAAATTAAAAATAGAATCTATAAAAAATTTATAAAAAAAAAATTAATTAATTTGAAAATTTAATTAAAGGTTTGGAGGGGCATTAATCCACCCCAAACCCCACATGACACCCATTGGGGCATTAATCCCCTCCAAATTCCAGATCAATTTATTTCCACAATCATAGGTATTTTCTCAACTTAAATTTAATTCAATTTAATTCCTTAAAGATATTGAAACCCTAATCATTATTAATTAAACCACACTAATTCAATTTGCACCTATTTTCGAAGGACTATTGGTCAGAGTTTCTACCCAAATGGGTCAAATACTTGACCAACTGATTGGTCGCTATTTTTCTCGTTGAAATATCGACATATCTCTTTAATCGTAGAATGTTCGACATTAATCTTGGTTGAAAATGACATTAGCAAGTGGTTGTATATTTGTCAAAGGGTATGTGCAAGAAAATGAGGGCCCAAAAAGTGGTGATGTAAAAAATATTCACTTTTCACTCATCTAAAAGCGCATGAAAGCGCTTGTTGACTTTTTAGTAGGCCTGGGTGTCAGTACACCTGGGCAAACCTGCCACCAAAGCACATGCCTAATCGGGTACCTGAAAATATTGGGTACCCGATATTTTTGAGTACCTGATAACTATGGCATATATCCGACACTCGCGAGCCCTATTCTTCATTTCCTAGCACGATTCTATGAATTTCTAACCACAATTTTTTGATACCCAATATATTTTTGGATACCTGATATTGGAAACCCCAAATTTGACTTCGAGCATATTTGGTAAGTAGTTAATTGTATATTTTTATTAATTTATTTCATTTTCATTCTAAATGTAGTGTTTTTTTTAAAAATAGGGTTTTGTATTTATATTTGTAATAATATTTGAAACTTAGATTTGTTTTTTATTTAATCAGGCATGGCTGACAACAATGAAGAAAATAACCCTCCAAATAACAATCCTGAAAACAATCCCCCATATCTAAAACCTAAATCTTTACAAGATTTGATACAAGAAAATTTGAACACAATATGAGGTTTCCAAAACATGTATCAAAATATGCCTACATTAGCTCCCATGCTTGCCACACTAAATACAATTGTTGGAAATATTGACACACTCACGCAGCAACATAATGCTGCTCTTCATTGGCGTGATGATATGCATGTCCAATTTGATGACGGGCTTGACCATGATGGGATTGCAGCCCTTAATATAACTAAGGAAGATATAGCCGCCCTTTTTATCGATCCTAAAACTGGAATACCAGTTGACCCCAAAAAGCCCAAATTATCAATAAAATGGTGCACAATAGAAGCAATGCGCACAAACTTTTGGGATTGCTGGTGGATGGTTTTTGATAAACCACCAAATTTGGAGGTCCCATTTTATTTCCTTAAAAAATTGTATGCTGAGTTTGTGCTTGGTCAACATGTTGATTATTGGAGTATGAGGCCCAACATGGGCATAGGCAGAGGAGCTCCTCAGATTAGGCCATCTTCCTATCGTCGAAAGGCCACTACCTTTGTCCCCCCCACTGATGTTGCACCCCCTCCTCCAGTGTAGCATCTTGATATCATTAGAGAGGCTGCTGAACATATTATTAGGGCCATTCATTTACTGAGTGATCAGTTGATCACATAGACTAGGTTAGTGTTGGCTCATGTGGATGCTGTTGGCACATCAACATCTTGTCGGAGTTCATATGTATGTGAGCCCCATATGTGCATTATGTGCAGGCATATGTGCCTCAGACCACTTACTGATTTTGATATATATCAGTTTCATGATATTGATGAGGGAGATACAGGAGAGGTTGCTGCAGAGGCTGCAACACCTCATGGAGCATCTACATCTCATGAGAGTGCTCAGGAGGTGCACGTAGAGCCATTGACTCCTATTGATACGGTAAGAGTAAACATTATAAATAAATTTGTCACATGACTTATTTAATTTAAAAATAATTTATTTATTTAGATTAGTTTTAATGATTGCATGCACTTATGTATATATATTTTTTCCATTTCTGTTCAGTTGATGACACAAGAGGAGGTGAGACAGGTGGATGAGTCCACACTTTCAGCCATTTCATTTGGCCTTGATGACTATACGGTATATTATAAATTATGTACCCATTAGTTTTTTTTATATCATTTGGTGTACATGCTTAAATCTCTATCAATTAGAGCAATAAAATTCATACATTTACTAATATATATTGTCATCTTATTATGTTCTTGCAGGCTACAACTGACGTTAGTGGGGGGTGTGAGGGGGTTCCTTCATCAGGTGTCGACAAAGGAAAGGTAGTTAATTATTTAAGATTAATTATGCATGCATATGTATGCCACTTGTGTGTAGTAATAAATATTTTACTTGCACTTTATTGTATAGGGTGTGGCTATTGATGATGTCCTGACACCGGTTTAGCGGCGTAGGGTTACAGGCGTCTCGATTCAGAGTGATAGCCCGATTGTACGTAGACTTTTACATATTGTTATTTGTATTTTGTAACTAGGGTTGCTATGATGAAGTACATTGATATATAATTGACAATCTTTTTACTCTCATAGGTTACTCCGACTGTGAGGGAGGTCCCATGAGAATCTTTCATTTCTTTGTTGACCCAGCCCACTATTCTAGAGGAGGGATCACCAGATGTAAGTTTTAATTTTAGTTCAATCAATTTGTAATTTTATTATGCTATCATCCTATTTTGTAGATTTATTACTCTATGTTGCACCAATCTACTAATCTCATTATTGAAAATATATATTTATAGGTCAGAGTTGGTATTGTTGGCATGGTCCCTTCGCTACCCAGGACTTATGCTAGGACACCTGATTGTGGTAGGCGATCGAGAGACCAGGTACAAATTTATTTGTATTTAGTTATAATTTTAATTAAATTAGTGTTTGAAAATTATTATGAATTATATATATATATATATATATGTATATATATATGTATATATGTATATATATATGTATATATGTATATATATATGTATATATGTATGTATATATGTATATATGTATGTATATATGTATATATGTATGTATATATGTATATATGTATGTATATATGTATATATGTATGTATATATGTATATATGTATGTATATATGTATATATGTATGTATATATGTATATATGTATGTATATATGTATATATGTATGTATATATGTATATATGTATGTATATATGTATATATGTATGTATATATGTATATATGTATGTATATATGTATATATGTATGTATATATGTATATATGTATGTATATATGTATATATGTATGTATATATATATATATATATATATATATATATATATATATATATATATATATATATATCAATCATATAAAGTAAGTAATCTAACTTTGGTTTGAACTCATTTTTTATGCAGGATCAATCAGAGCCCAACACTTCTTCAAAGAGGCTACATTTTGATGATCCCCCTACAGCATAGGTGCAATTTTAGTTTTGTGGTCATTTAGAGATGACACTTGGCACATTTTGAGATGGCATATATGCCACATTGTACACCTTAAAACATTGATTTTGTAGACATTTTGAAATGGCATGTGTCATATTTGTATATGGACATACTTTTGATACATTTGATACATATATAGAACATATTCATTTATATGTTATATTTGTGTCATCTTTTGTATATACATATTTATTATTCATGTTTATGGAATTGAATGGTGAAGTTATATCTTGACTATGATTATCATTATGATTGAAATTATATCTTGTTGAAGTTACATTTGTTTTTCTTTACTCTGGAATACCCTGTTCATGGAGCTTATTATGTTTGAGGTTTAACTTCTTGTTGGTGAACAAATTTGTCTTCGAAAGAAATGCTTACAAAATGAACCTTAAAGCCTAAACAAAAAGACTCAACCAACACCAATAGTTGGGTCACTTCGCTATTGGGAAGCATAAGCACCCTTTAAATTATCCAAGTATAGCTCCCCGTGCAGGATTTACAATGAATCAACTAAACTATAAATGATAATGCTTTTAACTTGAAAGCAATAAAGGCTTACAAACATCTATTCATAAAAATGACATAGACGTGAAGGGACTAATTTATTGAAAAGAAAAGGACAGTCAACACTACAAATTTCATTTGCCTAAACAATGCATTACAGAAAGAAACTAAGAGAGAAAGACAAATGATTCTTTCCAAATACATGATAAACTATAGCATAAAGTCCACAGATGATCATGCTGATGGTCAGACATAACAGATACACATTCAAAAGAAACCAATATCATTCAAAGATGAATATCAATCAGAAAGTGAGCATCTAAAATCAAAGTTTTAATATGCTGACATATCCTTCTTTAAACACATCAAAACAACAAAGATTCTGTTGTTCCTGTACATTAATCATTATCTGAAAATAAAATCCCTCTTTCCCTGCATTACAATAAAAATCCTAATCTATCCCTCCCCTGGCACAAAGTCTCTCGGGTCAAGCGAAATCCAGAACCCCCAAAATCTCCTCTACGAGCCTTACTTATTTTCCCCTTTCGGTTAGTTTCTTTCCTGTTATAATAACTAATTCTTGAGGACATGTCTATCCACATCTTCTTTCTCGAATACATTAAAGTATCCCTTTGCGAGTGCCTTAGTAATATTTTGCTATGAAAGTCCATGTTACTTGGCGCTCTACATCTTTCAAAATGGATCTATTCCTATAGAATAGTGCCATTTGGATCTTATTGCAACACAAGTGTTAATGCCTCTGTGTTTTGATTGGACGCTTGGTGCTATAACTAGAGCATGTCATTTCTAGCTCTCCACAAACATACCACTTCATGCAAGTGACACCAAGAAACATTTTGTCGAAGCCATCATACATATGTATTTTGGGATTCAATTGCAAGCACTTCCTCCTCAATTTTCCCACCCTGGGAACCTAAAGCCAATATCTCTGAATCATGACTGATGTCAACACAAAGAACTGCATTATCATGTGTCATGAAGGCATCATCAACTTGGTATTGAAAATCACTCTTAAGTTTCCCACTGATATAGTCCTAGACCTCTATGAATCCAACAACTGAGCATGAAACAAGTTCTATCCATTAGGGAAGATGTCGGGTCCTCATTGACATTTGATGTTGGGGCATTCTCAGGAAATGATAATGTCTTAATATTGAAATTGCATTATAGATTATCATGTTCTTGAATGCCAATACTGTCGATGTGCAAAACCAATTCTCAATTTCATCGACCAGTCTAACTTGACAAAGCTTTGGAAACTTCATTTTTGGATACCTTTTACTAGTTCTACTGCTCCTATTTGTAATTCCATATGTCATGCTCTGCCCACAGGCATTCTGTCGAAGAGTTTACATATACTCTCTATGCTTCCAAGTCACAATTTTTATGGGACTCGATAGTTAAAATTATAACCGACCTCGAGGATGATGGTATGTCCTTGGATAGACAGTGGCATTGATAGCCTCTCCAACCATTTTAGTCTACCTTCATAACCATACCAAATAGGACAATGTCTACTCAAAAAAATTTCTACTTGATCCACAAGCCCTGAAAGATCGCTGCCCAATCGTTCTTAGTGCACCTTGGGGTCACTTGGGTCGAGTGTGGTCACGAACATTTTAGTGACTCTATGGGTAGAATGGGGTTGTCATTGGCATTTACCCAGCCAACCAGAGCTGATGGAGCAGATGGTTTGATGCCAGGTCAGATGGTTTGAAAGATACACTACTAGGCCACTTTCAACTGACCCTGACTGTAAGTTTTGGCATCGACTGAGATCACCTTGCCAAATGAAAATGAAGTTGAATCACCCTAAACTGAGAGAGGTTATTTTAGAACTCAAAAACACAATCTTGTAGCACTAGATGGTTTATCAATAGCTCTCACAAGGTCTGAGATATGAGTCCCAGAAGATCGCTGCCCAATCCTACTTAGTGCACCTTGGGGTCACTTGGGTCAAGCGTGGTCGCGAGTGTTCCGGTGACTCTGTGAGTAGAATGGGGTTGTCACTGACATTTACCCAGCCAACCAGAGCCAATGGAGCAGATGGTTTGATGCCAAGTCGAACGGTTTGAAAGATACGCTACTGAGCCACTTTCAATTGACCCTCACTGCAAGTTTTGGCATCGACTGAGATCCCCTTGCCAAATGCAAATGAAGTTGAATCGCCCAAAACTGAGAGAGGTTATTGTAGACCTCAAAAGAATGATCTTGTAGCACTTGACAGTTTCTCGATACCTCTCATGAGGTCCAAGATAATAGCCCCAGAAGATCATTGCCCAATCATGCTTAGTGCACCTTGGGGTCACTTGGGTCAAGCATGGTCGTGAGCATTTCGATGACTTTGTGGGTAGAACGGGGTTGTCACTAGTGTTTACCTAGACAACCAGAGCTGATGGAGCAGATGGTTCAATGCTAGGTTAGATGGTTTGAAAGATATGATGCTGAGCCACTTTCAACTAACCCTCATTGCAAGTTTTGGCATCGACTGAGATCACCTTGCCAAATGCAAATGAAGTTGAATCAACCAAAACTTAGAGAGGTTATTGTAGAGCTCAAAAAAATGATCCTGTAGCACCTAAATTTTTTTTGATAGCTCTCATGAGGTTTGAGATATGAGCCCTAGAAGATCACTGCCCAATCGTGCTTAGTGCACCTTGGGGTCACTTGGGTCGAGTGTGGTCGTGAGCGTTTCGGTGACTCTATGGGTAGAATGGGGTTGTCACTGGTGTTTACCTAGCCAATCGGAGCTGATGGAGTAGATGGTTCGATGCCAGGTTAGACGGTTTCAAAGATACACTGCTGAGCCACTTTCAACTGACCCTAACTGTAAGTTTTAGCATCAACTGAGATCGCCTTGCCAAATGCAAATGAAGTTGAATCACCCAAAATTGAGAGAGGTTACTGTAGATCTCAAAAAAATGATCTCATAGCACCTGATGGTTTTTTGATAGCTCTCACGAGGTCTAAGATACGAGTCCCAGAAGATCATTGCCCAATCGTGCTTAGTGCACCTTGGGGTCACTTGGGTTGAGCGTGGTTGTGAGCGTTCCGGTGAGTCTGTGGGAAGAATGGGATTGTCACTAGCATTTACCTAGCCAACCAAAGCCAATGGAGTAGATGGTTCAATGCTAGGTTAGACGGTTTGAAAGATACGCTGCTGAGCCACTTTCAACTGACCCTCACTGCAAGTTTTGGCATCAACTGAGATCGCCTTGCCAAATGAAAATGAAGTCGAATCACCCAAAACTGAGAGAGGTTATTGTAGACCTCAAAAACACAATCCCATAGAACCTAATAGTTTGGAAATACCTCTCACGAGGTCCAAGATATGAACTCCAGAAGATCTCTGCCCAATCGTGCTTAGTGCACCTTGGGGTCACTTGGGTTGAGCATGGTCGCAAGCATTTCGATGACTTTGTGGCTAGAATAGGGTTGTCATTGGTGTTTACCCACCAACCAGAGCTGATGGAGTAGATGGTTTGATGCCGGGTTAGATGGTTTGAAAGATATGATGCTGAGCCACTTTCAACTGACCCTCACTACAAGTTTTGGCATCGATTGAGATCGCCTTGCCAAATGCAAACGAAGTTGAATCACCCAAAAATGAGAGAGGTTATTGTAGACCTCAAAAACATGATCCCGTAGCACCTAAAAATTTGTCGATAGCTCTCACGAGGTCTGAGATACAAGCCCCAGAAGATCACTGCCCAATTGTGCTTAGTGCACCTTGGGGTCACTTGGGTCGAGCGTGGTCATGAGGGTTCCGGTGACTCGGTGGGTAGAACAAGGTTGTCATTGGTGTTTACTCGGCCAACTAGAGCTGATGGAGTAGATTGTTCGATGCCAAGTCAGACGGTTTGAAAGATACGCCGCTGAGCCACTTTCAACTGACCTTGACTGCAAGTTTTGGCATTGACTGAGATCGCCTTGCCAAATGTAAATGAAGTTGAATCACCCAAAATTAAGAGAGGTTATTGTATAACTTGAAAACATGATCTTGTAGTACCTAATGGTTTTTCAATAGCTCTCACGAGGTCCGAGATACAAGCCCTAGAAGATTGCTACCCAATCATGCTTAGTGCACCTTGGGGTCACTTGGGTTGAGCGTGGTCGCGATCATTCCGGTGATTGTGTGGGAACAATGAGGTTGTCACTAGTGTTTACCTGGCCAACCAGAGTTGATGGAGTAGATGATTTGATTCCAGGTCTAACGGTTTGAAAGATACGCTGCTGAGCCACTTTCAACTGACCCTCACTACAAGTTTTGGCATCGACTGAGATCGCCTTGCCAAATGAAAATGAAGTTGAATCACCAAAAAATGAGAGAGGTTATTGTAGAGCTCAAAAACATGATCTCGTAGCACTTGACATTTTGTCAATAGCTCTCATGAGGTCCAAGATACGAGCCCCAGAAGATTGTTGCCCAATCGTGCTTAGTGCACCTTGGGGTCACTTGGGTTGAGCATGGTCACGAGCGTTCTAGTGACTTTGTGGGTAGAATGGGGTTGTCACTAGTGTTTACCCAGCCAACTAGAGCTAATGGAGCAAGCGGTTTGATGCTAGGTTAAACGGTTTGAAAGATATGTTGCTGAGCCACTTTCAACTGACCCTCACTGCCAGTTTTGGCATCGACTGAGATCGCCTTGCCAAATGCAAATGAAGTTGAATCACCCAAAACAAAGAGAGGTTATTGTAGACCTCAAAAAAATGATCCCGTAGCACTTGATAATTTGTCAATAGCTCTCATGAGGTCAGAGATATGAGCCTGAGAAGATCGTTGCCCAATCATGCTTAGTGCACCTTGGGGTCACTTGGATCGAGCGTGGTCGTGAGCGTTCCGGTGACTCTATGGACAGAATGGGGTTGTCACTAGTGTTTACCTAGCCAACCAGAGCTGATGGAGGAGATGGTTTGATGCTAGGTCAGACGGTTTGAAAGATACGCTGCTGAGCCACTTTCAACTGACCTTAATTGCAAGTTTTGGCATCGACTGAGATCACCTTGCCAAATGCAAACAAAATTGAATCGCCCAAAAATGAGAGAGGTTATTGTAGACCTCGAAAACATGATCCTGTAGCACTTGATAGTTTTTTGATGGCTCTCATGAGGTCCAAGATATGAGTCCCAAAAGATCATTGCCCAATTTGTGCTTAGTGCACCTTGGGGTCACTTGGGTCGAGCATGGTCGCGAGCGTTCCGGTGACTCTATGGGAAGAACAAGGTTGTCACTGGCATTTACCCAGCCAACTGAAGCCGATGGAGTAGATGGTTTGATGCCAGGTCAGATGGTTTGAAAGATACATTGCTGAGCCACTTTCAACTGACCCTCAGTACAAGTTTTGGCATCGACTGAGATCGCCTTGCCAAATGCAAACAAAGTTGAATTGCCCAAAACCAAGAGAGTTTATTGTAGACCTTGAAAAAATGATCCTGTAGCACCTAATAGTTTGTTGATACCTCTCATAAGGTCTGAGATATGAGCCACTTTCAACTGACTGTTAGTGGTATGTTTGAAATTTGAACTGTGAAATTAATCATGATTAAGCTTGTTAAATTTGAACTGTGGAGCTTATTATGTTTGAGGTTTAAATTTTATAGATTTTTTGAAATGATAAAAAATAATATCCTTAAAGCATTATAAACAACAATCAAACATGTAAGAATTCAAACCATGCAAATGACATAAGTATATGACATGTAAGATCTCTTCTTGGCACTATTGGCCACCCATACATGATTTTGGTCATAAGTTCTTATGAAGAGTTTTAGGACATTTAACTTTTAAATCAAATTAATTGTTACAAATTGCCATTATAGGCTTCAAAAGATCTCAATTGACCATTAAGGATCCTTTTGTCCTTCTATCTCTGATTGGATCCATCATGATCATAGGCATCTTCATAGGTGCTCCTGCACATGTTACATTCCACACACAAAACCAAGTTTATTGACTCAAAATACAATCTAAGAAAGGTCAAATTAATGTATTGAAATTAAGCTTAACAAACTTAGAAAACAATGCACTAAGTTAACTTATTACCTAGTCAAGTGTTCCTAAAGGGTCATCTCTTTGCTTCAGGGTCTCTAATAGTGCTTAATGATCAGCAGTAGTAATAGTCCAAAGTTCTTTTGTCTTTGGTCTTCCTTGATGCTTTGACAACTTGAAATTTGTTGCTATAACAAGGTGTGAATACATAAGAATAGTTTTTTGCTTCTCATAGTCTTCAAATGTGGGAACTCCATTCTTTCTAATCATGTATGTTCGCAACCATGTTCCCGCAACAACAACTGAACCAATAGGATATGTGAACCCATCACCATTTGTCATCGGTTGTACAAGCTTCTGTTTACCTTGTACACCACATGCTAACCAATAATCTAACCTCTCATCATTCCCCTGTAGTGCAACCAAAGCAAAAACATCTCCTGGCTTCAAAAGATCTGAAAGATGATCATAGTCAACCGAAGTGTCCATGTCATCATTTCTTATAGAGAGTGTCAAAGATAAATGAGTCAGATACTATGGAACCCATGTATCCACCCACTCACTTGACTCGCAATGATCCCAATCATACTGAAAACATATGGGGCAAAAAAAATCCAACTCTCATGTCCAAATGGTCCATGTACTACTATTGGAGCTTCAGAATGAATGCATTTTTGAAGAGTCTTTCATTGTTTGACAATCTAATCTATCTCCTATAGTTCCCTCCTCAACCAATCAAAAGAATCTACACACTATAGAATCAAGAGTCCCCCCCTGTGACAATGCTAAAGTACACCAATCAACAATAGAATGAGCATCAAGAAGTACAACACCTAAAATCCTTAATTGCTCCTTAACTAGAGCTCTCTTCACACACACACCTACTCCGTCATGCTCCCCTTTCCCATGCCTTGACTCAAAAAAACTCCAAATATGAGGTACACCTCTCTCCACATGCATTCTACACAACCAATAAAACATTGTGGCATTCTTAAATTGATCGGTGCAATTATCCGACCAAATGAGATGCCTATCCATAGAAATACCATTTTCCTGCAAGAAGTCAAAATAGTTCTAGAAACAATGTTGAACACACTCATAAGAGTGAGACCTGTTGTTTCTCATATAAAAATGGTACTCTCTGATTATCTTTCACTCATCTTTTGTGCTATCAGGGGAATGTCTATATGTGATGTGTACAAAAATAGCAACCTGAATCGAATTGTAATATTGAGCTTGAGTCTCATTTTGGGGCTGCAATGTATAGTTCTCCGCAAAGTCTACAATGGATATAATAGTTCCAATGGGGAAAGTGTCCTTACATGTCTTGAATTGTTGATCCAACCATTGAGACTTGTGACTATGCCTTGCATACTTGTAAAAAAGATTTGTCTTGAAATCTGAGATACAATCAGCAACATTGTATTCATTTGCAACTAACTCACATCTAGAGCCTTCACCTCCACTCTTCAATGTATATTTCACTATTTCATATACATTTTTTTGGACGAGTAGCTTTCCAAAATTGTGTTCCAAACCCTCATGAAAACATGTTCTAAACTTGGACAAGCCACCACATTCTGAGCACTTGGCATTTAAGCAATCTTTTTTATAAAATAAACAACCATCATCTCTATGACATAAAAATTGATCTAGCAAGTCTCTTGATGATTTGGGAAGACCACTTGCACCACAATCCTCTAGCATTTCATTAGTATGAAAAGTAGAATGAATGGACCATAATAATTCATGATGCATTGAAAACTCAACATGATATTTGCAACAACATGTATTTCGAATCTTAAGGGGTACATAATAAAATGGCTTCACGGATTCAAAAGACCTTTGTGATATTTTCAATGTTGGATGTGTCTCACAAATTTTTTTATACAACATTGTTTGACTTACCTCCACATAATGTTTAGGATTTGTAGTGTGGTTTCGATTGCCAACTCTCAATTTCAAGACATCCTTCACATTTGGTGACACTCTTGAGTTAGCATCCCAAAATTGTTGAATTTCATCCTTGACAACATCTCATAGCTTCTTATTGAAATGTGGAAGTCTCCCACCATAAGCCCATGTATCAATTTGAAGCGGATCATCAAGTCTTTCTCTTCTTGCAAGTGCTCTACCCAAAGTTTTACGGTCTATATTGAAGTCAACACAAGTTTGTCTCATCAAATGAGCCTTTCTACACTAATGACTTACTAAGGAGGTTGTAATAACCCTACGAGCAACTCTGTTGTCTTTTTCTCTGCTAGTCTTCCCAATGCTATTGAGAGCATTGAAAAGATTCTTCACAACAATGGCATTTCTCTCCATTTTCTTGTTCACACGAATCTTCAATTTCACAAGCACATGTCTCATCTTTTGCATCTTTAACAACTGCACAAAAATTTGACATTTCTCAACCAATGTCTTGTTTCAAAAAAATTGATCATAAAGTCTTGAAGCCCACAAACTAATGGTTCTATGTGACCTCTTTCCTTCCCAATTATTCATAATGTTCTCCTCAATTTCAATTAACCATTTAGGTGTTCTTGAAAGCCCCAAATTTGAAGATTGATTATCTTTATTACAAGGGACTTCATTTCTCATATAATTTGGAGATGTATAACATTCATGTGGTTCTTGTGCAACATTTTCATTCCCAAAGTCTACATTTTCAATTTCCATCTGTGCATTTTCAAATTGAACATCCTCTTCACTTACAACTACATTTACGGGGTCACCTTGATTAATGTTTAACATACCTTCTCTCCTTCTTCAGTGATTTTCCTTATCTTTTTCCCTATATGCCTGAATTTCATCATCTATCAGCTTCCTCTTGCGTTTAGCCTTTCGACAATTGGTGCTTCCCATGGTGAGACCACAAGTCAACAAAAATCAAACAATGGGCCCCAAATCACATTTTTTGTTTTGCAATGCGTGAAAAAAGTATAAAATCCTGTGATTGTCTACTCTATGGGGACAGGGAATATTTTGGTCAAATATTGCCTGGCAAAAATCGGGTACC
The DNA here is from genome assembly GCA_027943335.1 of Chamaecyparis obtusa. NCBI lineage: Eukaryota > Viridiplantae > Streptophyta > Pinopsida > Cupressales > Cupressaceae > Chamaecyparis > Chamaecyparis obtusa. The sequence continues at coordinate 478,008 of BSBK01000894.1, read as the reverse complement.
CGATATTCCCTGGCTAATGAAAAAATGGCGGGATCAAATGAAAATAATTAAACTTTTACATATATTTATGTATATAATATATATATATAAAAGAGGCATAAGATATATATAATGTATATTATATATGTACTAATGTGCTCGGCTAAATCATTGTATTAAATGTGCCTTTTACAAGCATCGTAAACCCTAGCTACACAGAAATGGAGGCTTTGAAGAATAGTTCACTGGAGGTAGAGAGAGACTCCCTAGGGGTCCTAACATATGATAAGGGGTCATGGGGACTCCCTAGGGGCCCTAACATGTGATAAGGCATACTATGACACCTAGGGAGTCCCCGTGACCCCTTTTGACACATTGAAACACTCAAGCATCCCTTAAGGGGTCCTACGACCCCTTAAGGCACACTTGAGTGTTCCAATGTCTCAAAAGGGGTCACAGGGACTCCTTAGGGGTCCTAACACATGATAAGACATACTAGGACCCCTAGGGAGCCCCCATGACCCCTTTTGACACATTGCAATGCTCAAGTGTGTCTTAAGGGGTCTTAGGACCCCTGAAGATACACTTGAGCATTGCAATGTGTCAAAAGGGGTCACTAGGACTCGCTAGGGGTCCTAACACGTGATGAGGCATATTAGGACCCCTAGGGAGTCCCCCTGACCCCTTTAGACACATTGGAATGCTCAAGTGTGCCTCAAGGGGTTGTAGGACCTCTTAAGGCACACTTGAGTGTTACAATGTGTCAAAAGGGGTCAGGGGGCCTCCCTAGGGGTCCTAATGCATACTAGGACCCCTAGGGAGTCCCCGTGACCCCCTTTGACACATTAGAATGCTTAAGTGTGTCTTAAGGAGTCCTTTTGACACATTGGAATTCTCAAGTGTGTCTTAAGGGGTCCTAAAACCCATTAAGACACACTTAAGCATTCAATTGTGTCAAAAGGGGACCGCTTAAGACACAGTTGAGCATTCCAATGTGTCAAAAGGGGTCATGATAACTCTCTAGGGGTCCTAACACATGATAAGGCATACTAGGACCCCTAGGGAGTCCCCGTGACCCCTTTTGACACATTGAAACACTCAAGTGTGCCTTAAGGGGTCGTAGGACCCCTTAAGGCACACTTGAGTGTTTCAATGTGTCAAAAGGGGTCACGGGGACTCCCTAGGGGTCCTAACGTGTGATAAGGCATACTAGGAACCCTAGGGAGTCCTCGTGACCCATTTTAACACATTGGAACCCTCAAGTGTGCCTTAAGGGGTCCTATGACCCCTTAAGGCACACTTGAGCATTCCAAGTGTGCCTTAAGGGGTCCTATGGCCACTTAAGGCACACTTGAGTGTTCCAATGTGTCAAAAGGGGTCACGGGGACTCCCTAGGGGTCCTAACATGTGATAAGGCATACTAGGACCCCTAGGGAGTTGTTGTGACCCCTTTTGACACATTGGAATGCTCAAGTGTGTCTTAAGGGGTCCTACGACCCCTTAAGACACACTTGAGCATTCCAATGTGTCAAAAGGGGACCTCTTAAGACACACTGGAGCATTCCAATGTGTCAAAAGGGGTCATGATGACTCCCTAGGGGTCCTAGTATGCTTTATCATGCGTCAAGACCCCTAGGGAGTCCTCGTGACCCCTTTTGACACATTAGAATGCTCAAGTGTGTCTTAAGGGGTTGTAGGACCCCTTAAGACACACTTGAGCATTCCAATGTGTCAAAAGGGGTCACAGGGACTCCCTAGGGGTCCTAGTATGCCTTATCATGCATTAGGACCCCTAAAGAGTCCCCGTGACCCCTTTTGAAATATTGGAACGCTCAAGTTTGTCTTAAGGCATCATAGGACCCCTTAAGACAAACTTGAGTATTCCATTGTGTCAAAAGGGGTCACAAGGGCTCCTTAAAGGTCCTAACACATGATAAGGCATACTAGGACCCCTAGGGGGCCCCCGTGACCCCTTTTGACACATTGAAATGCTCAAGTTTGTCTTAAGGGGTCCTAGGGGCCCCTGTGACCCCTTTTGACACATCAGAATGCTCAAGTTTGTCTTAAGGAGTCTTAGGACCCCTTAAGAAAAACTTGAGCATTCCAGTGTGTCAAAAGGGGTCATGGGGACTCCCTAGGGGTCCTAATGCTTGATAAGGCATACTAAGAGCCCTAGGGAGCCCCTGTGACCCCTTTTGACACATTGGAATGCTCAAGTTTCTCTTAAGGGGTCCTAATACCCCTTAAGACAAACTTGAGCATTCCAATGTGTTAAAAGGGGTCACGAGGGCTCCCTAGGGGTCCTAACGCATGATAAGGCATACCAGGACCCCTAGGGGGCCCCCATGACCCCTTTTGACACATTTGAATGCTCAAGTGTGCCTTAAGGGGTCATTTTGTCATAGGGACCCTTAAGGCACACTTGAGCGTTCCAATGTGTCAAAAGGGGTCAAGGGGACTTCCTAGGGGGAACACTCAAGTGTGTCTTAAGGGGTCCTACAACCCCTTAAGACACATTTTAGCATTTAATTGTGTCAAAATGAGACCCCTTAAGGCACACTTGAGCGTTCCAATGTGTCAAAAGGGGTCACAATGACTCCCTAGGGGTCCTAACGCATGATAAGGCACACTAGGACCCCTAGAGAGTCCCCATGACCCCTTTTGACACATTGGAATGCTCAAGTGTTCCTTAAGGGGTCCTACGACCCCTTAAGGAACACTTGAGCATTTGAATGTGTCAAAAGGGGTCACGGGGACTCCCTAGGGGTCCTAACACATGATAAGGCATACTAGGAACCCTAGGGAGTCCCTGTGACCCCTTTTGACACATTAGAATGCTCAAGTGTGTCTTAAGGGGTCCTATGACCCCTTAAGGCACACTTGAGCATTCCAATGTGTCAAAAGGGGTCACGGGGACTCCCTAGGGGTCCTTACGCATGATAAGGCATACTAGGACCCCTAGGGAGTTGCCGTGACCCCTTTTGACATATTGGAATGCTCAAGTGTGTCTTAAGGGTTCCTACGACCCCTTAAGACAAACTTGAGCATTCTAATGTGTCAAAAGGGGGGACCCCTTAAGACACACTTGAGCATTCCAATGTGTCAAAAGGGGTCACGATGACTCCCTAGGGGTCCTAGTATGCTTTATCCCATGTTAGGACCCCTAGGGAGTCCCCGTGACCCCTTTTGACACATTGGAATGCTCAAGTGTGTCTTAAGGGGTCGTAGGAATCCTTAAGACACACTTGAGCATTCCAATGTCTCCAAAGGGGTCACAGGGACTCCCTAGGGGTCCTAGTATGCCTTGTCACATGTTAGGACCCCTAGGGAGTCCCCGTGACCCCTTTTGAAATATTGGAATGCTCAAGTTTGTCTTAAGGGGTCCTACGAATCCTTAAGACAAACTTGAGCATCCCAATATTTCAAAAGGGGTCATGGGGACTCCCTAGGGGTCCTAAGACATGATAAGGTGTACTAGGACCCCTAGGGAGTCCCCATGACCCCTTTTGACACATTGGAATGGTGAAGTGTGTCTTAAGGGGTCCTACAACCCTTAAGACACACTTGAGCATTCTAATGTGTGAAAAGGGTCACTACGACCCCTTAAGACACACTTGAGCATTCCAATATGTCAAAAGGGGTCACGGGGACTCCCTAGGGGTCCTAACATGTGATAAGGCATACTAGGACCCCTAGGGAGTCATCATGACACCTTTTGACACATTGGAATGCTTTAGTGTGTCTTAAGGGGTCCTACGACCCCTTAAGACACACTTGAGCATTCTAATGTGTCAAAAGGGGTCACGAGGACTCCCTAGGTGTCCTAACATGTGATAAGGTGTACTAGGACCCCTAGGGAGTACCTATGACCCTTTTTGACACATTGCAATGCTCAAGTATGTCTTAAGGTGTCTTAGGAGCGTTGAAGACACACTTGAGCATTGCAATTTGTGAAAAGGGGTCACTGGGACTCGCTAGGGGTCCTAACATGTGATAAGGTGTACTAGGACCCCTAGGGAGTCCCCTTGACCCCTTTTGACACATTGGAATGCTCAAGTGTGCCTTAAGGGGTTTTAGGACCCCTTAAGGCACACTTGAGCATTCCAATGTGTCGAAAGGGGTCACGAGGAATCCTTAGGGGTCCTAACATGTACTAGGACCCCTAGGGAGTCCCCATGACCCCTTTTGACACATTGGAATGCTCAAGTGTGTTTTAAGGGGTCCTTTTGACACATTGGAATGCTCAAGTGTGTCTTAAGGGGTCCTATGACCCCTTAAGACACACTTGAGCATTCCAATGTGTCAAAAGGGGTCATGGGGACTCCCTAGGGGTCCTAACATGTGATAATGCGTACTAGGACCCCTATGGAGTCCCTATGACCCCTTTTGACACATTGGAATGCTCAAGTGTGTCTTAAGGGGTCCTACGAACCTTTAAGACACACTTGAGCATTCCAATGACCCCTTAAGACATATTTGAGCATTCCAATGTGTCAAAAGGGTTCACGGGGACTCCTTAGGGGTCCTAACATGTGATAAGGCATACTAGGACCCCTAGGGAGTCCTCGTGACCCCTTTTGACACATTGAAATGCTCAAGTGTGTCTTAAGGGGTGACCCCTTTTGACACATTGCAATGCTCAAGTGTGTCTTAAGGGGTCTTAGGACCCCTGAAGACACACTTGATGGTTGCAATGTGTCAAAAGGGGTCACCGTGACTCGCTAGGGATCCTAATGCATGATAAGGCATACTAGGACCCCTAGGGAGTCCCCGTGACCCCTTTTGACAAATTGGAATGCTCAAGTGTGCCTTAAGGGGTCACATTAAGGCACACTTGAGCATTCCAATGTGTCAAAAGGGGTCATGGGGACTCCCTAGGTGTCCTAACATGTGATAAGGTGTTAGAACCCCTAAGGAGTCCCCATGACCCCTTTTGACACATTGGAACACTCAAGTGTGTCTTAAGGGGTCTTACGACCCCTTAAGACACACTTGAGCATTCTAATGTGTCAAAAGGGGTTAGGGGGACTTCGTAGGGGTCCTAACATGTGATAAGGCATACAAAGACCCCTAGGGATTCCCCATGATCGAGATGAGATGTTAGTGAATGACTTAGATTGCTAATACTAATCTTCCACCATATCCATATTTCAACCCTTTTGTGGATCTATAGGTTCAATCGCGAGCCCACAGAATTGGACAAGAGAAAAATGTGATTGTATATCAACTGATTACAAAATGTTCAGTTGAGGAGAAAATATTGCAACGATCAAGAAGAAAATTGGCTATGGAAAATCTAGTTATGAATTCTATAAAGAATGAAACTATTAAGGAATGTCATGGATCACAAACCATGAAAATAACCTTCTACAACAAAGAACATTCAAGCTATAGAATTTATTAACTTTGAATTTAAACATCTTATCAACATTCATGGAAGAGATTTCATTAGCATCCATGGAAGAAATTTCATTAAAAATTCAGACAAAATCATCTAAAAAAATTCATTAACTTCAGGCAAAATCATTTAAGACGGACAAAAACAAAATCGTATTACTCAGAAATAGCAGAGAAAGAAAATGAGATAAACCAAATTTATCAAATTCTTGCAATCTGCAGCTTCTCTCTGAGGGCAAAATGACAATCCATGGATCCAAAATTATGGTAAAAATTAAATTCTTCGAGTAAGTCATTTAGAAACCCGCAGAATACTATAACGCTTGATGATTTATAGAGAATTTATGACGGACTATGTTGTGCAAAAGCTCACAATCTAGGCTGCCATATCTTAGAGTACCGATGAGAAGCAATGGCAGAAGTCTGAGACAGAGGTGGCACTGGCATTGAAGTGGAAAGACATTCTTCATAATATTGGGGTAGTGCCATCGAAACGGCAAGGCTTTCCTCATAATGTCACATCACCGCTAATCCACCGCTGATCTCTTCTTTAAATTTATTAATGCGGTTAGTTCTATGGTGCCTACATAATTTCCAGTACAACAGCTCATTTTACCAAACCCTTCCCCACTCTCCATAATCTTCGACCAGTTCAAAGATCCATCTGGTTGTTCTTGTTTAACCTCCCAATGACTCTGTTGAGCTGCCAGACTATCAACAGTCATGTTTACAACTGTCTGGTGACTAGAATCTATTTTGAGAACCTTTGCAATTTAGCGTTCCAGTTGAAAAAGTAGGGAAAGATACCATTTCATAGCCACAGGCGGTGGAAACAGAGTGATTCTCTTGCTCTCTGCTTCTATAATCCGCTTCCAGTGAACTATTCTTCAAAGCCTCCATTTTTGCATAGCTAGGGTTTTCGATGCCTATAAAAGGCACAACTATGCCCCTGTAGGGACTCATGCTCATGCTCAGAATCATATTAAATAATATTTAAAATGTAAAATATATATTATATAATATTTAATATATAATATATAATCTAATATATAGTTTTTAATATTAATATATATTAAATAATATTTAATTTAAAATATATATTATATAACATTTAATATATAATTGATATTATATAATATTTAATATATCTAATATATAACTAATATATAGTTTATGAAGGATGGAGAAATGGGAGGGAGAAAGTGGGGGCAAAATGAAAATTCAAAATTCAAAATTCGGGTGAATATCGGGTACCTGAAAATATCGGGTACCCGATTAGGCTTGGTATTGCTTTGTGCACCAAGCCTACATGGTCAACTATTGGAATGTCTCAAATACGTGTTTTTACCCTATTTCTCTGAGTTCCAGACTTTGACAATGTAGCTGACGACTTTTTTTTAACCCGAATTTGATAAAATGAAAAGGGTATCTTAAGGAGACTATCAGCTTTCTATCGATATAATTGCTGTCAAATTTTGAATTCAGTAAATAATTATTAGTTATTTTCTAATTGACCTACCTCTAAAGTGCTGATTTATATATTGATTGAAAAATGACTATAACTTTCAAACGGTATAACATTTTTGAAATCTGAAAAATGCATCACATTCTATGCTTCGCCTACTATAAGGAAAAATAAAATAAAATTGAATTTTGTAAAGTTTTGAATGAGTTAATAAGGAAAAATAAAATAAAATTGAATTTTGTAAAGTTTTGAATGAGTTAAGGTGGTCAGACATGGGAGTTTTTTAATTCTGAAAATGTTGTAGCAGAAAATTCATAATTAATTATTTTTTTGGAATAAAATTACAAAAAAATATGCATCACATCTGGGCATGAGTCTACTACTTATATATAAAATCTTATAATAAAATATTATTATTTGATTATGATCAAGGTGGTCAGACAAACACCTACTTATTTTTTTTCTGAAATTTTTGTACTGCTGCATTGAAATCTATACTTTTCACCAATCATATTAAATTTTTCTCAAAAAAGGCCTAGTAGTTTAGAAACTACATTCAATTTTCTATAGATCCTATTCTTACAATTTTTTGATATTAGGTTCATAGCTAGTTGAAATTTTCATGTCAAGTTGACTAACCCTAATTTGCTGATTTTTCATTGCCACTTAAGGGCATAGTTTGGCCCCTCATGATCTTTCACATACCCCAAAATTTTGACCAAAGTTGGTCAAAATGCTTGGCCCATCTGACTAAGATGCGAAAACCATGAAGGTCATATTTTGACCAAATGGCGTCGTAATATAGACCAATATTGGTCAAAATATTTGGTTGCTCCGACCAGGATGCCAAACCCATGACGCCATAGTTCGATGCAAAATGGTCAATTTTTAGATCAAACTAGGTCATATTTTTGATGTCGGTTAGTCAAAACATCGACTATGATTAGTCAAAATTTTGACTAAATATGGAATGTTTAAAAAAAACAAATGAAGATAAATATCTAGACTAATCACCAATGGCATCTTGATCGATGATTATTCTAAATATTTATCTTTAGGTGTCCACACTCGTTCTATTGCTTGTTGCCAGTGGGTCCCTACTCATTTTGTTTTCTAGACTACTTTGGGCTCTAGTAATCCATCTACTTGTTGGGGATGTTGGTGGTGCTGTGGATAGAGTCCTTAACTAGTCCTTAACTTGATGAGTCCTCATGTTATCAAATTTGCAAGTCTTGCTTGAGAAAATCACCCATCTCAAAGGATATGGACCTAATGGCGCTGGCTCGTTATACCCAAGGATTTAGTGGAGCAGAGATTATAAAGATTTTTCAGTGGGCTTGCAAGTATGCTATTAGAGAAAATATTGAGAAGGTGAGTTTCAATTGTGGTGGCTTTTGCAAACTAGATTTGGTTATGAATTTCTTAATGCTTTTATTTGAACTGGTGTGTTAGAATTTTATATTTTTTTATTCAATTTTCCTCAACTTGTATCTTATTATTTCAATTTGTCATGTTCTCTTTCGTCTGCACTTTTATAGGATATTGAACGTGAAAGAAAAATAAGTGAGAACCCTGAGGCAATGGATGAGGATGATAGTGACGAGGTAGTTGAAATAAAGGCTGCTCATTTTGAGGAGTCAATGAAATATGCCCAAAGAAGTGTCAGTGATGCTGATATTCATAAGTATCAAGCCTTTGCACAAAATCTACAGCAATCTTGAGGCTTTGGTTCTGAATTTTGATTTCTAGATAGACTTGTTGGTGCTTCGAATGTATTTGCTACAATAGATAATAAAGATGATGATGAATTATACAGGTTGCACATCCACATCCACATCTGATATAAAATTTATTATTATAAAGTCTTGTTATGGAAATCTATTTTATATTAGTCTATATTATTCTGAAGCCTTGTTATAGAAATCTATTTTATATTAATCCTTAGAATTAGTTAGCAAATCTTCTTCTTTCTTTCTAAATTCATGAATGATTCTATTTTTCTGCAATAAATAGCATACGTAACAGATAAAAATGAAATCAAAAACAAATATCTACCTCTAAATATGACTCCAAATGAATGAATAAAAGAATAAAATGATAATGTCAATTGGGTATCCAGTAAATTAAATAGTTTAATCATGCAAATAGATGTGGATAGTACACATCACAGTGATGAAGAAACAATGCTAGTAGGGCAGTGACATACAAAGAGACTAGCTTAGGAGGGAACATAGATCAGACCGTGACATGCATACAAGGATAATAAATAATTATAGTATGTTCAACTAGAGATAAGAGATCAACCAAGGCACCTACATGAAATAGTCATATATCAAGTGCAATAACATGATCAAGATGTGGTTTAATCATTAAGAGTCACAACTACCAAGAAATAGAGCATCATGATTACATATTGAGAAGCCATCAAAAGTGCACTATAAATGACAAAAATAACTAGAGGATAAAAGAGATGTTACCAGTTTGCATCACACATGCTTAAGGAAAAAGTTTCTAATACAACTGAAGAGAGTAATTAATATGGAAATTGAATCAAATGTAAGCAACATAAGGCATTAATTTTCAAAGAAAGTGATAATTTAAGATTGGCAAGTTTTCTTATGAATATTGGAAAAATATTGACAGGTGGTTGAAGTTCCAAATGTCTCTTGGGAAGATATTGGAGGGTTGCAAAATGTCAAGAGGGAGCTTCAAGAGGTACACTATTTTTGCTTTTCTTTTCTTTTAATGCAGAAAGTCTGCTATACAAGGAGATATTAACTAACAAAATTCATTATGATTTTGATGTAGACTATTCAATATCCAGTGGAGCATCTTGAGAAATTTGAAAAATTTGTCATGTCTCCTTCAAAAGGATTATTATTTTATGGACCACCAGGTTTTGGAAATACATTAGTGTGAAGGGCCCTGAATTATTAACAATGTGGTTTGGAGAGAGTGAGGCAAATGTGAGGGAAATTTTTGATAAAGCCAGAGGATGAGTTCCTTGTGTCCTATTTTTTGATGAACTTGATTCTATTGCTACACAAGTGTGTTGATTTTTTATGAGTGAAGTTAAAGTTGAGAACTTGATTCTATTACAAAGATTTGTTAGTGGGCTTGCAAGTATGAGCTATTAGAGAAAATATTGAGAACGTGAGTTTCAATTGTGGTGGCTTTTGCATACTAGATTTGGTTATGAATTTCTTAATGCTTTTTTTTAAATTGGTGTGTTAGAATTTTACATTTTTGGATTTAATTTTCCTTAACTTGTATGTTATTGTTTCAATTTGTTAAAAAAAATAAGTGAAGATAAATATAAAGAGTAATCACCAACGGCATCCTACTTGGTGATTAGTCTAGATATTTATCTTCAGGTGTTACTTTGCATTAATATATATCACTATGTATTTTGTTATGTTACTTTACTATTTTGTTTTTTATTAATCATAATGGGTTAGAACTTGGCCCGAACCAGGGATAGCTACATTCTATTCTCTGCCCTCTGGTCTCGGCACTCAACAGGTCTTTTCTTTTCTTTGGCCTCTACTGTGGTTGCTACCTTTCTAGCACTCTGCCCATCATCCAAACCATCCACTCCCTTCATAACATTGGTCACTTTACATGCATTTCAAATTTCCTGATTCGATGTCTCACTATGCACAACTCACTACTACATTTGGGGCCAAATTTTGACAGAAGTTTCCGACGAGTAACTTTTTATTACGAATTTGGTGTTTTTTTTTTTTGTAATAGGCCCTGATGATGTCGGTATTCTCATGGGTGTTTAATTGACCATTGAAATTCCAACAGATTGGGAATATAGATTAAAAAAATTGAAACAACCTCATCATTTTTATTTCGGTTGGATAGAGGGAGCGGGAGAAAAGGAGCAAAAGTTGAGCGCGAGAGAAGGTATGTGATTTCTTCATCTTTCAAGCCTCTGGCATCATATTCAAATGCATTTCATTATATTTGATCATGAATGCACTCTGAAATGACCGCATTCTACTGGTGTCATGCCGTAGCTAGTGCTTTATCTCTATTATTTGATGTTATTGGTGCTTGTGCTCAAGGATATCAATTCACTGTATTCAAATGTTTGGATTCACATTTGTTGATATTACTGGCATATATGTTTAATGACACCATTGTAAATTGCTATCACTGAAATGACCATATTCTATTGGTGTCGTGCCCTAGCCTATGCTTTAACTCCATTATTTGGTGTTATTGGTGCTTGTGCTCAAGGATATCCATTTTTTTGAAATGTTGACTGTGGTTATCAAATCGACAGCCCGTGAGCTTCTAGCTAGGTGCCATTTGTATTGATAGCTTAGGGCATCAAATGTATTGTATCATTGATAGTTGATACTTTGTTAAAAGGAAATAGGACAAAGAACGATTTTTATTTAGTTTCTCTTTTTTGATCCCTAAGTGGCTTACAACCCTAGAGAAGTATATGTAGATTTACGGATGCAGTTACAGGATACATAGCAGATGATAATTCACAATAAATCCATGCATCCAATTTGAATAGAAATTAATACAAAGAACTAGGGTCCTCCAATGGCCCAATCATCCAGACCTTGATTGTCCCCTCAACTAGTGACCCTTCAAAACTGGGTTATCATGCAATCAGTGAGTGATCCTTCATTCTCCTGGTGAGATTCTAGGTAGGTGCCATTTGTATATTTGATAGCTTAGGGCATCAAATGTATATTGTATCATTGATAGTTGAGACTTTGTTAAAAGGAAATAGGACAAAGAATGATTTTGATTTAGTCTCTGTATTTTGATCCCTAAGTGGCTTACAACCCTAGAGAAGTATATGGAGATTTACGGATGCAGTTGCAGGATACATAGTAGTTGATAATTGATAAAAAATCCATGCATCCAATTTGAATAGCAATTACAACAAAGAAATAGGGTCCTCCAATGGCGCAATCATCTGGACCTTGACTGTCCCCTCAACTAGTGACCCTTCAAAATTGGGTTATCATGCAATCAGTGAGTGATCCTTCATTCTCCTGCTTTGCCCTGCATCCAAACATATTGGAAATACACAATACAATGATAACAAGTCTTTCACAATCCCCCTTCCCTTAAGGAACACTATCAACCATCCCTTCCACATAGCATTTCACTATTTTATGAGTGGATTGTGCAGGAATAGTTAACATTAAACAAGGAGCAAACTCCTCAACACATCTCAGAAACCATTGAATTTAACAATAAATGAAACCTAACACCAACACTATTCATTCCATAGTTGTAGGATACAAAGCAGTCGATAATTCATAAGAAATCCATGCATCAAATTTTTATAAGGATATCCTACTCATCAATAGGAATTTTCTTGAGATGACCAATGATTATGCATTTTGATGGTAGTGTGCTAGTTCAAAAGGATAATATAAATCTGAAACAATTTTTTCTGATTTTCTCAAACTATAAATGTGGTTAAAGGGAAAATATTATGTGGAAAACCCACAAACCAAGCTAGCAAATGATTGTACATCAGATTATTCCTATATTCATTCAAGTATTGCTATGCTTCAGCTACCTGACCTTTGAGCTTCATCTAGAGGAATGTGTAGCTTTAAGATAGAGTTACTTCTTGGGCCTTACAATAGGGTGGAATATGATCAAGATTTGCTTAGGCTATATCTTTGTTAGTCTCATTGTTAGATTCTTATAGTTCATGGTTTGAATCTATTATGGTTGTGTAAGGGATTTGTAGATGCTTTTTCTAACATAATTATTGGACACCATGATTGGAACAATTGGTTGTTGGCTATTGTACACATGAATCATATCTGTCAATGGTTCTTTGTGTTCAAGAATTCGTTGATCAATCTTTGAGATTTATTGTCCCAGCTTTAAAAGAGTGATAAAAGATATATTGAGTGCTATCTTTTCCAAGTGTTTTGTGGGTGCCATTATCTTCTAGGAGTAATTTCTAGAACTAAATTATGTTCTTTGCCTCTATTAAATATTGTAGACACAACCATCTTCTTGGTAAAGGGTTTCTTCCATCCCCATGAGGCACTATTGCATAGTTTCCATTCCCTTGTAGTATACTGAACCTAATTTAATACAAGTGTGCACTATTTTGGGTTCCATAATTTATGGCCCCTACACTATGGTTGTTAGCCTAATTAAGACAAGCCTACCTTTGCATATAATAAGAGGTCAACATGAAACAAACATCCAGAGGTTAGGGGGTTGTTCCCTGTCCATAATTTATTATTTAAGTGCTAAGTGATAATGGGTATATCATGTAATTCATACCTAATGTGTCTCTTTCTTTCTCTCCACATTTCACATTAGGAGTATATGTTATAAAATACTAATGAAATCAACTATAGGTCAAATCTAATCAAAATTGCAATATAAAGATTTAAATAGATCTTGAAGAAATATGGGAACCATTTTTGATAGATATTGTACAAATGAAGAGAATACTCCAAAGAGGAAATGCTTCAATGTGGAACAATTGAAGGATAATATTTTACTTTTATATGAGTATCTGCAATGTTTTTGATATATTTCTGAGATAGCAAAACAATAGAAAGAATAGCATATAGAAGAAAGTAAAGAATAATGATCATACTTTGAGATATTGTGGAAAATTAAATGAAAGAATGCTTGGTGGGGTTATCATGCAATCAATGAGTGATCCTTCATTCCCCTCTTCCACTGACCCTTCAAAACTGGGTTTTTATTTAGTTTCTCTATTTTGATCCCTAAGTGGCTTACAACCCTAGAGAAGTATATGCAGATTTATGGATGCAGTTGCAGGATACATAGTAGCCGATAATTCACAATAAATCCATGCATCCAATTTGTATAGAAATTAATACAAAGAACTAGGGTCCTCCAATGGCCCAATCATCTGGACCTTGACTGTCCCCTCAACCAGTGACCCTTCAAAACCAGGTTATTATGCAATCAGTGAGTGATCCTTCATTCTCTTGGTGAGATTCTAGGTAGGCGCCATTTGTATATTTGATAGCTTAGGGCATCAAATGTATATTTTATCATTGATAGTTGAGACTTTGTTAAAAGGAAATAGGACAAAGAATGATTTTGATTTAGTTTTTCTATTTTGATCTCTAAGTGTCTTACAACCGTAGAGAAGTATATGCAGATTTACAGATGCAGTTGCAGGATACATAGCAGCTGATAATTCACAAGAAATCCATGCATCCAATTTGAATAAAAATTAATACAAAGAAATAGGGTCCTCCAATGGCCCAATCATCGGGACCTTGACTGTCCCCTCAACTAGTGACCCTTCAAAATTGGGTTATCATGCAATCGGTGAGTGATCCTTCATTCTCCTAGTCTGCCCTGCATCCAAACATATTGGAAATACATAATACAATGATAAAAAGTCTTTCAAAATCCCCCTTCCCTCAAGGAACACTATCAACCATCCCTTCCACATAGCATTTCACTGTTGTATGAGTGGATTGTGCAGGAATAGTTAACATTAAACAAGGAGAAAACTCCTCAACACATCTTGGAAACCATTGAATTCAATAATAAATGAAACTTAATACCAACACTATTCCTTCCATTCACTTCTACCAAGAATAAAGCATTTAATCCATTCAACATTACATATAATCATTAGATAGTTACATTTCTTGACTATGTAGAGGAACAGTCATGACCAAAAGGATCAAAACTACTTTCACCCTTGCACAAGCTATTCCTCACTCTTAATGAGTTATAAACATGCCATTGTTTTAGTTTTTCTTGCGACTTATGATAATTTTTGTAAACATGTCATTGCTTTAGTTTAGTGTATTCATTTTTGTCAGACAAATCTTCATTGTCTTTTGATTGTCTTCTTTATATAGTAGCATGTATTAATTGGTTAACAAATAAAGAAGCATTTAGACAATCAGAAGACAATGAAGATAATTTTAAATGCATCTAACACAATTTTTTTTTACAAAACGAAATCAATGACATGTTTACAACAAAGAAATAGAGTTATAATAATATGCTAAAAATTGTATTCTATTTAATACATGCCAAAGGACCAATCCCAACAATTCTTAAACATACTTTATCTGATATGATGAATTCTTAAACAATTAAGGTTGGAGTAGACATAGTTATCACATAGTTTTTTTGTGTGGTACAGGGAAGATTTGGCTGATTAAGAATGAGGCCTTCTTTAGAATCTCATATAAATTTGGCTGATTAAGATGAGAAGAAAAACACAATTCATTACTTAAATTTTTCAATTTCATGTATTTTTTCTCCTATTTATTAGGTGCATGAGTTGAAGGTTGAATGTAAGAGTCTTATAATGTTGTGTTACCTTAAATCTTGAGTTTTTGATACTCCTATGATGATCTTTCTCAACAAGTATTTTATTTTATTATTGTTTTTTGAATAACATATTGGGCAAATACAAATTTGTGTACTTCTACAGGACAGTTAACACAAAATTGAAGCATCAAACAAGACTTGATCAAGTTGTAGGTGGAACATGCAGTCAAATAGTAAGTAATGTAGAATAACAAAATAAGTAATCTATTGTCTACATTTTGTTATTTTTTGAGATTACATCCATGTTCTATATTCATAGAATGGTTCAAAATTGAAATTTACAATTCGATGAAAGTACTAATAGGTGTTGTTTCCTCCACCCTCAATCAACAACTTGCCTCCATTTTATTTTGATTTACAAACTACTATATTATTTGAATATTTTTCTTTCTTGCCACAATAGGAAAGAGTTTGAGGTGGAAGACTACAATAATAGAAGTGTTTCAATTTGGTATACTATACTACAACATAATTTCATAACTAATTTATCAATTTCTATATATAATTAGGTTATAGATAATCTAAGTGAAGAAGCATCATGTCAGACAATCCAAGTGAAGAAGGTAATGGGGGTGCAATCAATAGATTGTGGTCGAACTTGAAAAGAAAAGGTGATGGAAAATGTTATTGTCCCTGCAATAATTGTAAGGGCTTAAACATTAGAAGATTGCTAATCAAAACAACTAAGAGACATTGTAGGGATAATGGTCACATTGAAGGAGGCTTTGATTATCATGAATTGGTAAGTTTTTTGTTATATTTATTTAACAATTTATATATATATATATATATATATATATATATATATATATATATATATATATATATATATATATATATGAAATACACCTGATAATGAGATCATTATCATGGTTTATTTATGTCCATCATTTTAATATAAGTCGACCTCCGTAGAGGAGTACAAGATATGGACCATGGAGGTGTGAATATTGAGAATATGGCTTTGGAAGTGGAGGATCATGGAGGTGCAAATATTGAAGCTAAAGATTATGATCCCATGGAAGATGACAATGATGCACCAGATGATGGTACTAATACATTGATCCATGACACATTTGGTATTGGTGCAACTGATGATGATGATCAAGATGATGTTGATGTCATCCATGATATATATTTACTTGAGAAGGTAGCCACACCCCTTTACGAAGGCTCCCAAACAACTCTTCTCTCTATTGTATTGTTGTTGTTGTTGAACTTGAAGATTATGAATGGTTTATCCAACACAACAATGTCAAGTATGCTACGGTATGTCATATATGTCAGTATAGTAATTAAATGGTGAAACATGTATCATAAATATTGTTAATATTAACAACATATATTTTTTTCTACAGATTGATAGGTGAGTTCTTGTTACCACCATCGAATATTCTCCCTTGCTCATACTGAGAATTATGTGCCACTATGAAAGATATTAGAATATAGTATCAAGCAATAGATGTTTGTCCCAATGATCATATTATTTATCATAAAGAACATGAATTTGCAACAGAATGCCCTAAATGTCATACGAGTAGATATCGAACAGATCAAATAACAAAAAAGGTGCCTCATAAGATTCTTTGTGACATCCCCATTAAACCACATTTGCAAAGATTATTTAGGTGTAATAGCTTGGCACAATTTATGGATTTCCATACATGTAATAGGAGTTAAGATGACATTATTTGAATACCTGTGGATGGTTCTATATTTAAGGACATAGAGGAAAAGTGGCCACACTTTATCGAAGAACCTCAAAATCTCAAGCTTTCAGTGGCAGCGGATGGTGTCAATCCATTTGGAGAGCTAATATCTATTTGCACTGTTTGGCCTATTTTTTTCATCAATAATAACATTCCTCCATGGATGTCAATAAAGAGGGAGCACATTATGTTGAAAATGATTGTTCCAGGTATTTGATCATTTAATAGTTATTTGCATGTAATTATAAATCTTGTAGTAAAATGGTCACAATAATGATGTAATGTTGTTGTTCATTCAACTAGGTAAATACCAAGTTAAAGATATGAATGTATATATTGAGGCTCTTATTGACGAGTTGGTGGAGTTATGGAAAGGTGTCACTATGTATGACATATCTAGACCAATAGGAGACAAAAAATTTCAATTTCATGTAATGCTTGTATGGACAATACATGATGCCCCAGGGTTAACACATTTTTTTGATATGTTATGTTGAATTCAAGTTACACATGATAATTCTAATAATAAAATTTAACATATTTAATCCAATTGTATCATTACCTTGTAGGTCTTCAAACAAAGGAAAAATTTGCATGTCCAGTTTGTGGTCCAAAGATGAAATCTCATCATTCAAAAAGTTTGGGAAATCAGGTGTTTGATGAGCATAAACACTTTCTCCACAAAAATCATAACTATCAAATTACTGAAAAACATCTTTTCAATGGGAAACAAGAGATTGCATCTAAGCCACAGAGAATGACACCTCACCTATGGAAGTTGGAATATAATATAATTAATCATCAAGGTACTACCATTCTACCTAATGGTTTATGTTTAGAATTTGTATATTTTTATTGTTTTTTATTTGTTGATTATGTGATTGATGATCATGAATGTCGTCAAGGCAACACTACTAAGCACCTTCCAAAGGGACTCAAGAGTTATCCTAGACAATTTAGTAGGTTGCTCTACTACGAGCAACTGTAAATTGTGCCTTTATTTGATACTATGCATATTGGAAAGAATGTAACAGAGACATTGTGGAAGATATTGGATGGAAAGAGTGACAAAGAAAAAATTATCAAAATTTGTAGCGACATTCATGAATCCAATCATGCAATGAAAAATTTCATTGAATCAAATAGAAATAGAGAATCGATTAATACAAGTTCCCTTCCTTGGTTATTAACAAAACAACAAAGTAATGCCATAAAAGAAGTCATACGCAAAATTCATTTTCCCATAGGATTTGTTGCAAACATAAGGAGTACCATATTAAAGAAAAGTGAATTTGGGTTAGGGTTGAAAATGCATGATTGGCATGCCCTCATCAAGGTAAGTCATACTCTTTTGTATTTACAATATATTTGTAAACTAAATATACTTCTCATTATATTATATGAGAAAATAATGACATGATTATTTTTATAATTGTTGTAGTACATGTTACCCCTATCTCTCCTAGAGAACTTCGACAATAACATCAAACAAGTGATATATGATCTTGAAAAATACATGAGGTAAGCAATGATATCTATTCAATTTGTTGTATATATATTGTAAAGTCTCATGTTTATATATTTTTGTGTCTTAAATGTCTTGTAGGTGGTTGTCATCTAAAGAAATCCATAGAGCAGATATAAAATGCTGGAAGAGAAGAATTCCTAATCTAATGTGTGAAATGCAAAAGTGTCTACCTTCAACCTTTTTCAATGCACAAGAACACTACCTCATACACCAAGTTGAGGAGATAAAAATGTGTGGACCCGTACACACTTGGTCAATGTGGATGGTTGATAGGCACCTGAAATTTTTGAAGACTTTGGCTCAGAAAAGAGCATGTCTTGAGGGTTCTATGATGGAGGGATATATGGTATACCAAACTATGGTGTATGTTACTAAATATCTTCCTAAGCTTGCAACAAAGATCCATATAGATTGCATTTGGGATCTCGACACCATTAGAAAATTTGAAGGGGAGTACTTGATATGGAAAGGTAGAATGAGGAAAGTGAGAGGTAATAAATTATAAGATGTTATTGTAGCTATTAATTAATTTTTAATCTTCAAAATTAATCGGTTGTAAGTAGTCTATTTATTTTTTGTACAGCTGCTTGAGAGTGGGATGCAATACATTTGTATATTTCAAACAATCAAGATTGGATGACGAAATGGATTGAACGATGTCATCATTTAGGTTGCACATTAACATGGGAAGTTGTGTCTTTATTGGTTAATGAAGCTCATCATAACGGAAATCCAAATGTTACGCAAAGGGAAATAGATTTAGCACATGGTTTAAGATATTTCCAAGTATGTATAAATTTGTTAATCACTCGTACATTTATGAATTCTTGATGCATTAATTTATACATGTTTTACATATTTTTGCAGGTCAAACACCACAAGGCTATGTTTTGCAATGGTCATAAATTTTGCATCAAAAAGTTGGATGACACAAAGAAAACTTGTGATTCTGGGATAAGTGCAGTCTTTCAGGTACTAATATTTCATCTAGAAATGACTTACATCCTCGAGATTCTAAGAATTGATACTATGAAATTTTGGATGATATACTTGAGTGTGACTTTAATTCTTTCAGATTAGTTGTCTTCGTCGTCAGATGGTATAGGCTACAGCTTAATCAAAATGATCTTTATAGAACTTTTATTGAACATGACAATAGATTTTCAATGATTAATACAAGGTGGTTTGAGCCAGTTAGGGATGAACCCTATGTTCTTCCAAGCCAATGTGAGCAGGTATTTTACTCAGAGGTTCTAGATAAATTGGGTTGGTCATTTGTTGTTAGACATGATCTAAGAAGAAGGCCGATGAGGTATAATGCAATCAAAGAAGAAGATTGTGAACAACTAGAAGATGTTGTAGATGATGATCATGAACAATAGTTAGTCGATGATGTTCCTGATGCAACTTTTCTTAAAGAAGAAGAAGAAGAAGATGATGATGAGGATGCTATTGATGATGCTACTGATGATGATGATGATGATGATGATGATGATGATGATGATGTTGCTGCTGATGATGATAATGATGATGATGATGATGATGTCAATGATGATGATGATGACGAAGATGATGACAATGACGGTGGTGGTGATGATGTCGACATCAACAATGGTCAAGGAAATTATTTGGATGAAGAAAAAGATGAATGACATGAATGAAATGTACAGTTATGTGATCACTACTTAATCTATTTAATATTGATTTCTTGATAGAAATGTGCAGTTATGCAATCAATGCTTAATATAATTAATTTGTGATGTACTTACTATGGGATGCTTATGGTTTTTAATGTACTTACTATGTGGTTTTGAGTATATGTATCATGAATTTTTTAGCTAACATTAGATAATTGAATTAAATATGTAGGTACCCAGACTCCTTTCACGAGCATCGCACACAGTCTCATGGATCAACAGGTATAAGTCAATACACCCTATAGAGATTAATGTATTTCACAATTTGCAAAATGTCTCACATTACCTGCTATCTCTCTCATTTGATGGAGTGCAGGTAGTAGCAAATAGGTATTTTTCAAATGTGTCTTCCTTGAGTGAAGAAAGTGAGTCATTTAGTATGTCTGAATTAGGAAGATCAACTAGAGGTCAAAAGACTAGAAGGAAATTCAATAAATGCATGAAATTTTTCCTTGCTCAAGGGGGGTCATGTTCTTATGATGATGAGAGAAAAGGCGACATCGAGGTTCCCTCTAGGTACCAAAATCTACATAAACAATGGGTCCCCAAGGAACTTCCTTTAATAAACACTGATTTTAGTGTTAAAGGCAAGATATATCGTATTGTACCATCATCAATACATGGTTTGGGCCTATTTTCCATGGATGGTATAAAGGTCTCTTACAACAAAATTATCAAATTGATGAAGTATGTTGGACCTTGTTATGATTATAGAAGTTGGATGCGAATTGTTCAATATAAAAAAAGTATGCGTAGGTATGCACTCTCAAAAAATTATATTTAACAAAAAGACAATGAGAAAAGTAAAAGAGTGGCTATATACATGTTAGAAATAGGAAATACTGAGAGGGGGGGGTGAATCAGTATTTCAAAAAAATTTTCTTTTGCCCACTTATGGATATAACAGATTACTTTAGTGCATACAAAGATTATCAAGCTGATTAACAAACATAGCAGTAAATAGAAAGAACTCATAACACATGATATGTTCTCGAGGAAACCCTGGCCAAGGGAAAACCCTGGTGGGGATGGTACCCATAAAGATCACTAATCAAAAGTATCATGTTAGGGATATTGGACCCTGTTAAGAGTCAATTTATAATATATAGTAGATTTGTCCTGGTTAAAGGACTTTAGGCCTTGTTAGAAGCCTTAACCCTGTTAGGAGTTAGATTACAAAACCTGATCACCAGCTGAGCTCACTGCCCAAATAGGTAATACAAAATGTTTCTTACTATAGTATGGTACTACTTACAACTTTTCATCAATAGCCTTTGCTGCTATCACAATATACAACTATCGCAAGTTATCCTTTTCTTTCTTTTTACACATCACACACACTTTTTCATTACATTTCAAGTATGCCTAATATATGAGTTATTAGAGATAATACATTTATATGGTCAGCTTCCAAAATCTTTATCCAAGACTAAACATCTAGGATGTCATCCCTTCATAATGTTAAGTCATTATTTTGACAAGCAAAAATAATCCCTTAACTCTTTCGCTAAAACTGTCTCCAAAACTGTTCTGTCTGCAAAAATTGTCTTCGGTAAGCTTTGAATAAATTCATCTGTACTACTCCAAACTTTATGCGCACTAAGATGGGGTATCCTCATACTTTTTAGAAGCTTTAGTTAACTGTGCAAACAAAAATATTGCTCTAGTGGACGTCGCCAACTAAATCTTCATTAGGTGCTCTGTCAGGATCACTGTATCCATACTTAGACAATTTCTTCCTTCAACTTGCCATACTTGCATTCCAGATTCTGCACTCTCAATAGAGATCATATGTTGCCATAATGACAACATCTATGCATCCACATTAGCCAAATTGCCAACAATCTCCCCCTTTGTCATTGGTGGCAACATATGGGAAAATTGGCTAAGTGTGCAAACAAAACTTCAAAGTATTTACACAAAATTGTGGCCAAATGTTATACATCACATATACAATATTTTACTCCATTGAATAGCTCCCCCTATGAGTATCCTTCCTCAACATATTTTCAATTTTTTTCTATCTCTCCCCCTTTGAAAACAATGAAAAAGATAGGGTGTACAAAAATTTCAAAAAAAAACTTGATACCTTGTTATCAGCTATTGCAAAGCTGGTAGGCTTGCAACACAATCGCCAAACTCTGACTTCCATGATTCAAAATATTTCTCCCATATCTTCTTGATGGATTCAGCAACATTGAGTAGAGTACTCAATTCGTATGCTGCTGTCTGACAAGCTTGTAGGGAATTAAAGCTAAACTTCTTAAAAGATGTCTTTGCTGAAAGACACTGCTCAATTTGGTCTTCAACAATTGAGGTCTTGATTGAGATATGCTCTCTCAAGATGTTAATCCTAATCATCTTTCTATTCTTCTCCTCTGCTAACATTCTGATTTCATCATTTAACTTCCTTATGTTCTTCTCTACAGAACTTATCTTTACATTTGGGCTTGTCAAGGTGTTTGTTTCAGCTGTAATTGCATCTATCTTCTCTCTGATCTTCTTATCTTCTTCAGCTATTAGGATTTTTGATTTTGTGCATTGTATATACAAACTCTTTCCAGTCTCAAAATGTTTCCTCAAATTCTTTATGCATACATCCAAATTACCAATATCATTTTGAATATTTACACTTAAATTTTGTTGCATTTCTGCTTCAAAGGCTTCCTAAACTTTTATTCTAGCAATATCCTTTAAGTTAGAAAATTCAGAGTCAAAAGAGTTTATTACTATTTTAGCTTTCTCAAGTGGATCTGATTCAAATAGCTTAGTGCTGATCACACTCTCAAGTTTCTCTGTCAAAACTCTAACTTTGCCTTCAAGGTCCTTCACCTTCTTATTCTTTCCAATAATTTTATTAAGAGATGTGATGAACTCAAGCTGATCATCATCTTCAACCTCTTTTCCAAGGTCTTCAAAAATTGAACCAATTTGTCTCTTCTTATTGTCAGGTGCACTAGGGGTAGTGACCTCTGTAAAAATTTGTTTACCTTTAACTGTCTGCTCTACTGGAACTGATTCTGATACAACTGGTGCATCAACTGCCTCTGTATCCTTTTTTGATTTTGTAATCTTCTCTTGCTCTTCTAAAGCCAAATTGTCAACAATGTTTCCTAGATCATGAAATACTACATCATCTAACTCTAGTGTCACTTTGGTTCCTTCAATGTCCATTGATTCTTTTCCAATATTGATATGTGAAGAAGATGGGACTTCTTCAATACCAACTTCCTCTGCATGCGGTTCCTCTGATTTCTTCTACTGAGGATCTGATTCATATTGCTTTCCTGCAACTATGTCTGCAAGAACTTGCATTACTACTTGCTCAATCTCTTTTTGTACTTCCTCCTTTTTGCCTCCCATTATAAGGATTGTTCTTCTCTTAGTTCTCAATAAAGTTCCAAGAGGCTTCAATAATCTCTTCAAATGATCTTCATCCTCAACTTCACAAAACTGTCTGATTACATGTTCTCTCATCTTTATGTCCTCTTCTTGTGCTCTCTATTTTCTATTCACAAGTCTGTTATACAAATCTTCTAGGATCTTACCATGAATAGTGCTAAGTTTCTTATCTGTCAAAATCATATGTGTAATCATTGCATTTTCAAAATTCAATCTGTCAAATGATCCATATAGGTCATAGAATTTATTTATCTTAGTGAAGTCTCCATGCTTCAATATATCTTCATTAACTCTTTCAATTCTTGGTTTCCAAGTTTTCTTCTTGATTGAAACTTCATCATCATCTTTAATTTTTGCTACTTTTCTAGGTACAAGTGGTACAATCACTTTCTGTCTCTTGTCGAGTCCTGTTGCACTCACTTTTACTCTTTTGCTAGAAATAGGAGAAAAAGATTTATCTCCACCTTTTTTAGGTACTTCAACTTTTACCTTTACTGCAATACAATCAACAGGGTCTGCACTAGATGCCACAGGTGGAATTACAAGATTTTCACTTTGCTTCAAGGCTTCTGCAGTCTTTTTAGCTATGTCAAACTCATGACTTGACATACCTGATTCTTTTAGTATTTTCTTCATATTAGATTCAACCCTCCTACTAGATTGCTTCTTTTCTTTCAAACTTATTGCAGAGTTGAAATTCTCTTCATAGGTTCCAAACCTATTTACATGACCATCTAACTCACACTTTAACAGTCTATTCACATATCCTATTATTTCTGCTTCAGATATTTCATAGCCAAGAGGGTCTATGAATTCCATTCTAGGCTCAACTGCTTCAATGTAGGTGAAATCAGTGTCTACCATAAAAAAATATCATCTTTATGCTTTTCAACTAAGGATTGAGGAATCCTTGATTTGTTCTTAACAATATTCTGAAAAGTCTTCAATACAAGCTTCACACTGTCATTGACTTTATCAATTAGGTGCTTCATGTAGACTGAGTTTATTCTTTCCATTGTGTTCACATTGTCACTCCAATCAGCTGCATAAGGAAATCTTCTCAAAATATGGAAAAACATATAGGTTATCAGAGATGAAAACCTAAACTGTGTGTACTTAGCCTTCTTAATCTTTTCTAAGTTCTCAAATAACTAAATTTTCAAAATTTCAAATAGGTCTACTTGTTTCTTCTCAATACACATAAGATAAGCTACATAAACCATTCCTGCAACCATGTCATCTTCCCTTGAACTACCATAGAATTTAGTTGTTAGGATCTTGCAAAGGTACCTAACATCATCTTGCTTAATCTTACTTATCGCAATTCCTCTACCATTATAACTAGATCCAGTGTTGTCTAAAACAATCTTTCTCATGTTCTTTTCATTCAGTGGAATCTCTCCAACTTTTGATAATCCAGTAACATCATGAATTAGGTCGGCAGTTATATCAATAACTCTGTCCTCCATCCAGAATTTCCAATTGTGGATTCTACTTAAAATGATCTTGGTACATTCCTCATCATTAAATTCATACTTCATGGAATAATTGATAATTTCATTGATCTCTAGGTGCCCATAAGCTGGTTTAACTGACATGTCTTGACTATACAATTTCCTGTAACATCACTAAAATCTGCATCTCCCAAAGTTTCAAATTTGCAACCTAAATATCCTTTAACATTCTCAATGTGTAATACTCCATCTGGTATGGATGATAGTGCTAGTCTGTCATCAATTTCAGCTAGTTCTACTGGTTCTTCTTTAGGTGGATCTTCCAATGTGTTCTCATCTAGCTCCATTTCCTCCACACTTTCAGATGTCTTTAGATCTAGCTTCTTACTTTCATGGTTTGTTCTAAACATACTAAATCCAAATCCAGTCCTATCAAAGAATGGTTCTTCAAAAGAAATTTGTTTTTTAGTGTTATCACTATTTGAATATAGCCTTTCAAGTTGTTGTTTAGATTGAGTTAATTCACCTTTCACAATTTTATTATACTTCCCAAGTTCCACATACTGCACTTTTATTTTTTTAGATTTGGATGTTTCCTTTTCAAGTCTTGATCTCAGATCTTCATTCTCAATTTTCAATTTTTCATTATCAGATCTCAAATTTCCATCTTTCATACTAAGCTTCAGATTTACTATATTCAGCTCATGCTTAAGGATCTCATTTTCTTTTTCTAATTCATCACAATCTTCAACAAACATATCAGATTTCTTTTCAGATTTTAGATCTTCAATCTTACCTTTTAATTTGTCAATAGCATTCTTTGCATCTTCATACTTTCTTCTTAAGGATTTTCTTTCATCAGTAAGCATATCAATCTGTTCAAGAGCTTCTTCAAGATTCTTCTGAAGTTGATCCATATCCATAGAGATCTTAATCAAGCTACTAAGCTTTCCTTGAATGTTCCTTCTCTGAGTATCTGTGCTCTGATACCAATTGTTAGAAATAGGAAATACTGAGAGGGGGGGGGGGGTGAATCAGTATTTCACAAAATTTTTCTTTTGCCCACTTATGGATATAACATATTACTTTAGTGCATACAAAGATTATCAAGCTGATTAACAAACATAGTAGTAAATAGAAAGAACTCATAACACATGATATGGTCTTGAGGAAACCCTGGCCAAGGGAAAACCCCGGTGGGGATGGTACCCACAAAGATCACTAATCAAAAGTATCTTGTTAGGGATATTGGACCCTGTTAAGAGTCAATTTACAATATATAGTAGATTTGTCCTGGTTAAAGGACTTTAGGCCTTGTTAGAAGCCTTAACCCTATTAGGAGTTAGATTACAAAACCTGATCACCAGCTGAGCTCACTGCCCAAACAGGTAATAAAAAATGTTTCTTACTATAGTATGGTACTGCTTACAACTTTACATCAATAGCCTTTGCTGCTATCACAATATACAACTATCACAAGTTATCCTTTTCTTTCTTTTTACACATCACACACACTTTTTCATTACATTTCAAGTATGCCTAATATATGAGTTATTAGAGCTAATAACTTTATATGGTTGGCTTCCAAAATCTTTATCCAAGACTAAACATCTAGGATGTCATCCCTTCATAATGTTAAGTCATTATTTTGACAAGCAAAAATAATCCCTTAACTCTTTCGCTAATACTGTCTCCAAAACTATTCTGTCTGCAAAAACTATCTTCGGTAAGCTTCGAATAACTTCATCCGTACTGCTCCAAACTTTATGCACACTGAGATGGGGTATCCTCATACTCTATAGAAGCTTCAGTTAACTGCGAAAACAAAAATATTTCTCCAGTGGACGTCACCAACTAAATCTTCATCAGGTGCTCTGTCAGGATCACTGTATCAATACTTAGACAATTTCTTCCTTCAACTTGCCATACTTGCATTCCAGATTCTGCGCTCTCAATAGAGATCATATGCTGCCATAATGACAACATCTATGCATCCACATTAGCCAAATTTCCAACAATACATTGATGGAAGGCCAAAAGAATTAGGGAATATTGTAGGTTTTATAAATATCATGTGACCTTTGTCAACTATTAAGCAACCCAATTGCATATTTGAGGCACGTGAGGGAAATCATGTATTTGTATGTGTGATAAAATCAATAAGTGTAGGGGAAGAGCTGCTTATTGATTACAATTTGAATCACATAGATACAAATGATGTCACTATCATTAGGGTGCAGGTACATACTATGTACCATTAAA
Source organism: Chamaecyparis obtusa (assembly GCA_027943335.1). Classification (NCBI taxonomy): domain Eukaryota; kingdom Viridiplantae; phylum Streptophyta; class Pinopsida; order Cupressales; family Cupressaceae; genus Chamaecyparis; species Chamaecyparis obtusa. The sequence goes on along the minus strand of BSBK01000894.1, from coordinate 450,766 downwards.
TAATTAAGTTTTTTTGCCAACCACATTTAAAGAGTCTCCTCACCATCCACCTCATCTCCATCATCATCTTCTAATGAAATTTATTAATTTAGTCCTTTCTAATTATTGGTTAACTTTAAATAATAACATAGGACCACAATATGGAGCAAACACGTAGTGGGGACAATGATGATCGTGCATGTACTTCTTCTCAGTAGGTAAACCTCTTTGTTATTGTACTAAAAATTAGATAGAAGCAAAATGTTAAATAAAGTTTTTTATTATATTTTTTTCATCATTGTTTCAGATTAATTGTAACAGTGTTAGTAATATTGTTGTCACAGATAAGTGGTCAGCAGAGAAAGGGAAAGGAACCTGCATTCCCTAAAGAGGAGTCCTTTGATGAGGACCTAGTTGTTAATTTGGGTGCTTATGATGAGCCGGCCTCTGCAATTAAAAAATGCCTCCACAAAATTGGAAAAAGATTGGCTGAATTGGCATCTATATTCCCTCCGACTCTTGAGTCACAAAAGAGGGAAACTAAATTGATGCACCTATCTCAAAATTACTAAGTATTAATGTAATTTTTAATTATAACAAAAGTTCAATAATAGTTTTTATGTTATAGTAGTCTTTTATGTCATTTAAAAATAAGTGGATGTGTTACTTTTATAGCTTTTTTGCGTAATTTTGATCCTCACGGCCATGATGAGGGTACTATAGCTAGTTCTGGTAGATCGCATGTTGGACTATATTTTTTTTACTCTCTAACAATATTGTCCATGCTAATCACTGGTTTTATTATGCTCTAACAATCTTATTCTTCAACACGTGTCAATGATCATTTACTATCGTCACCTCATACGATGGTAGGTTCAGATGTACTGCATCCTGCAATGTTGGCAACATGTAGCATGGCCATAGACGCCATGGCACCACCTACTCGTACACATATTTTATTTTCTCTATCATTATATATATGTTTATTTCCCTTGAAGTGTTCTTTCTTAGGGCCATTTCGTAATTGATTCAATTTATGCAACACGGGATGCAACACTTGATGATGATTTTCCTGGATGTACTAGTATTGCTAGTACAGAAATGGTGAAGGATTGCATATTGCTTTTGAGCGAAGAAGAAGGATTTCCCTTGAAAATAGAAAAACTTCCAGGTACTTTAAAGATTGGACCTTTCTTTTACCATACAATCGTATGTTAATTACACCTTGTATTCAATATGAGAAGCTTACATCTATTGTATTCTTATTTTATACTATTATATCCTTTGACTAATGATCCCATGATTATTTTGTAGGGAATGATGTTTTTTATAGTAAAATTAATGACGAGTGTTTGCGGATATTTTGGCCCACCATCTATACAAGGTGGAACATCATATCCGAACAAAAACCCCAATCCACTATTTTGATTTCATATCAATGCTAGGATAGTTATCATTACATCCATTTTTGAATCTAACACTGTTTTCTTTCTTAAAAGGTGGAAAACCCAAAATTAAAAGTTAAAGGATGATCTCGTAGAGAGTATGACAAACTTTTTTGGACCTCGTGCATTTGAGAAGGGTAAACTCCTTCAAAGAACCAGGATATGTTTGAGGTATATTAGGGACCAGTACAAGTGTACATTAACCAAAAACACACATTACCATTCTTGATTTAGAGTGGAAATCTCTTATTCTGGATGCAAATGAGAAAACTAAAGTAAAAAAAGGAAATACACCACCAGAAAATAGAAGAAGGTATGTGATACTGTTAAGAATGTAATTGTGTACTAAATACTCTTCATATTTATATGAACTAACATATTTCAATCTCTTCATAGATTTCTTGACACATTAAAGGAAACAAAGGCAAGATTGCAAAAGCACGGGCAACACAAGCTAGGCTCTAGTGGTTATTCGAAACTTGTTGTACGAGTTGTAAGTGTTAATATTGTCAGAATTGAATGAGGAAAAATACAATCTGTAGATGGCTTTTAACAATGAAAATAACTCTTTGATCGTTAAATATTTATTTATAATTTGAAATCTTTTTTTTATTTATGAAATAATAAAATAAAATTTGATGATACTAAGAAAAAATGTAGGGCATGGAGTTCAATGTAAGTCTCAAAAAAGAGGACAAGAGAATTGGCTTCCAACAAGGCTATAAAGCCATGGTAGAAAGAATAAGAAGTGCACAAAGTTCTACTGATGGATCTGTCGTGGTAAGTAAGCTAAATAGATGATATTTCAAATTGAATTATTTACCAATTAGTTTATTTGATGTTAAGTTCCAACATAAAGTGAGTAAATTTTTTTTAAGTAAGAAATTCAATGATAACATGAATGCGTATGAAATTGAAATTCAGCCTACCGATTCTTGCCATACACAACGTGTGTGTGTTGATGACAATGAGGATGTGCATCACAGTAATACAAGTAAACATCTTAAATTGATTGGTGTAGTAATACAAATTTAATTGCAATTGGTGTTTGGATTAATGTAACTATTTGTATTGTAGTTGTAGAGAGTGTAGAGGTCATTGTTAATGAGCATGTAAAGGTTGAGGCCGAGGCCAAACAAACTGACCTCGATGTTGATGATGTGACTAGATCAGGTAAAGAGCTATACGATTATGGCCTGTAAAGTACTGAAATACTTTAAAATGTTTTTAATATTTTTAATTATAATAAAATGTTTTTAATTTAACCCTTTTATATGTTATTGCAGATGACCCCCCTTTGCATCAACAAAGAACTAGGCGTGCATTGAGATCTAATGAGAGGGTAGATGATCATCATGATGATATCAATACTCGTCTTAATGATTACATCTTAAAAACTAGAAATCAAAAGAAAAAAAAGAAATGATTGTCATCTATGCACCTTAATTGATAATGACTAATTTTTATATGTCAATGAATTTATTTATGTGGTATTGAATGTTCATAAATTTTATAATGTGTTAATGAATGTTATCATGTGATAATTAATGAATGCCACATTTTATTAATGTGTGAATGAATGTTAATGAATGTTATCATGTGATAATTAATGAATGTTACATTTTATTAATGGATGAAATAATGAATGAATGTTAGATGTTAATGAGGAATTTAGAGTGATGTTAGGGGGGGTGGGGCCAAATGAGCTTCCACCTTCACATGGTTGGCCCTGTTTAGTACAGAATATAAAACTATTCTCGAAACAAAGTGAAGCTCAATAAGTTTGTTCCTTATATAGGATCTCAAGTGTAGCTTTTATCCCACTCTCAACATTGCAAGGCTTCAAGTGGTGTTCTGATATTGGTTTCTCCATCTCCTACTGACATCTTGTCTTTCTCCTAAGAACTCTCACCAAGCTCTGATACATGGATGGGCAGAATATGTCCCTTATAGGCTACACATATATAATATGGTAGATCTAGGGAACAAATATAATACAACATAAAATGAGTCAACTTGAATCTATAGTTTCTTCATTCACAATGAAAATTCAAATTACAAGCCATATTTTAGATTTAATATTCATATTCATCTTCATCATGATCATAGCCATCACGGTCAGCATTTGGTTCAACTTCATTTGAACCACACTCCATGTTGGGTAGCATTATAAGGCATGGAGTGTGGTCATACCCATGTTACCATAATAATGAGTTAGCCTATAAAATTATGAATAAAATACCTCATGTATCATATTTATAATACTGCAGGTGCACCCAGGATTGGCCCAGGCACCCAAGTTCCTACCAAAGGAACCCAAGTCAAACCTAGAGGAGAAAAAAAGTAGAATCAAAACCTAGCCTCAAACAAAGAACCGAATAACTTGGCTTTTTTCTAATTCAAGTTTATTTCTAAATTCTTCTCCAATTCCAACCTAATTATTCCATATTTTTTTTTCCAATTTTCCTTTTTCCTCACTCCAAATTATGTTATGTTGTTATTTCCTTTTACTAATTGTGCTATTTCAAGGATCACCACCCATGACTTGGTTAAGATGATGAATGTTCTCAATGCATTTATTACCAAGGAATCACCGCCTACCATTAATGAATATTAATGATCATTGTTTCCAAAGGGTAATCGTTGTTTGTGTATGCTGATCACCCAAGTCTTTTGTTGTGATTTGCATGCTATGAGGTTTGTCAGAAGTGGAGGTATGACATGCTGGTTGGATTATAACATATTGACACTTACACCATGAAGAAGACAAATGATTAAATAGAAAGAGAGGACCAACTGAACCATCTTGTGGTCAGTCTATATCACATTGAGAAACATCAAGACTCGAGAATCAAAACAATCAAAAGTTTCTTCAAGACCATGAATGATCAACAACATTCCATCAAAAAACAAAACACTAATCTATATTATCATCAAGCCATAAAATATGTCTTTAAAGTTTACAAGCATCACAAAAACTTTCAAAAAACATAGTACTATCCAAAATGAATACCCTCGAAATGATTATGATTATGTTGATGTCTATAATTTATGTCTAATGATTATGATGATGTTGATGTTGATGTCTACAATTTATTTCACTTACTGATGCTTGCCTATATTGAATTTTGAATTGCCAGGCTGGAGAACGCTTTCAAAGTTTAGATTTTGTTCTACATGATACTCTTAGTTACATCTCAAATGAAACTCAACATATTTTAGATTTTGTTCTACATGATACTCTTAGTTACATCTCAAATGAAACCCACTGTAGAAACTCATCCGCAGGTGAAATTTAATGCTATGAATCTTGGCATTGTTAATGTTATTACATTTCCTCACGTTTCATATTTGTGAAAATGTTTCTTGGCACTATCTTCTTTTTCAATTCCTATATTTGCAACTTTTTAGATCATTAACTTAAGCATTACATGTCTTTGTTCAAATTTTATTCTAACACTATATTATATCTTATTCTTATTACAATGTTCTTTGTTGTGGGACAGGAGGTCAATCTTCATCGTCTTCATTGTGGGGGATAGTGAAGATTTCTATGACAAATAGAAGGTCTTCTTTAGTATATTATAATAACATGCTAAACTGATAAAGGTGTTATGGGCATTTAATCTGCAATTACTAATAGACTAAGCATATTATTACTAAGCTTAATGTTCCATTTAAATGCATTTAACACAATTTTTTTTTTACAAAACTAAACCAATGGCATGTTTACAACAGAGATGTGTTGAGGACTTTTCTCCTTGTTTAATGTTAATTGTTCTTGTACAATCCACTCATACAACAGTGAAATGCTATGTGGAAGGGATGGTTGATAGTGTTCCTTGAGGGAAGGGGGATTGTGAAAGACTTGTTATCATTGTATTGTGTATTTCCAATATGTTTGGTTGTAGGGTAGACTAGGAGAATGAAGGATCACTCACTGATTGCATGATAACCTAGTTTTGAAGGGTCACTGGTTGAGGGGACAGTCAAGGTCCAGATGATTGCACCATTGGAGGACCCTATTTCTTTGTATTAATTTCTATTCAAATTGGATGCATGGATTTCTTGTGAATTATCAGCTGCTATATATCCTGCAACTGCATTCGTAAATCTGCATATACATCTCTAGGGTTGTAAGCCACTTAAAGATCAAAATAGAGAAACTAAATCAAAATCATTCTTTGTCCTATTTCCTTTTCACAAATTCTCAACTATCAATGATACAATACATTTGATGCCCTAAGCTATCAATACAAATGATGCCTAGCTAGAAGCTCATGGGCTATCCATTTGATAACCACAGTCAACATTTCAAAAAAATGGATATCCAAACATTTGAAAACCAATGGCATGTTTACAACAAAGGTCTAATAGAACTCCCAACAATTCTTAAACATACTTTATCTGATATGATGAATTCTTAAACAATTAAGGTTGGAGTAGACATAGTTATCATGCATTTTTTTGTGTGGTACAAGGAAGATTTGGCTAGGTCAAGTCTTCATGCTAGCAGTCTACAGAATTAGACCTTTGTTAACAATTGATCATATCAGATAACTAGTATGTTTAAGAATTTTTGGGATTGGTCCTTTGACATGTATTAAAAAGAATAGAATTTTCAAATATTATTATCATTCTATTTCTTTTCTATAAGCATGCCATTAGTTCAATTTTGTAACTTCATTGTTGTATGAGTGGATTGTGTAGGAACAATTAACATTAAACAAGGAACAAGCTCCTCAACACATCTTGGAAACCATTGAATTCAATAATAAATTAAACCTAACACCAACACTATTCCTTCCATTCACTTCTACCAAGAATAAAGCATTTAATCCATTCAACATTACATATAATCATTAGACAGTTACATTTCCTGACTGTGTAGAGGAACAGTCACGACCAAAATGATCAAAACTACTTTCACCCTTGCACAAGCTATTCCAAAATTCAAGTAAAATGAGCAATATGCTATATCAAATCATTCATAATCATAGTAACCATTTGAATGATCATTTTGTCAATGAACCCTTTGACTGTACCCCTACGATAGAGAAAGGAAACCTCAAATAGAGAAAGGAAACTTAGTAAAACTAGTCTATGCTATTGTTTGTGAGGGTATAGTCATGATAAGTGCCTCTCAAACCTCTCCAAACATGTAAGATTGTCTTTAAATACTTTATTGATCTCTTCTAAACATTAAGCAAATCAAACCTACATTTGAATCCACACACAATAACCCCAAAATGAAGGGTTTTGTATTCTTTAATGAATCTCAATCACTAGTAACGCACGGATAGTCAAACTAGTAGTCTCCAAAGCATTCAATAAGTGACTAGATTGTATTTAATACACACCAAAGGACCAGTTGTATGAAATTTTCAATCACATGGCATTTCACTTTTGTATGAGTGGATTGTGCAAGAACAGTTAACATTAAACAAGGAGAAAACTCCTCAACACATCTTGGAAACTGTTGAATTCAATAATAAATGAAACCTAACACCAACACTATTCCTTCCATTCACTTCTATCAAGAATAAAATATTTAATCCATTCAACATTACATATAATCATTAGACAGTTACATTTCTTGACTGTGTACTAGAGGAACAGTCATGACCAAAATGATCCAAACATTTGAAAATAGTGAATCGATATCCTTGAGCACAAGAACCAATAACATCAAATAATGGAGATAAAGCACGGGCTAGGGCATGAAACTAGTATAATGCAGTCATTTCAGAGAGCATTCATGATCAAATAAAATGTATTTTGAAATTTGCGGTCGAATATGATGCCAGATGCTCGAAGGATGAAGAAATCACATACCTTCTCTCATGCTCAACTTTTGCTCCTCTATCCAATCAAAATAAAAATGATGAGGCTGTTTCACTTTTTTTTTTTCATAGCCAAATCTTCCTTGTACCACCTGAAGAACATGTCATTGGTTTAGTTTTGTAAATTTTTTTTTGTGTAATTTGTAATTGGTAGATTAAATGTAGATAGCACCTTTATTAGTTTAATTAGCATGTTAGTATCATATCAGATAAACTATGTTTAAGAATTATTGGTATTGGTCCTTTTGTGTGTATTAAACATAATAGAATTTTCAGCATATTATTATCAATCTATTTCTTTGTTCTAAATATGCCATTGGTTCAGTTTTGTAGATTTTTTTTTTGTGTTAAATGTATTTTTCCTGAGGAGGGGTCTTGTTCTAAGGAGATTGATGAAGATTGTGCACCTCAAAAACTAGTTCATAAGGTACCACTCATGTTTCCTATTTGCTTATATTTTTGGATTGGTAAATCTCCTTATAAGTTTCATGTCCTTTCTTTTGATTACTATGGATGAGATATATATCTTACATTTAACATTCAACTTCTTTACATTTTAGAACATGTAGTGTGTTTTTTGAGGATTTTACCAAATCAACTTTTAACATAAATTGAAAACACCAAACTAATATCTTTCCCTTTCAACTTGACAAAATATTTTCATTTGACCAATAACTGCAAGCAACTAAATGATAAATCCACATACTTATATCTTTGTAAAATACCTAGAACATCAAAAAGATGGCTAAGTGGTTGCCGCCATGATTTTTATCTACTGAATATGGGAAAAAAAATCACCAAAAAGAATCAAATAGAAAACATGATTGGTCATTTCAGAGAGCATTCATAATAAAATAAAATGCAATGCCTTCTCTCATGCTCGATCAACTTTCACTTGCTCGTTTTCTCCCACTCCTTTTCTCTACAATCGAAATAAAAATGATTTGGCCATTTCAAAATAGTGAATCGATATCCTTGAGCACAAGCACCAATAACATAAAATATTTTGATCTGTAGGTACCCTAATGTTGGCAAGAGTTCTTTTATTAATAAGAGTACAAGCTTGAAGAAGCGATATATTTTGGAAAATGAAGAGTGGAAAGACGATGCTATTCCTGAGATCATGGATGGACATAATATTGTAGATAGAATGGGAAGACATCTTTCTAGCTTGGCCCTGGATCCTTCGATAATTGGGGTAGGATCTAGATCCAGGCTAAAAAGATGTCTTCCTTTCTGTTGTGGAATATAGGCTCTGCTGCTACAACAACAACAGACTGCGATGTAGATATCACAACAACTGAGAAACATAAATGTAGGCATCATGGTCACAATTGTTTTGGAGACACAACATAATTGAGTGCTATTCTAAGATGATGCAAAGCAACCACTACTTTGCATCATCTAGGAAAACCACTCAATTATTTTGTGTCTCCAAAAAATTGTGACCATGATGCCTACATTTATGTTTCTTAGCTGTTGTGTCCCAGGACCCCTTATGACCCTTTATGACCCTTTACAATCCCTAAGAATATATCTTAGAGGTCTTAAAATATCATAAAGGGTCATAAGAGGCTCCTAGGAGGGGCTAGGTGAGCTTCCACCTTCACGTGGTTGGCCCTGTTAAGTAGAGAATGTTAAACTATTCTTGAAACAAAGAGAAGCTCAATAATTTAAGGTCTCAGTCCACGAAGATGTTGAAAAAATGATGGGAATCAATGATGGAGAGTTTTTAGATTCTGAGAAGATGTATATGGAGTGGAGGCTAGATTGAGTACCAGTGCAAAAATGATGATTCAATAACCTACATCTATAAAACCTTCACAATTATCCCTTCTTTGGCCTCCACTCATTCCTCTTCTCAAAAATGGTTATCTAGAAACTTTGGATACTGTTTCTCATCCATGCATGAAATGTGCTAGTGATCGTATAAAATTACTTTAGGCCTCCAGTATTGATGAGATGTACAAGTGTAAAATGTTTTTGTGAGACTGGGATCAATTTGTGCAGTGTACATAAATGCAAGGCGGTGATTATTCTCGATGATCGACAGGTATATGTCTTCCAGGCCTTACCCAGTATCTAGGACTAAAGATAACACAACTCAAGAGACCATCATAGGTTGTCTCTTTCTTTGGTCTATATCATTGACAGAATGTTTTATCTTTCATTAGCTCATCAAATCCAGGGATTTGAAAGAATTTAATAGAATATTTTCATGACAATGTATATTATTTAAGTTGACATTGCACAAATTTATCTACTTTGCACACTTGTAGACTATGAGGATGGTGATAAAGAAGCATCTCCTCCCATGGCCATGCTTCTTTATCGCCATCCTCATAGTCTACAAGTGCGCGAAGTAGATAAATTTGTGCAACGTCAACTTAAATAATATACGTTGTCATGAAAATATTCTATTAAATTCTTTCAAATCCTCAGATTTGATGAGCTAATGAAAGATAAATCATTCTATCAATAATATAGACTGAAGAAAGAGACAACCTATGATGGTCTCTTGAGCTGTGTTATCTTTAATGTGCATATTCATCAATTTTTTGACACTTTATAATTCATTTCGATGGAAGTACTATACATCTGACATCATTTCTCATCAGAATATAGGCCAACACGTCACCTATCCAATAGATAAAATGTCAGAGAAAAATACTTTGTGACAATTATTGCGACAGTAATGCTATACATCTGACAGGGCAACCTATCGAAGATATACTTCCCTATCGTCTCTCTTCCGACATTTAAAATGTCACAGATATGTAATTTTTTATAGACTATTCCGACAGTAATGCTATGTCACCGATGGGTTTATCTATCAGAAGTTGGTTGCAGATCTGTAGCTATTCCAACAATTCTAATGTCAGAAAGGATATCTTTTCGACAGTTAGTTCCGACAGCGATTGTATATTTCCGATAGGTCTTTGTGTCAGAATTTTGATAGATGGACCATAGGAAATGCCATAACAAAGTTGTTATCATGTGCAATTTTTTGATGTAATGGGGTGTCGGTAAACTAACGTATGTCTCTTTCGTCATAATTTCCAATGCAAAATGGGCAACAAACACATGTGTCAAAATGCCAACAAATGAGCGTTGCAAATTTGACAAATGGTCATCATAATTTGACCTCAAATGTACTAGTGTAAGTACAATAGTAGAGCACAACCATGATACAATTAATGAAAGTGCCATAAAACACCATGATATTTATAATCAATCATAGAGAAAAGAGATAGTGTAGAAAATGTTAACATATTCCGCTTAGTTTCTTCAACCTCTTGTAAAAACCGCATGTATACTTTAGTTAAAATAGTTTAGTTTTACAACATGAACAATAACTGATTTTTGATTTGCCAATAAATTTTTTATTAATAACAAGCTAACAACAATGCATTTCCTTTAGTTCTACTTTAAAAGTTAATATGTGAAAGTTTGTCAAAAATTTAATAGTACGTAAAGTACATCATAGTCTTGCATGAATTGAATTGAGAATACAAATCCACTTAACAATACTTATACTTGTATTGATATTATTGATTTTTAAATTAAATTTACATAACATCAAAATAAATTCACTCTAGAAACTAGAAATTAAAAACTCCATTGTTCCAGATTATAGAGATCATAACAATGAATGTAAACTAAGTTAATGAGTATTGGGAATGGACCAAGTTAATGATCGATTCCAGATCATAATAGTGAATGTAAACTATGTTCAAGCAATGAAAATGTAAATTCATTTAAAATCTGCCAGTCATTGCCCATGAGGGTACAGTCTGACTATATTGTTGACAAACGTTTATTTTTATGGTTGATATGGATTCAAATGATTGCTAGGATATGGTGTTACATTTCATTGGACTTTTGAATAATTTTGTGCATGTTTGGAAGGCATAATATTTTTACTTTTATTGCCCAATTTGATTTCAAAATTATTTAATGAGATGTAATATGAATTTTTTTAATGAATTTAGACATGTTTTCATATCTTGATTTGGCTGATGTTTTTTTGAAATTTTTGGTTCAGACTCAGACATCCAATGCCAGGACTGATTCTTGGGACAAGAATCCTTTCAAAGGTGGTGAACATGGTGCAAGGGCACCTAGAAAATCCAAATACTACCAAGAGTCCATAATGACAACCATGCACCTAATGACATCTAAAGACATCAATTGGAATTTATTGGCACCTATAATGGCCTATAAGGTCATTCCATGCAATGCAAATGGCAAATATGTAATAAGTCTTAAAAGGCCTAATAGGCCTTAGGACCAAAATAAGAGCCTAGGATGGTATTTGGTGTTACAAGTTTATAATAGTTTAGATTTGATTTTAATAATTCTTTATAAGCTCATTTGGGTCACATTTCAAAGTCTTAAGGCTTCATTATCTTTAAAAGTTTCAAAAACTCCAAATTTGTAATGTTGTAAATTCAAAAATTTGAAATGCAACAGTTATTAGAAAATGGAGGGAATTGGATTTTGTTATGTTTTAGTGAAAACTAATCCATCCAACTGATTTGGATTGGTTGGGGTAGTTTCTAGGAGTCCATCAAATATGCCAAAGTTTCATTGTATGGCAGAAGAGGCCTGGTGTACGGATTGTACTAAGTTTTTTATAAATAAACTTCTTTCAAATGCAATTTCCTTGAGTTGTTAGAGTGATTTTGGATTTATTTTTTCATTTTCTTACATTTCAATGCATTTGGAATAGTTAGATATTGATCCTATACCACATCTATGCATTTGTGAGGTTTGTATTTGTATTTTTACTCAATTAATTCTGACTGGCAGAGTAGTTTTAGCCATTCCTTTGACAATTTTGTGAGTTTCCAATTGAATATGGTCATTCCATGACCTATGACCATTGTAACACATGGAATGACTGAGTATTAACATTTACTATAGTTCCCTAATCCATTAATGTAATGAGAAGGAAGAATGTTTGGGTGATCACCATAATTTATAGAGGAAACTTAATGAATTTGTTTGGTATGCTACAACAGTAGCCATTTGGTCTGAAGGAGGAATATAGATTATGATTTGGATCATCTTATAATGATTATCTAATGGTGAAAAAACTACCTATTTGACCTACAAGTGATCGGAGATAGGAGATTTAAGAAACCCTTGGATTAAGGGTTTAGAAGTGCTAAATTTGGGGATTTTGGGGTTCTCGATGGACTGAGACCTATTCCTTTGAGGTTTGTTCATTTTTAGACATTATTAAAGATTGATGAAGGTTTGGAGTCTTGGGATTGCAAGGACTCTATGGTTGCTTTATTATTTGGGGTCTTTTTAAGCACTTTTGAAGCCATAGTGTGTAGACAGTCACACCTGGTCTAAAAGAGTCCATAGAAAGCCAACTATAGAAAGTCAACTGCCCTAGTTTTATTTCAAAAATGGTCTATAGATGACTGTCATATAATTTCTTTCAGATTACTCCACCAAATGATCTCAGACCGGTCGCTATTGAAAGCTATGACTCCAGGTAGACTTCCTATGGAGTTAGATTTGACATTCCAATCCACATGAAGTCGGTAGAAAATAAATACCAGTAAAAAAAAATGTTAAAAAAATAGTTTTCTCAATCTTGTTTGCAATATTTACTCTTCCAACCTTACAATCATAAACCTAACACTAGTACATTTACAGTGTAACAAGATGTGGTGATTCAGAAATTTAGGGTTTTGCAAGTTCATCTCTGAATCAAATGTATATAAACAATGATAAAAAATGTGCCAGCAAATACCAAATACATGATGCCCTAGCACATTTCTCATGGGCCCTAAGTAGGTAACCAATAAAATAATGCCAAACAAATGCAAAGTAAGGAAATCCTTACAGGCGGTCCTCCTTTTACACCAAATCATAGTGGCAACCCTTGCAGGTAGGCGGTCCTCCTTTTACTCTCACTAAATAACAGTTCAAACAATCATAGGCTCCAGCCCCTTCATGTGCTCCAAGTTAAAACCAAACAATGAAATGAGATACAAAATCTTTTTTTCTTTTTAAAGTTATGCCCGTGTTGGTCGAAATTTCAACCTACATGGTATTGGTCCAAATTTTGACTAACACGAGCATGGATTAAAAAAAAGGAAGTTTTCCTTCTATAATCCAACCAACCAAAATATTTTTAATTGATGGTCAAAAATTTTGGTAGAAAAATGAGGTTAAATGTAGTAGTGATCTTCTCACTGAATCCAATTTAATTAAAGGTTTGGAGGGGCATTAATCCCCTCCAAACTCTAGATCAATTTATTTCCACAATCAAAGGTATTTTCTCAACTTAAATTAAATTAAATTAAATTCCTTAAAGATATTGAAACCCTAATCATTATTAATTAAACCAGAATTTGAAAGCAAGGACTATATGCAACAAAGATTCTCATGCAATCAATTTTAGAATATATATATATATATATATATATATATATATATATATATATATATATATATATATATATATATATATATATATATATATATATATATATATATATATATATATATATATATATATATATATATATATATATATATATATATATATATATATATATATATATATATATATATATAAAGAGAGAGAGAGAGAGAGAGAGTTCTTAGAATAAATTTCAATCATGAAAATCAATAGGCACAAAGCATACAACACTTTCAAATTGCAAAACAACATAATCATAAAGGAATTCAAACCCTACCTCAAACACCGAAGAATATTATTCAATGAGAAGATGTAGTGCCCCTCCATAGTTTTCTTTCCTGTTATCTTTGGCAAACTCTTTAGGCCACTTTTATGTGTGCATTAATACTTTAGTTTTATTATGATTTTAGATGTATGACACTTGATGGTGAATCTTTAATAAATAGATGTTTATGATGATTATATTGACTCAATTATATGTTGTTACTTATTATGATGTTTATGATGATGATTATACTTACCCCATACTTGCATGTGTATGGTGTTCATGTATGCATATTTATGTTTGATGTGCTTGATGTGGTTGAGGGACAGAGTTGTAGTTACTTTCTTGCGAGATCCACATGATTAGTTGATCCCCACCATTGTCTATTATATCTCTATATATATATGCACATGCTTGTCTCTTATGCAGGTTTACCGGTACTAGGCATCGACTTCCTTGAATTGTTAGGATGAGTGTGCCCTATCGCTACCCTCAATGGTAAAATAGGGGAGATAATATTCAGCTCCAAATCCTAACCTAAGCCATAATATTGTCCTGAAATAGTAGACACGATTTTGTTATTCCTACCCCTTTTAAACTCATCCAGTTAACGTGAGTTTATACCCCTGTTCTTGACTATAAATGTGGGTCCTTAGGTCTTTTTGATTCTTTTGATTTATGGTTAGTGGTGTCATTTCTATATTTAGATCATTTCTATTTTTAGCTATGGGATATTATTTAATTGGAAATTAAATAAATGCAATTATTTAGTTTAATTGTTATTAAAAACTTTATTGTATGGTGGAAGCATTTAATTAATGAAAATTAATTAAATACATGCACCTTAGAATTATGTAATTGTAAATTTACCCTTTTTCAATTAAAATGCATTAGTTAGTTTAAGGGTTAATTTAGCATGTGGTAATCATGTTAGACTAAATATTTTATTTTTAATTACTTGAATGCATTAAGTCGCACAATCATAATTGAATAAAATTAAATTAATGGTATTAGTTAAAGTTTGGTTAAGTGTTTTCAACAAAAGGCAAAGTGGAGGAGAGACTTGAGTTCAACTTAAATTGAACTGCAAATCAAAGTATAATTCATGCAAAGCCTTTTTGGTGGAGCTGAGTTCCAAACCCTGGCATGTGGAATGAAAATTCCTATGTGTTGAATATTTGGCCATGATGTTGGGGGAGACAAGTTGAGGAATTTTGGCAGGCAGGTTGAAGAATTTTTGTGGAGAATTCGATATTGGAAAGCTTCGAAGTTTTGGGATTTTGTCTTCAGATCTAGTCTTCATTCGAATAATATTCTTGAGTGTTTGAGGTAGGTTTGACTTCCTTTATGATTATGTTGTTTTGCAATTTGAAAGTGGGGTATGCTTCGTGCCTGTTGATTTTCATGATTGAAATTTTATTATAAGAATTCTCTGTGTGTGTGTGTGTGTGTGTGTTCTGAAATTGATTGCATGAGAATCTTTGTTGCATATAGTCCTTGCTTTCAAATTCTGGAATAGATTGTATTAAGTTTTGAAGTTTGTAAAAATTATGGTTTAATTAATAATGATTAGGGTTTCAATATCTTTAAGGAATTAAATTGAATTAAATTTAAGTTGAGAAAATACCTGTTATTGTGGAAATAAATTGATCTAGAATTTGGAGGGGATTAATGCCCCAATGGGTGTCATGTGGGGTTTGGGGGGATTAATGCCCCTCCAAATCTTTAATTAAATTTGTAAATTAATTTAAAAAAAATTATAAATTTTATTTAATTTAATTTAAATTTTTTCTTTTTTAGTTTAATTTAAAAAAACCAGTAAATATATTTATATAAATGTATATATTGTCATATACATACAATATATAAATATATACCTATATATATTTATTACATAATCCAAATTCTAGATCAATTTAATTCCACAATCATAGGTATTTTTTAAACTTAAATTTAATTCAATTTAATTCCTTAAAGAAATTGAAACCCTAATCATTATTAATTAAACTAGAATTTTCACAAACTTCAAAACTTAGTAAAATCTATTCCAAAATTTTAAAGCAAGGACTATACGCAACAAAGATTCTCATGCAATCAATTTTAGAATACAGAGAACCTCAAACATCGAAGAATATTATTTGAACAAAGACCAGATCTGAAGACAAAATCCCAAAACTTTGAAGCTTTCCAATATCGAATTATCCACAAAAAATCTTCAACCTTCCTACCAAAATTCCTCAACCTGTCTCCCCCAAAATCATGGCCAAATCTTCAACATATAGGAATTCTCATTCCACATGCCAGGGTTTGGAACTCAACTCCACCAAAAAAGCTTTGCATGAATTAGAATTTGATTTGTAGTTCAATTTCAATTGAGCTCAAGTATCTCCTCCACTTTGCCTTTTGTTGAAAACACTTAACGAAACTTTAACTAATATCATTAATTTATTTTGTTCAATTATGATTGTGCAACTTAATGCATTCAATTAATTAAAAATAAAACATTTAGTCTAACATGATTACCACATGCTAAATTAACCCTTAAATTAACTAATGCATTTTAATTGAAAAAGGATAAATTTACAATTACATAATTCTAAGGTGCATGTTTTTAATTAATTAAATACTTCCACCATATAATAAACTTTTAAATAACAATTAAACTAAATAATTACATTTATTTAATTTCCAATTAAATAATATCCCACAGCTAAATATAGAAATGATCTAAATATAGAAATCACACCACTAACCACAAATCAAAAGAATAAAAAAGACCTAAGGACTTGTATGCACCCTAAAATGGTCGCCTGGACTTTGGGCCCCCATTCAACAATTTATCAAATCCCTAAATCAATATTTTTGAAAAATCAACATTTTTCAAATTATATCAATTTCCTTGATCAAATCCTATTTTTATCATTTATTCGATTATATTCTATGGGCTAACCAATTTATCCCAAGTCTTTATTTATTTAAAAGGAATTTCCTCCCCTTTTACTAAATAAAAGCCTCCACTTTTCCTCTTATCCTAAGTTGCACAAATAAAGCATTATTCTTATTTTATAAAAAGAAGAAAAGACCTTTTTGTCTCATATGGACACAAAAGTCAACTCTTATTTTCTCATTGGAGGATATTTGTGCACATGGATTGCTCCTCTTTCAAGCTTCACCCTTGATTAAATCTTTTTCCTCTTAATCTCCATGGTCCACTCTGTTTCAATTCCTTTAAAACGAGAGCTCTTTTCTCATTCTAGGATCCCAACTTTGAATACTAATCTTATACTGTAGGATTTCTTGGAGACTTTGGAGCTTTGGAGATCTTCATGCATTTATCTTTCATTCTTGCATTGTTAGCTTAAGCTTTCATGGCATCTAGCTTAGTTTCCTTTATGCTTTAGATTAGGTCACATAGCTTAATTAGTAATGCTTGTAATACTTTCATTTCCATAGCTTACTTGCATTCTCATTCTTAGCATAGTTGCATTGCATTTCCGTTGTTGATTCTTGAAGATATTGATATTCTTGCCCTTGTCTCTTTGAATCTCCCATTGTGTGTTTTACTAGCAAGGTTGCATGCTTCAATAGCTCTAGCTAAGAGCACTATCAAACATCCTTGTGACTCCATGCCTAGGGAGCTCTAGGTCGCTTTCTCAAGGTTTCCCATTCATGGATTCTCTTGGAAGTAATGACTTAGAGAAGTGCACAATTTGAGTGTACATTCTTGGCGCCCACCGTGGGGCAGAACACTCCTTTTTGGTCCTTCTTTTTATGCGTTTCCGTCAATTTTTCATCATCATTTTTTCTTGTTGTTTTGGCTCTTTGTTTTTCTGACAGATTATCATGTGATAGTTTTCTAGTATCGTGTGATATTTTATTACATACCTGTGTGATACTTTCCCAGTAAAAGTATCATTTGGTTAAACGGGACTTTGTTGCACTAGTGTTTTATACTTTGTCGCATGCAGGTAGCATGAAGTATTGTACAGAGAGAAATTATCACACCTGTATACTAAGAAGTATTGTATGATTCTTTCTCTGACAGAACTATTGCACAGGCCTGGCAATGAGTAATTTTGGACATTTCTTTGCAAGATTTGATTTATTTGCTTTGGGTTTCTGATTTGATGTGGTAGAAAAAAGGTTTATTTGTAGATTATTCTTTATTTTATTGTGCTAACCTTTGTAGGGCTAACAAGTTGTGCTTGTAGGTACCTTCATTGCTTGAAATATTTTCTTAAAAGAATGCATGTCAAAACTCCAAATGCATAAGGGCTACTAATCCTGTCTTGCAGGGCTGCCCAAAGCATAAAAACCAACCAAGTGCTTGTTTATTGCTTTCATTTTGAGTGTGGCATATAATAGTTGTTTCTTTTCATAGGCACTTAATATCTTGTTGTAGGAATCTTTTGGTGGTAGGAGAGTATGCTCTTCACCCTTGTGGTGAAACATAAATCTTGACCCATCTTTGAATTTTGAAGGCAAGAGGGTAATTGAACCCTTTCTTGGTGTGTTTGGGAGAAACTTTTGAGCAAGGAGAATATGCTTTTCACCCTTGAGGTGAACTAGAAATCTTGAAACTCAAAGGTTGATCCACTCTTTGTTTAATTTTAGAATGCTTTAGCGGGCCTGCTCTTGAGCAATCAAGAGGAACGACCCAAGTGGGGACAAGCTTTTCACCAGCTATTCCGACCCACTATAAACTCAAGGCTATCAATGACACAAAATCTCAGTAGACCTAGTACTTATCTTCGCTTGATGTGAGTACTTGTGGGATTGTGAACATGAGGAAAATTTTGAGCAAGAATGCTTAAGGTACTCGTGTGGCCGCGAGGTCTGTTACTTGCCACAAGGTAAGGAGTCCCTTTGGGGAGCAAGAGGGGTATTACGAATGGAAGCCCTTACTAAGAACCATAGATAGAAGCCATCCTACTTTTCCTCTTAGCTTCTTGGTGCAAGGATTGATCCTAATGGACTAACCTAGATCACCCCAAGATTACTCACCATCTATGTTCCTTTGGTTGTTTCATTGGCACTTCCATGACAAAGCCAATATCTATTGTGGGCAACCACTTTGTGTGAGGCAATGGAGCATCAAGTGTGGGCCAAGTTGTTAAGTATTGAGCCATTGTATTTTTAGGCTAGTAAGTGCTTGAAGTGTTCTCATTGTGATCTACCCGTGTAAACATTTTCAAACATCAAACCTCATGGTAGCATTCATAGGATTTTCTTTGCTTTGATATCACAATTGCTTGTCTTGGAAAGGTTGCTTTTGCCCTTGTGCAAGTGTTTTATGACATGTTTTGATCACCTACTATTTGCAAACTTGTTTGATTATTTCTAGTACTGTGTTTGAAATCAAAAAATCCAACCATCAGATTGAAACATTGACCAAGTTACCCTCAAAAACTAAAATTTAAGCATTCGCTGGTCAAGAGTTGTACGGTCTTAAAATATCATCACACACGATACTAGGATTTATCATGCGATAGTTCGTTGCTACACAATTGTCGCACCACTTGCCTAGATTTTATCACATAGGCTACTTAAAAAATATCGCACTGCTTCATACGAAATATCATTTTGAAAGATTGTATCATTCTGTTAGGGAAATTGTCACACAGTTTCCCTTTGTTGTCTGTCTAATTTTTTCCATTTTTCAGTCTTTCTTTGGTCGATCCAGATTTTAGTAGGTCTCCTACCTTGCAACTAGCAGTCTGTTTGTGCCTTGGGTTCTTGTGTTTTGATCCCTTGAGATAGTATTCTTTGATTTCACAAGTAATCTTGCTTGTCATTGATAAGTTAGGAATCATCCTTGTTGAAAAAGAAAACCTTTAGATTCTTTGGTAACACACTTGGAGAATCCTAGTAGTCTCTTGTCCAAATTCACTTCCATATAAATTCAATTTCAATCAAAAATATATTTGGTTAAATCCATCCTCCTAATCCATATGTGTTAGGATACTTATCCTTTTATTATACACCTCTGTGGCAGTGTTGGTTTATACCTTTTGCAACTTTCTATCTTACCATCTCTTTTTGGACAACTGAACACTTTTACTATCCTTTTTTGGTATTGATGTTTCATAGGGTCATCTTATCACTAGGGGTCTTTTTCTTTCATGTCGGTTATGATAAGGTACCAAGTTAGCCAAGGAAAACTACCTCAAGTTGTCTTTGATCAGTTACCCTTAGTCCAAACTCATCAAAAGTGAAAGGGAAAAGAGCTCATCTTTAATCAATCACCTAGGAGTGAGTACAAAGCTACATTTGACCCAAAGAGAAATCCTAGTGAGTTGAGTACCTCTTTAGCACCTTCTCAATCAGATATGGACATGAGTTACACCATGACTAGAAAGGAGAGAGAAGCAATGGATCAAAATCTTGATGACATTTTCCAAAGACATAGGGATAACATGCTATTTGGTGATGACAATCCACCAGAATCACCCCCTATCAACTCAAGATATTTAGATTCCCATCAGAGAGCTAAAAGACATTATAGACGAGCTCACCAAGATGCACGGTCACAACACAAAGACTAGGACAATGAATCTTGTGATGCTCATGTGAATGGAGCATTTACTAACGACTTGTTCAAATATTCGAGTCCCAATTCTCCACTCAAAACAACCTCAAGGTATGCGAATGAGAGGCTTAAAAGAATGGAACACAAAAAGAAAGCCTTTTTGGATGAACAAGTCACTAAAGAAGAAAGGTTTAGACTCCTAAAGGTGGAGCAACAAGCCTTGCTAGAATTGAAAAGAAAAGCATTCCAAGAAGAACAAGATAGGCTTTTAGCCCAAGAACTCAATGACCAATTCAACAACAAGGGTACCAACAGTGGAAACAACTCTCCACCATCTACTCCTTGAAGAACCCCACAAAGAAAAAGGCAATCAAGAACCCCTTCAAGATCTCCTAGTCCTAGAGGAAGAAGGATTTCACAACATAGGAGACAAATACCTCCTAGGAACTTGAGACAACCCTCCCAATGAGCTCATCATGGATCTCAACATGGAGGAAGTAGTGCAAGTTTTGATGATCATGAATTTATGAGGATGAAACAAGAACCACTATTCCAACAATATGTGGAGAAGTATCTAGATCAAAACAAGGATAGGTTCCTAGAGAGCTTAATCAACAAGGGTGCCAGGGTCCCTTACAACTTTGATGTGGATAGGAAAATCAAGAAACAAGGTCCATCCCAAGAAGACAAGATCAAACAACTCAAGCATATGATGGAAAATGTATTGGCACCTAAAAGTTCCTTTTCACTTGACTCAATTTGTCCCAATCCTTTCGACAGGAGTGTGAGTATGAAGGATTTTCCTAGAAAAGTTGAAATCCCCCAATATGACAAATATGATGGCAATGGCAACCCACATGATCATGTGCATTAGTTCTATATCATGAGTTTTGAGTTTCACCAAGATGACTCCTATCTTATGAGATTATTTACAAGGAGTCTCAAGGGCCAAGCCATGGAGTGGTTTACCAACATAACCCCTCCCATCAAAACTTTCAAAGAACTTGTCCACAAATTTGTTCAACATTTTGCATACAACTTGTCAAGATTAGTCACTATGTTAGACTTGTGCAATTTGAAACAAAACCAAGGGGAATCCTTTGTTACCTTCTTGCAAAGATGGAGATGATTGTGCTCTCGCTATTCTAGGACTATTCTTGAGCATGAAAGGATTGATATCATTGTTAGCAATTTGGTGCCCGAAATGCAGTATGAGGTTTGAAAGATGGTCTTTGATTCCTTCGACACTATGGTTGAAGGTACATGTTGAATTGAGGATGTCTTGAAAGAACAAGGAATTTTTACCAAACATAACAATAACAACAATGGTCAAAATACTAACAACTCTCATAAGGAAAAAGGAAAAAAGTCGCACTGGAACAAGAATAAACAAGTAGTCAACGACGAAGTTGTGGACTCTTCTAAACCCAAGGATCAAGGAGTCCTCCATTTGTCTAGTGCAGTTCAAGCTATGAAGCTCATCACATCCTCCAACCAACAAGAGCATAAACCAAAGTACCAAGATAAGCCCAAAAAGGAGGTGACAATTTTCTAAACTGGGTGACTCATATGAGGATGTTTTCAAGACGCTTATTGCCAATAACCTTGCACAACCGCAAGATCTAGAAAATTTTTGCATACCTGACGTTAAGCCACATTGGTGGAATGAAAAAGCTTTCTAAAAATTCCATAATGGCATTGGACATGACATTGAACATTGCTGGAAACTTAAGCACATTATTCAGGATCTTATTGAGAGTGGCAAACTTTAGATTGATGGGTTGAACACCAATGTAGACCATGACGCATTCAAGGAGCCTTTGCCTAAATATGAAAAGGGGGAAACCTCTAAACCAAAGAATGGCAAGGCCGAAATCAACTATACCTACACAACTGCAAAAAACATGGTCAATATGCTTGAGGTTGTGGACGAAAGTGTCGACATGATGAGAGACAAAGATCCTTTTGGTTATGATGTGGGCTCTCCTCCTATATTTGATGAAGAACCTATGGTGGTGCTTAGGGGTCCTCACTCTCAAAGGTCATCCCAAGCTCTTAACGTTGTTACAAGAAGCCAAAGCCAAGGTCTCATGGTTATTAGAGGTCCTAGTTCCAACCAGTCCAGCAAACCCAAGCCAGTGACATCTAAGAATGTCACCACCAAATCAGAAGTAAACCCTAAAATGAGCTATAATCTTGTTGACCAGTTACAAAGAATGCCAACTCAAATCTCAATCTTTGAACTCTTTTAATTGTTTCCAAGAAATAAGTGTATCCTTGAGGATGCTTTGCGTACCACAAATTTTCCTAACAACATAGATGACCAATTCTAGAACATGGTTAACCACCTTGCCAACCCTCATTACCTAACATTCTCAGAAGAAGATGGCAAAGCTTTGAGCCATCCGCATAATCTTTCCATTCATATTGAAGTCATGATTGAGAAGACCCATGTCAGGCATGTGTTGATTGATGGGGGTTTTGGGATCAACATTTGTTCTTTGAGTTTGTTGAAGATGCTAGGTTATTTTGAGCAAGTTATTGATACCAAGAAGAAAATTACCTTTAAAGCCTATGATGAGGCAGAGAGAAGTTCTAAAGGGTTGGCCATCCTTCTTGTTAGGGTTGGCCCTGTTGAAAAGGACATTTTGTTCCAAATTGTTGATGTTGGTCCTCTAGCATATAATATCCTACTTGGTAGACCATGGATCCATGACATGCAAGAAGTGCCATCCACCTACCACCAATGTGTTAAGTTCCCCTATAATGGAGTAGAAGTCTATATACTCAAGGATAGCACATTATCTTTAAATGCAATTTCAACAGGGACCCATGTTCCTCTCAATAGGGAAGTAGAGGATTTTGATGCAACCCTAGCATAGTGCAAGAATAAGTTCAAGTCCATAGACCTTGGCATGGGGGGGTATCAACTTGAATCCTTTACAAAACTGCCAGTATCACCTAGATCCTATGGAAAACCTTCACAAGAGATGCAACCTTCATCTTCAACCATGACTTTTTTTGGTACATTTGTAGAGTCCTCAGTGCCTATCCAGGATGAAAAAGAAGAGGTGGTTGGCAAAGACTGGATCTATAGAGAATACAAATACATGCATAATGAGAAATTCTCTCCCTCTCCTAAGGCCTATGGAAGAGGGTACACTCTTGTCAAAAGTATGGGCTATCTAGGTCATGGTCCTCTTAGTCACAAATTAGATGCTAGAGCTAAACCACTCAATCATGCTCTTTTTGGCTACAGGTCTAAAAAAATAGTTGGCCTAGGTTTTGAAAATTAGAACAAGAACCCTGTTCCTATCCTTGGTGAGATGGATAGTGAGGATGAAACAAAGTAAATGCCCAATTTAAAAAACTAGTAGGACACATGTGAAGATTGGGTCCCTTCCACCAATCTCCTTTGGGGAGATTCAGATACTCCACTTATCCATACAACAGTTTCAAGCCTAGAGCAAGAAGATTCCACTATTGAGGATCCTATTCAAGAACATCAATACACAAATGGTGTTCAAGAAGGTGTTACCCTTGGTGACATTTGAGATTCCACATCTAGACATTGTAAATATGCTTGGTGTAAACATCCCAGTCGAGATTCAGATGCGGACTCACATGAGTATGAATGGGAATCTCTTTCTGATTCTTCTATAGTTGACATGGAAGTTGATATTGTCCATACTTATAGTTCCCAACCTGAGGTAGCTAACAAGTCTAGTGTAGGATTAGTGGATACAAATCCAAAAGTCACTTTAGTGGACGATGCTTCATTTGGTAGGATGAATCCTGATTTGGGTACCTTAGAGGGATACTTGACAGACCCTAACTCTGCAATCACTAGAGATGATACCATTCGTATCCACAACATTGAACCCATCATTGACCTACCCCTTGCCAATCCCCACCTAATTGATTGGTCTCAACACTATCAAGAGCCTCAGCTTTTAACTTTCCAAAATGACTATGAGATAGCATGTTACCTAAATGCCCTTGAGCCCATACTCTCTTCCACTAGCAAACCAACTACAAGCATGATAGAACCAGATATCAAGTACCTTAGTCGCAAAATGAAAAGAAAAGAAAAAAAAAAAAAGAGTTTTGATGGTGAAAACCACTATGTGGTGGTGTCAGAACCTAAAAAAGTAAAAATAAAGGATGTATCTGAGGGTGAAAACCTCTCCGAGGCACCTAAGGATGAGGTACTTGATCATCTCCCAAGTTACTTTCAAGACAAATCTTTAGTGCTTGTTGAGCCTACACAACCAGTTAATTTGGGTACAAAAGAGGCCCCATAAATAGTGCATTTGGCTCAGTCTCTATCAACACAGGAAAAAGAAACATATACCAAGTTCCTACAAAGCAAGAAGATTAATTTTTCTTGGACTTACTCAGACATGCTAGGGTTGGACACTAATCTCATTATGCATCACTTGTCCATAGCTCCAGGTATAAAACCAATGAAACAAAAATTAAGGAAAATGCATCCTCACATAGCTCTTCTCGTCAAGGCAAAACTAGAAAAACTCCTCAGTGCAAGATTTATAAGAGCCATTGATTATGTCGAATGGATATCCAATATTCTACTAGTTTCAAAACATGACAAGTCCATTTGTGTCTACACAAATTTTAGGGATCTTAATAAAGCATGCCCAAAGGATGATTTTCCACTTCCAAACATCGACATGATAGTGGACATGACCGTGGGTTATGAGATCTATTCATTGATGGATGGTTTTTTTTGGTATAATCAAATCAAGATAGCTCTTGAAGACTAGGAAAAGACTACATTCACTTGCGCATGGGGTACCTATTGTTGGAACGTTATGCCATTTGGATTAAAAAATGTAGGAGCTACTTATCAAAGAACTATGACAACTATCTTTCATGACATGATGCATAAGATTATGGAAGATTATGTGGATGACACCTTGGAAAAATCTAAAAAAAGGGATACACACTTAGGAGATTTAGAAGTCATTCTAGATTGTATGGAATAGTTTCAACTAAGATTAAATCCAAAAAAGTGTGCATTTGAAGTCACTTCTGGAAAGCTTTTAGGGTTTCTCATTTCAGCCAAAAGAATAGAGGTGGACCTAGAGAAAGTTCAAGCAATATTGGATATGTCACCTCCCAAAAACATTAGCCAAATGATGAGTCTCCAGGGATGCCTTCAATCTATAAGGAGGTTCATTTCACAATTGGCTGATAGAGCTCAACCCTTTAATAAGTCTTTGCATAAGGGGGTTAAATGTGTCTGCAATGAAGATTGTCAAAAAAGCATGGACCAAATCAAGCAATACTTGGCCAATCCTCCAATCTTAATGCCTCCTATCCAAGGAAAACCACTCATATTGCATGTTTCAGCAATAGAATCTTCCTTGGGGGCATTACTAGCTCAACTTGATGACACTAGAAAAGAGAGAGCTATATGCTACATCAGTCGTACTCTCATGTCATATGAGGTTAATTACACTAGTATTGAAAAATCTTGCCTTTTGGTGGTGTTTTCTTCCCAAAAATTGTGACATTACATGCTTGCACATACAATACACCTCATTGCAAAGATTGATCCTCTCAAGTATTTGCTTGGTAAAGCTGCTCTCACATGTAGACTTTCTAAGTGGATGATGATCTTATAAAAATTTGACATAGAGTATGTTGAGTGTAAAGCTATAAAAGGACAAGCCATTGCAGATCAATTGGTTGATTTCCCAATTCAAGATAGCATGCCCATTCAAGTTGAATTTCTAGATGAGCACATAATGTACATGACTGTAAGAACATGGAAGATGTTCTTTGATGGCTCTTTCATGCAAATTGGTTCAGGAGCTAGAGTGTTATTGTTTCTCCTCGTGGGTACACAATCCCTAAGTCCTACAAACTATTGTTCCCATGTACAAATAACATTGTTGAATATGAGGCTTTAACAAATGGACTAAAACTAGCAATAGAATGGAGAATCACAGAGCTGCATATCTATGGGGATTCACAATTAATAATCAACCAAGTTAATGAAGAATACCAAACAAAGGATGAAAAAATGGTACCCTACAAGAAAATGATTAATTCATTGAGATGATATTTCACCTTTGTTACATTTTAGCAAATCCCTAGAGTAGAGAATAAAGCAGTTGATGTTATGGCTACATTGGCTTCACTTCTTCAGCTAGAATAGCATGAGTCCATATTTGAATTCCTGGTGGAAGAGCTACACTATCCTATCTATGACTCCTAAGAAAGCCAAGTTGTTTGTACCATTGTTGGCCATGACTCATCCTGATATGGTGCCATTTACTCATACCTCTGTGATGGCATTATTCCCAAAACCTTCAACTGTTATAAATGAAGAAACTTAACCTGAAATGCCTCTCTCCACACCCTTATCTTTGGTGATCTGTATAGGAGGGGTTTAGATGGGACACTTCTTAGGTGCTTGGAAAAGGATGAGTCTGATCAAGTGTTAGCTGACATTCATGAGGGAATTTGTGGAGGACATTCCAATGGTCTTTCCATGGCCTAAAGGTTGCTTAGGGCTGGTTAATATTGGCCTACCATGTAGACAGATGCAATAGCTTTTTCTAAATCATGCGAAAAGTGTCAAAAACATGGTAACTTGATACATGCTCCAAGTAGGGAGCCTATTCCATCTATTTCTCATTGGCCATTTCAGCACTGGGCCTTTGACCTTGTTGGGTAGATTCATCCCAACTCATCAGGTGGACACAAATTTATCATCACTGCTACTGACTACTTTACCAAATGGGTAGAAGTTGTTCCACTTTCTGTTGCCTCGAGCAAGATAGTTTCTTTGTTTATTTTAAGCCATATCATTTGTTGGTATGGAGTGCCTTTTGAAATAATCACTGACAATGGAGGTTAGTTAAAAAACAAGGACCTTAAACAACTCTGCAAGAAGTTCAAGATAAAACAACATTGGTCCTCCATTTACTTCCCACAAGGAAATGGACAAGCAGAGGCCTCAAATAAAACCATTCTCAAAATTCTCCATAGAACAGTTCACAAGAATGGTAGAGATTGGCATCTACAGATAAATCTAGCCTTATGCGCTTATAGAATGATTATTTGTACTCCAATTGGGGCTACTCCTTTTTCCCTTACTTATGGTGTTGAAGTAGTGTTACCTTTAGAGGTGGAGATT
The DNA here is from genome assembly GCA_027943335.1 of Chamaecyparis obtusa. NCBI lineage: Eukaryota > Viridiplantae > Streptophyta > Pinopsida > Cupressales > Cupressaceae > Chamaecyparis > Chamaecyparis obtusa. The sequence goes on along the minus strand of BSBK01000894.1, from coordinate 423,092 downwards.
CCTTCCCTTAGAGTTTCCCTCAAAGGTCTAGTAACAGATGAAGACTATGACACCATGAGACTCCAAGAATTAGAACATCTAGATGAGAAGCGTAAAGCATCATTTGATCATATGAGGGTCTACCAAAAGCATATGTCCAAAGCATTCAACAAGAAGGTTCACCCTAGAGAATTCCAAGTGGGAGATCTTGTCTTACAAGAAAACCCTAAGAACCAACAAATAGAGAGAAAAAGGGTAAATTTGAACCTAATTGGCTTGGACCATACATCACTACTGCTGCTTTTGGAATAGGTGCTTATTTTTTATCTACTGAAAAGGGAGAACAACTCCCTGATCCTATCAATGTCTTGCACCTAAAGAAGTTCTATCCATGATGCCTGTTTTGTCTGGGGGCATCCTTTGTACATATTTATTGATCCTAAAAAAATTCCAAAAAAATTCATATATGATGCTGAAAAAATCCTAAAAAGCATATAAAGTCTTGAGAAAATACAAAAAAATTAAAAAATTGCAAAAAATTAAAAAAAAATAGAAAAGTATTCCTCATTATCCAATTCTTATTCCTCTACTAGGTCCTCACCTTCTTCTTCTTCACAATCTTGCTCCTCTTCTACTTCTTCTAAGAGTCTTACTCCTCATTATGAGCAATATGGTAGTCCCTGTGATACCTATGACATCTCTATTCCTAAGAGTCCTCCTAGTCATAGACTCGTGCTTACTGGAAATGGGTCACCGCATTGGATAGATCGTGATGGTGATTCATATGATTTGGATTTTGAAAGAGAGTTTGATGAGTTTTGTCAACAATACCTTGATTATGACCCATCTACCACTATTGAGGACTATAAAATGCATTGCGCTGATATGAAACGTCAATATTATAGGAATCCTTCCTCTGAGGACTCTCATGCTAAAAATAAAGATGACACTCTTGAGAAAGATCATGTTGATGATGTACCTTTATCTTTTGATGGTTCCCTTCCATCCCCTACTTCCTCCAATACCCATACATTTCCTAAAGCTTTCGAGTCTTCCAAATATTTCACAAATCCTTCATCCAATAAAGATCCTAATGCTTTTCATGCAGTTCCCTATAGTTATCCTCAAGGGCTACCTCTTAAAGAAGCTCAAGCTAACCTTCACTTGGCTGAAAATACTTTCAATAATGCTAAACCTAAAGAGCCTAATCCTTTATGCGCTATAATGCCTACTTCAGCTAGTCCTTCACCATCTATTCCAAAATCTTCCATGCAATTCCAACATGATTCCTCATCCTTAGAAGTGGTTCCATATCAAGAGGACTTTAAAAATGATAAAGAAAATAATATAAAAAAATATCAAGATCAAGAACCCTTAATGTCATCCAATCCTTTTCATGACGTCTCTGATCTGCTTCATGGTTCTTTTGATCCTCTATGCTCTTCCGCATTCATTCCACCATCTCCTAAGAAAGATCAAGCTACTACTTACACCATTGAGCTTATTGAAAATCAAAATAACCTTACTACACTTGCGCTTTCCAAAGATGATACTTCCATTAAAATTATTAAAAATGGTGTTGTAACTTCCAATGTTAAGCCTATTGAAAATCAAGAAAAAAATGATACACTTATGCTATCCAAAGCTCTTTGTCAAGATCAAAGTCTTCCATCTTATTCTACCACTCCATGTTCACTTCCACTTTCTACTCTTCCTGAGTCTTTGCAAGCTCTGAATAATCCTATCAAAGAAGTTGCTCCTATTCAAGATGTTCATGATCCTATTGGAAATCCTAATGCTCACTCTAAAGATGCTGATGTCCTTGGTTGTTATATAGATGCTGATGAACTTATTCATTATCCTTTTGCATCTTCCACGTCCATCCTTGGACCCCCTCCATCAATACCAAAGGCTTCATGTCTTCCTTCCATCTTGGGCCCTTATGTCCCTTCACTTTCCCCTCCTAACTCTCCTAATTCTTCATCCATCTTGGGTCCTTACGTCCCTCCATCTCCTTTCTTTCCTCAAGATCAACATAGATTCATACCCTTGAATCCTTTTCATCCACCCACTCATCTAAACCATTCATATCTCCCTTCTTCCACAAGTCCCAAGTATTTTGGAAGTAACTTGAATGTTCAATATAAGAAAAAGAAGAAATACAAGAATCCATCAAAAAAATAAGATCACCATGTCTCCTCTAATCAACATGGAGGTATAAAGTCAAAAGAGATATCTAAGAAGAAAACTACAAGACAAGTATGGGTTCCAAAATCCATCATTGAAGATATTCTCTCTAAATCATCAAAAAGAAATGAAAAGCCTAAGGCTATATGGATTCCAAAGTCTCTCTTGAAAGAGTCTAATATTGAACAAAAACTGAAGATGACATTCAAGCTTGCAAAGGCTTCCACTTCATCTTCTTCCAAAAACATTCTTCCATTCCATGTGCCTAAATCGCAACCTCTGCTAAGCATTTGCCATATTCCTTGTCGTGTTCCTTCATTCACATTTCCTTCATCCTCTTGCCACCCTTCAAGGTGTGTGTTAATTTTGATCTTTCCTTCCTTTCCATCTACCCTTTCACACTCCTTACATTCATTATTGTTCTACCTTCTATCCTTTTTCCTCATTTGCCTATTCCTCCTATCTTCCAACCTCACTCGCTTTACATAAAACCTTGTCCTCCATTTTTCTCTTCCATCTTCCTTTCCCTATCAGCATCTTTGAGCATATCATTTTGAATCCTTGGCATATCATGGTTTATCCTTTTAAGGAGAATTATCTAAAAAGCTTGCCTTCTTCCAAAAAAGAAAAAATTCAAAAAAATAGAAACAAAAAAATAAAAATAAAAAAAATTGAAAATGTGCCTTGGTGAAAACCTAGAAACAGGTGCCTTGGTAGCAAAAGTAAAAATAAATAAATTCATCCTATGGTAAAAACCACTCCCTTGTGGTGCCTTGGATAAGTACCGTGATGAAAACCTAGCAATTAGGCATCATGCATAGTTCTTCTACATATTTCATCCATTCCATCTTCTCTCTTTGATCTTGACAATGTTTCCCTATTCATGAACATTCGGCTATCTTCTGAGCTATCTTACGATGGTCTTGCTTTCATTCCATTCATATTTAGTCTTCATGTTTATTTTCCTCTATTCATTCTAGCCTTTCACTATCATTTTCCCCTTTGGTCTTGATCTAATAAAAAGAGTAAAACACGATGCTATGAAGTCTCTTGACATGTCTACTCCTTTGGACTGCATCCTTTCCTTCTTTTGCATTACAATTTTGTGACTTGTCCTATGCTAGATTTTCATTGCTTGTCCAAACATGCTTTACATGATAATTTTCCCTAGCTTAGGTACTCTTGAGGAGTTTTCCCTTGAGGATTTATTTCCTTCATTCTCCTTCATTCTCTTATCTTCCATATCTTCCACCAGCTTTTTGATCCCTCTTGTCCTCCACCTTGCTAGATATTGGGACTACACGATGTGATTTTGCTTGGGAGCATGATGCCTATTCTGTCTGGGGGCATCCTTTGTACATACTTATCGATCCTGAAAAAATCCAAAAAAAATGATATATTGTTAAAAAATTCTAAAAATTGGAAAATGTCCTAAAAAAAAGATCATCTTAGTGAAAACCTAGCAATAGGCGCTTTGATGTATCTTAAAATTTTTTTTATATATTTCAAAAATACCAAAAAAATCAAAAAATTCAAAATCCCAAAAAAATAGTCACACTCACCCCAATACAGTATTTTTGAACACTACCCTAGCATTGAGTGTTTCTCAACACTTATCAGATGTCTTACCCACCAGTCTAAGTATGATGTGATATTGCTCATTAGCAAATTTGATACTCAAAGTTTGACTCTATGACCAACACACGCCACTTAAAAAATCAATTCAATTGAGCTATGTTGACTTTATTTTTCTTTGTGTGCTATCTATGAGAATTTCTTTGATGAGTGGTCTCTCCCTGAGAAGTTTTTGATGATGCATAGCTAGAAGATTGAGGGTATGAGAACATGTTTTATTTCTTTATCTCCTTGTGGGTATATTTAGTTGATCCTAACTGTCATGAGCATTTATGTTGGTCTTACTTGATACTAGGGATTGACAAGGTATTATCCTTGACTATTTTTTATGCAAGTGCATGCTTATAGTCATCTTGAATTTCTTGTGTCTTGATGTGAGCATAATCTTGATATATCAAACTTAGGTAATCTCACTGCACTAGTCATCTTAACCTACATGTCTTTGGTGCCTAGGTGGGATTCCCACATTAATCTGATATAGATCATATTCATATACCCATAGTCATACTAGTGTGTATTGTATGATTTTATAATGCTACCAATAACGCTCGATGATGAATATTAGAGTCTAATAGCTTTGTGACCTTGCAAGTAAACCACTTTCATAGTAGCTTGCATTTCTAGGTTCATGTTAGATTAGTTTTGCACTTTGCATATGGAGAGAGCTCTCCTTTCATCTTTCATAGTCTAGTTGGTCAACTGCTCTCACCTTTCACTTCTTCCTGATCATGTCTTTCACATCTTGTCTTTCATATCACATCCCTTTTCCCCCCTTTTATAGCATTTTGACTTTTTGACCTATTTTCAAAACACCTCAGAATTGCGCAAAAATTGTACCTCTAGTTAATTTCGACGTCTTAGATCTATTTTTGGACTTGAAATCAAAATCCGAGTTAATCTTGATAGTCAAAATCATGTTTCAAAAATTTTTCTTTCTTCTATGTAGTTGACTAACCTTTTGAGGCATAATTTTTCAATCTTTGATGGAATTTCTTCCTTTTCATGTCTTTCACACTTCTAGTCTTCCATTCACCCCATTTCTTTTCTTCTTATTCATCACTGGGCCATGTTTTCACTACCTAATGGTTATCCTGTTATCCCCCATTCTTTGATTTTGATTTCATTATGATTTGATCATCTTTTATCAATCTGTTGTTCTCCTCTACTTGATTTCAATTTTGATTCCGAGGGGGCAGTACCTATTGGATTTAATCCTTGATTTTCTTGATTCAGCTATCTTTTTATGAGCTTTCACTTAGCTTGATATTTTTATCTCTTATTTTGGATGTGATCCTAAAATGAACTCATGTCCAAAATCTTTTGTTTATTTTTGTTCGGGTGTGTTCCCAAAATGAACACACATCTGAGTTGTTTTGTGATCCCAAAATGAACTCACATTTCAACTTCTTTGACTGCATGTATTCTCGAAATGATCACACATTAGTCAAAGAGGGGCAAATGTATGCACCCTAAAATGGTTGCCTAGACTTTGGGACCCATTCTTGCAATTTATCAAATCCCTGAATCAATATTTTTAAAAATCAACATTTTTTCAATAATATCAATTTCCTTGATCAAATCCTCTTTCATCATTTTCAATTATTTGCCTTGTGCTAACCATTTTTATCCTAAGTCTTTATTTTTTAAAAGGAATATTTCCTCCCCTTTTATTAAATAAAAAGCCCCCACTTTTCCTCTTATCCTAAGTTGCACAAATAAAGCATTATTCTTATTTTATAAAAATAAGAAAAACACTTTTTGTCTTATATGGACACAAAAGTCAACTCTTATTTTCTCATTGGAGGATATTTGTGCACATGGATTGATCCTCTTTGATGCTCCACCGTTTATTAAGTCTTTTACCTCTTAATCTCCATCGTCCATTCCTTTTCATTTCTTATAAAAGAAGAGCTCTCTTCCTCATTTGCATGATCAATCTCTTTTATGCTAATGTTATGCTATAGGTTTTCTAGGTCATTTGGAGCTCTTTGAAGACATTCTTGCATTCAAGCTTTGAAGACATTGTTGTTGCATTTCATTTAGCTTGCTTTCTTGCTTTCATAGTTGCATAATCATGGCATTCTTAGTATAGACTTTCTTTATGCTATAGATTAATCTCACATAGTTTAATTAGGAGGGATTGTAAGACTTGTACTTTCATTTCATAGCCTAGTTTGCACTTTCATTTTCATAGACTAGCTTGCATCCTCACTCTTAGCTTACTTGCATTGCATTTCTATTTGATTCTTTGCGGATATTGGCACTCTTGCCCTTGTCTTCAATTTTGGAATCTCTCATTCTGTGGTTGACTAGCAAGGTCATAAGTTTATTAGCTCTAGCTGAGAGCAATTTTACAATCTTGCAACTCCATACATAGAGAGCTCTAGGTCGTTATTGAAGGTTTCCCTTTCATGGATTTCCTTTGATGTAATGACTTAGAGAAGTGCACTACTTTTGTGTGTACACCTAGAAATAGGCACCTTGGTAGCAAAAATATAAAAAAATTATTAAAAAAAAATAAAAAAAAATCTCCAAGTGGTGAAAACCTAGAAACATATGCTACTTGAGGCCTTTTCACCCTTATTTCTTAGCATGTGTCCTCGACACTTAGCCTTTCTCCATCATGCCTTGACCTTGTTGCTTTGGTTTGGAATTGGTCTTTGTCTTTGTCAAGGGGGCATAACTGTGTTAGCTTTGGTCTCTAAGATGCGTTGGTCTTTAAGACATCTTGCAAATAGTGTTTTTCAACACCACCCCAACTTTGTTTTTCAACACTACCCTAGCATCAAATGTTTCTAAACACTTATCAGATATCTTACCTATAGTCTAGCATGATATGATATTTTCCACTGCCAAATGTGATACTCAAAGTTTGACTCTATGACCTACACACACGCACTTAAACACTCGACTCGTTGAGACTTGTTTGAATTTATTTCTTTGTGTGCTATCTATGATGATTTCTTTAATGAGTGTTTTCTCCCTAATAGTTTTCAATGATGCCAAGCTAGAAGACTAGGGGCATGAGGACATATTTTATTTCTTTTTCTGCTTGTGGGTATATTTTGTTGGTCCTAACTGTCATTACCATTTATGCTTATTCCACTTGACATTAGGGTCTACAAGGTATTATCCTTGACTTTTTTTGCAAGTTCATGCTTATAGTCATCTTGACTTTTCTTGTGTCTCGATGCGAGCATAATCTCACTATATTAAACTTAGCAAACCTCACTGCACTAGTCATCTAGACCTATATGTCTTTGATGCCTAGGTGGGATTCCCACATACCTATTTGATATAGATCATATTTAGATTCACATAGTTATACTAGTGTGTATTGTATGATCTTGCGATGCTACCAATAAAGCTCAATGATGAATATTAGAGTCTAATAGCTTTTTAACCTTTCAAGTAAACCACTTTTCATATTAGCTTGCATTTTTAGGTTCATGATAGTTTAGTTTTGCATCTTACATATAGAGAGAGCTCTCCTTTAATCTTTCATGGACTTGTCAGTCAACTATGCTCACCTTTCACTTTTTCTTGATCTTTTGCTCCTTATCTTTCACATCACATCCTTTTCCTATCATCACAAGGGATTAATCTTATCATCATATCTATATCCTAAAGAGATCATTTTTAGAAACATGAGTCTACATCATAAACATGAGAACTAAACATACATCTATGAGAGAGATTATACATGAGCATATCTATCATACATTTTGAGCAATATAACAAGACAATAAAACTAAAACATCCATCACAAGTGGGACAAATACATAAGATACATCACAAATCTAGTAAATCTCATATATATATGAATGTCATGATACAAAATACAATGTGGGATCCAAAATTTGGATAATGTCCTAGGATATGTCTCTATACATCTAAACACCCTAGACCTAAGTTTGACTCTCCCCATCATGTGGTGGTGGTGGAGGTGGTGCTGCTACTTTATCTAGTACCATGTCAGATCTCCCAGCCCTCTTGGAGTAGAGTGGCACTCATTGTGCTATAGGTACAACCTATATGTATAATCCATGGTAATATGCAGCTCGTGCTGCCTCCCTCCAGATCTCTACTCCATAAGCCTATGCTATCCTCTCCCGTCACTCTATCTCAGCTCAAAGATCTATCAACTACTGATCTTGCATGGTAACAGTAATCCTGAGCTGCTACATCTTAGTCTCTAAAACCTAGATCCTAGCTCTGAGATCCTCCCCTCCCCCTATAGGTTGATCCTATCCTACGTCCACCTGTCTGTGAATTGGTCTCACCACATCCTCTGCCTCATCATCAAAAACCTATCTCCATGACCATCTCTAGCCACCTGACCTAGATCCCTATCCTCTCTCTGCTCTCCTCCCTCCTCCCCCTCTTTCATCTCCCCCATCATCATCATCCCTATCTCCACCCTGCACCCGTGGGTCTCTATCTAGCACCATGAATCTAGGGAATGGTTTCCTTCAGTGCTCTATCCTATAGGCTGCATCAACTCTGACATCCCCCATATCAACTAGATAGTCTGAGGGCTCCCTATGTAGACATATCATCTCCTGTACCACCTACTGGTAGTCCAGCATTGGTAACCACCCTAATCCCCCATCCTCCTTGCATCTAGAATATGTGGTGGTCTCCATGGATATCCACTGCTGGTGACCAAACTACCTCCACACCTGAGAGATCATGAATTGCTCAACAATCTCTGCATGTTGACCAACTAGTGGTTGACTATATAGCATATACCCCAGCTCCTGATCCTAGTCACTCCATAGCTCATAGGCCCTGTATGGTTTCCACTTGAAGGCTGTTAGCTCATCCAAAAACCTACTATAGTATGTCACATCACTGCTATTGGGACATGTAATGAAACCTATATATCTGTAGATATAGGGGCATCTCCGCTCCCTCAACTACACTTGTGGTTGCACTACAAAAATGTGCTCCCACACCCATATATGAGTGAGAATGACCCTACATGCCCAAGTCCTACTCTCACTATACACTATCTCATGCAACTCATGGTACATGTCTGCTAAGATAGTCGGGCCCCATGCCATCCACCTCGGATGTGCTACTAGATCTACTATTAATCCACCCCAACCTAGTGGAAATCCTTTCTAGCTCCTGTCAGTAATAAGAGCCTATGCAACTATGGAACATACTATATACGCCACTGGGAAATTTTTTTGAACTCCTTGACTAATCGATCCCAACTGAGATGCCTGTCAATAATAGTGACATCCTAGAATAGGTCCTGGATAGCCTATCGTCTCTCTATCGGGGTCTGATCATAATATACCTACACCAACAAACAATCATGTCAATTTTCATCATCTAGATACTAAAAGATCATTTATAGACATGATTATACTTACAGGATCCCTGTGGCTAGGTACCTGCAGAATTTGATAGACATCGTCCTGTGTAATGGACACCTCTCTAGTTGGCAAGTGAAAAGTATTATGCTCACTATGCCATCTCTCAGCCAAAGCTGTCAGAAAACCATGGTTTGCCCATATATCGGGCATCTGTAGCAAGTATCTGAAACCCATATCCCAAAAGTCTACTCATCTTGGATCATCAAGATCTCAGATGCAGCGCAATCACACTACTCTTAGAGCTCTGATAATCAGCACTGGGAAAGCCTCCTGCAAGCCATAAACCCCCAAACCAGATGTCAGAATAGATCATGATGGATGATTAAAATTAGTACAATTCATAAAAAATGCAAAAATTGTCTAGACCCATGTTATATTGTTCAAATTAACACTATGCAATACTTCATATTATACTCGTGTGATACTTCTTGTTGATATTGTATCGTGTGATACTTTGTTACATAGTGGTGTGATACTTTCGCTCAATGTGATAGTTCACCTAATATCACATGACATTTTGTCAAGCATTATATGATGCTTTCTTGAAAGGCTGTGCGATATTTTCTTAGCTCACAAAGTATCGCATGATACAATGTATAACTGGTGTGCGATACTTTAAAAGTATCACATGACATTTTGCATTTGTAAAATTTCAAATATTTCAAAAGCATTAAAAAAATGTGTTTAAATGCAATAAATGCTCATAAATGACTCAAAAAGCAAGTTTTTCTGAAAACTTACTGGGACACCATAGTGAGGAGGTTGGTTGTGCAATCGATCACGCTCAAATTGATGTGTGTGGACTGGAATCGCTGCTTGTTGGGCCATTTTCTCTCTCTGAGCTCTCAAAGTTCATGAAATCATAAAGACAAATGAATTTGAAAATGACCTTTTTATCCCCTTTTATAGCATTTTGACTTTTTGACCAATTTTCAAAACATCTCAAAATTTCATGAAAATTGCACCCCTACTAATTTCAACGTCTTGGATCCATTTTCAAGATTGAAATCGAAATCCAAGTTCATCTTGATAGTCAAAATCGCATTTCAAAATTTCTCCTTGTTTTGGGTAGTTGGCTAACCATTTGAGGCTTGATCCTTCGATCTTCACTGGGGCATCTTCATTTCTTCATCCCCATCTCTTTCAACCTTCTAGTCTTTCATTCATTTTCATTCACTTCATCTCTCTGAGGTTTGACTTCATTTTTATCCTATATCTTTCTTAGTCAAACCTAGTCAAATTGGGGCATATCTTCACTGCTTGATGGTTATCCTATCATCTTTCACCTTCGATTATGATTTTTAGTGATTTGATTAGATTTATCAATTTACTGTTTCTCCTCTACCTAATTTTAGTTTTGATTCCGAGGGGGCAGTACCTATCAAACTTCAATCTTCAATCTTTGATTCAGCTTTATCAATCAAACCTTGCTTGAGATTCTTATCTCTTATCTAAGACTTGGCAATCTCCTATTTACAAGTATGTTGGTCTTGTCTTTTAGCTTATCTTTTTCCTAATGTGTTCCCATCTGTCGAACACAGGTTTGGGTTGTTTTGTGATCCCAAATTGATCTCACATTTCAATTCCATTCTTTGACCACATGTGATCCCAAATCGATCTCACATTAGTCAAAGAGGGGCAAATGTATGCACCCTAAAATGGTCGCCTAGACTTTGGGCCCCCATTCAAAAATTTACCAAATCCCTGAATCAATATTTTTAAAAAATAAACATTTTTCAAATTATATCAATTTCCTTGATCAAATCCTATTTTTATCATTTATTCGATTATATTCTATGGGCTAACCATTTTATCCTAAGTCTTTATTTATTTAAAAGGAATTTCCTCCCCTTTTATTAAATAAAAGCCCCCACTTTTCCTCTTATCCTAAGTTGCACAAATAAAGCATTATTCTTATTTTATAAAAAGAAGAAAAGACCTTTTTGTCTCATATGGACACAAAAGTCAACTCTTATTTTCTCATTGGAGGAGATTTGTGCACATGGATTGCTCCTCTTTCAAGCTTCACCCTTGATTAAATCTTTTGCCTCTTAATCTCCATGGTCCATTCCTTTTAAATTCCTTTAAAAGGATAGCTCTTTTCTCATTCTAGGATCCCAACTTTGAATACTAATCTTATACTGTAGGATTTCTTGGAGACTTTGGAGCTTTGGAGATCTTCATGCATTTAGCTTTCATTCTTGTATTCTTAGCTTAAGCTTTCATGGCATCTAGCTTAGTTTCCTTTATGCTTTATATTAGATCACATAGCTTAATTAGTAAGGCTTGTAATACTTTCATTTCCATAGCTTACTTGCATTCTCAATCTTAGCATAGTTGCATTACATTTTCATTGTTGATTCTTGAAGATATTGACATTCTTTCCCTTGTCTCTTTGAATCTCCCATTGTGTGGTTTACTAGCAAGGTTGCATGCTTCAATAGCTCTAGCTGAGAGCACTATCAAACATCCTTGTGACTCCATGCCTAGGGAGCTCTAGGTCACTTTCTCAAGGTTTCCCATTCATGGATTCTCTTGGAAGTAATGACTTAGAGAAGTGCACAATTTGAGTGTATAGGACCCACATTCATACTCAAGAACAAGGGTATAAACTCACATTAACTGGATGAGTTTAAAAAGGGTAGGAATAACAGAATCTTGTCCACTATTTGAGGACAATATTATGGATTAGGTTAGGATTTGGAACTGAATATTATCTCCACTCTTTTACCATTGAGACCAGCGATAGGGAATTTTCATCCTGATAATTCAGGGAAGTCGATGCCCGATACCTGCAAACCTACATAAGAGACAAGCATGTGCATATATATATAGAGATATAACAGACAATGGTAGGGATTGACCAATCATGTAGATCTCGCAAGAAAGTAACTATGAATCTATCCCTCAACCACATCAAGCACATCAAACATAAATATAAAAACATACATGAACACCATACACATGCAAGTATGGGGTAAGTATAATCACAAGCATAAACATCATTTTGAAATAAGTATAATATCATCATAAGTAACAACATATAACTAAGTCAATATAATAATCATAAACATCCATTTATTAAAGATTCACCATGAAGTGTCATACATCTAAAATCATAATAAAATTGAAGTATTAACGCACACATAAAAGTGGCCTAAAGAGTTTGGAAAAGATAACATAAAAGAAAGTTATGGAGGGGCACTATAGAAGATAACCCTTGGGCACTCAGTTTGTTTCTAAGTATAAAATAAATTATTTCCTTTTAATCAATGCAAGTAGACATTGCATTCTTTTGACCATTTAACTTTCTTCATAAGTATCTTCTTTTTATAATTTAATGTTACTAGGAGAGTAGGGAGATTTTATATTTTGTAATTAATAAAGGGCTAGTGTTAAAACTTTTAAATAATTTTGTAATGGTGAAATTTGTGTATTAATGTCAAATTTCATTTAGTTTAGAATTTTTTTCTAGGAAATATTTTCACATTTTTATATTGTGACAAATGATATAATTTTGTTTCATGTTGAATCTCCTAGTCTCTTAATACATGTAGCTTTACCCTATCCATTAACACACTTTTCTCTTTTAACCTTATCCTAGCATTTATCACTATGTATATATTTATTTCCCACCATAATAAGAGTATGATACTAATACATTGAAGGAAATGGAGAATCAAGTTAATGTAGTCAAACAATGACTAGAAAATAGACAAAAGAGCTATGCAAATAAAAATAGGATATAGAGGGAAAATAAAGTTGGAGAGGAGGTATTCCTAAAAATGAGACCCACAAGAGCTCAATAAGATTTGGGAAGAGAAAGAAAGTTAGCCTCTTTATACATAGGGCCTTTTGAAATATTACAAATGATAAATCTAGTTTCTTACAGACTACCCCTACCCCCACAACAAAACTGTCTCTATGATGAGTTCCATATATCTCTACTTAAGAAGTATGTTCCTAATGAAAATCATATTTTCAATTGGAATGCACTACATGTCAAATAACTATATAGAATCATTGTAGAGCCATAAAAAATTGTGGAGAAGCATTATAACCACTTGCACAATAGGATGATCAACCAAAGTAAGGAGTAATAGGAGGGAAGTGAATTAGAATGATTCTTAAATAAGAGGGAAGTGAAGTCATGTCCCTTCGATTATGCTTTATGTGACATTTATCTAGAAATGAATCGGTTGTCTATTAGTGTAATAGTAAGAACAAAAATTCTAATATGAATGTGATTTTTTTATTCACAAATTTTTGTCTTCCTCATTAATTATTTTTAACATGAGGATAAAGGATAAACTAAGAAACTAAACTAGTAGTTAAAAACATTGTCAAAATATGATTCACATGAGAAACAAACTTAACTAATATGTTAGTTATACATTATTAACAACATATCAAATCATTTGAAGTGAATAACTTCATATTTTCTTGAAAATCTAACAACTAATGCCATCCTTAGGATTTTTTTGGATAATTAGAACTCACTTTTTTGTGGATTACCATGGAGATAAACAACTTGAAAGAGAAGGTTAACCTGACTGCTAGGAATCTACACAGTACCCTAGCCAACACCTTTCTGGCTATAGAGGTTAAAAATATGAAAGATGACCATGAAAGGCATATAATAGACTTGGAAGATGAGTTTTGTAAGGTCTAGGATCAAATGAGAGCACTAGTTGTAGTGAGTAAAATGGTTATGGATAACACTGGCGATGGCATTGGAAGGCTAAATGAAGAAGTTGAAGCACTTTAAGAAACATCCAAGGGTATTTCTCCCACTATTAGTACCAAGTTTTTCATGAAGATGCAATCCACATATATTGGTGCTTGAAAAAAACTTGGGGTTCCTTCATAGGATGGAGAAGTTGACAAGAAAGATATTGAGAAGACCATCGTTGGCCCTGCTATGAGGTTCTACAGTAAGGATAAGGGTATGACCCCTGTTGATGGTGTTGTTAGGAAAGTAAAGAATATTAATTTGAGGATATCATTCAGATGAATGATAATCTAGTTAAAATATTGTAATTTTGTTGTTTGGTGCTTTCTTCTATAGTCTTTGTTGTGTCATTGGGTTTCTCTATCTATTGTTCCTTGTGGGCTTTTTGGCATTTGGTTTACATCTAGGTCCTAGTTTTTTTTTGTAAGAATATTTTAGTTGCTTTGTTGTTATTTATGGGTTTTTGGTCCCTATAAAACTAGTTCTGTCCCTTTAATCATAACAACATATTAAATCAAACTTGTAAAGATCTTTTAGTCAGTTCTTAATCAACAAGTGAATTTAAAATATATAGTTTTTGACCCTGAAACAATCAAGTTTTGAAAGGACGTAAAACCTTTTACAAGCATATTTTGAGGGGATCTAGAACCCACAAACAAATAAATACAAATAAAAGAGCATCAATCAATAATAACCCCATCATCAACACCCTAAAAGATAAGAAAAGAACCAAACTAGTTGCACCATCAATAGGCCAAAGCCTTCTGATACTACATAGGGTTTTGAAAGGCTCCCTCAAACTTGCAAGGTTTTTGACTTGTAGGCTCCCATAACCTAAATCATGGGTTTAACATGGATCCCATAACCAAAAAAAGACATCTTCCATAAGGCAACCAAAGGCCAAACAACCAAACATGGGAGTCAATAGCTCTCAAAATTGTATTGGGTTCAAACATGGAACCCAAAACCAACTAGTTATGAGTAACAGAGATTTCCCAGTAGAGAAACAACTTTCCCCCAGTGTGACTACCCTCCACCTTAATAGTAAGGGATCCCACCTCCATAAAATAAGCTAAAGAGGAAGCAATCCTACTAGAAAACTACTTCCAAAACTACCCCACCTCCCAGCAAAGTTAGCAAAATGGGAAAACCACTTAAAGTAATGATCAAAATCACCCACAATATTAATCACCCCCTACATAGATGATGGAATAACCTCAATAGGAAGTGAGGATGAATAATATAGCCACAAAAAGAGCCACACTCACTACCTATTAGAAAGAAGACTCCTCAAATGAAAGAGGGGAGGCCCCACCTCAATAGAAACCTCAAAGAAAAGAGATAAAAGAGTGCCCAAAAGAGCCCACCAAAATATAGGGAAAGAGAAGCACTAAGATCCAAATAGGATATGAACAACCCCAAAAATAAAAATCCCACTTAACCAAAAATAGAAAGAGGAAAGAACGGTCCTTTCAAGATTTTAAGCATCCACCTTCCCACATCTACTAAAGGAAAAATATTCCCTACTACAAAGGAAAGACCAAAGAGAGGAAATACCTCCCACCTACCTCAAAATATTGTCAAAAAGAAAGATATAATCACCACTTGCATGCTCCATGAAAAACCTCACAGACAATATATCAACATTAAGAATAGGCCAAAACCTTTAAAGAGGGGCCACAAAGAATCTTCTACCATCATGCTCAAGTCAACATCAAAGGAATCCATCAAGAAAGTTGCAAAAACTAGGAGAGACTCCAAAAAGACCTCCAAATAGAAGGCTTGAAGAGAGACAACCAGATCTAAGCTAAGAACCATATCATCAATGAGACTTTTCACTCTCTATATACAAACCATGTGCCCACATAGGGAAAAGGAACTAGAACAAGAAGGTGAAGAAAATACCAAACTCAAAAAGAGAAAAAAATCTAGCTCAAATTTTCTCTATCATCATAATGATGGATCATGAAGTGTGATCTAGAATGTTGATGGAAAAATATTCTACACAATTTAATCCAAAATTTGTTTCATATTATTATTATGGATTTGGAAAATATCTTATCTTTGATTGAAACTCTTCATGGGAGGGAACAATGATTTAAATATAAACAATTATAGATGCTAACTCTAATTCTCCCTATCATCCTGATTATGGATCACAAAGTGTGATCTAAAATGGTAATGTAACAAATATTTACATAATTTAATTCAGTAGTCAACATTGCATCTTATTATTATGGATTGTGGAAATCTCTTGTCTTTGATTGATACCTTTCAAGAGAGGTAACTTGGTTTTAAATCTAAAAAATTAGAGATTCTAATTCTAATGCACTCTATCATCATGATGGTGGATCAAAAGAGTGTGATTTAAAAATTGTTAATGCAAAAATATTTTACACAATTTAATCTAGAATTTGGAGCATCTTATTATTGTGAATTATGGAAACCACTCATCCTTGATTGAACCCTTCATAGCAGGGAACTTTTTCTAAAATTTACAATTATAGATGCTAACTCTAATGTTCTCTATCCTTGTGATGATGGATCATTGACTGTGATTTGAAATGTTGATGCAAGAATATTTTACATAATTTAATCTAGAAGGTGTTGCATCTTATTATTATGGATTATGGAAATATCTTATCTTTGATTTAAACCTTTAATGTGAGTTAACTTAGTTTTAAATCTAAAAAATTAGATATGATAACTCTAATTCTCTCTATCATCTAGATGATGTATCATGGAGTGTGATACGAAAGGTTGATGCAAAAATATTTTCAACCATTTAACTAGAAGCTATTGCATTTTATTATTATGTATTGTGGAAATCTCTTTTCTTTGATTAAAACCCTTCATGGAAGGGAATTAGACCTTCTAAATATAAGAAGTTACAGATGATAAATCTAATACATCATCCTAAATAGATTATGGAGTGTGATCTGAAACATTGATGCAAAAACATTTTACAAGATTTAATCCAAAAGTTGTTGCATCTTATTATTATGGATTGTGGAAATCTTTTGTCTTTGATTAAAAGCCTTCATGGGAGGGAGATTTCTTTTAAATATAAACAATTAGAGATCCTAACTATAATTTTCTTTCTATCATCTTGATGATGGATCATAGAGTGTGTTAGTGCTCAAATCTGTAGATGATCAAATACTCCTATAATCCCAATGGTCATAATCTAGCACGATGCAAACACTAAGGTAATAAGGTTAGTAAACCTTCTTCACTTCGAGTATGAATACTTAGGCAGGTGTACCTATGTCAGATCTACTTCTTGAAAGGATCATAACATTAGTTTATATCCTTGATACAAACATTATCTTCTTAGTCTTTCAAACATATAAGGAAGTAAATAGTCATCTGTTGATGATGAGATCCCTACAAATCGAGGATAAACCAGTGCCTTATCCTAGGGTATAGAGTCAAACAGTGAAACATACATTTACAGAAATCTTCTAAATGAAACACAAACAAATCCCAGATGAGATGCCTTACAATTCATCCTCTCTTAAACACATTTGATCATCAAATTCTTTCCAAACTCCTAAGCTCTCAAAAATTAACCTAAAGACATTACAATTTCCTTGAAAGGAACTAGAGATTAAAATCACAGATACCTTGTAAATGGTATATCAAAACTCCCTTACAGATTCAATACACAAAAGCCATAGAATTCAAACAAGAAGACAACTAAAATCATGCAAGGGAATTCTTTTGTATTCCAGTAAAATTTCACTGCATCAATACATTTCAAAAATCTGACAAAACATTCTAAAATTTCAACAATGGTGTCAAGCCTCTCTCTACAGTATATTTCTCCACCCCCTCTCAAAAGAGTAAAACTTGCTATATATAACTTAGCCATCTTGGAATCCTCAAAAGGATGCAACAAGCTTGGGATGGCTAGAAAAGATCTTGCACTAGAAACAAAATTACAAATTGACAAACAGATTGTAACAACACATTACAAAAATATTTCTTCAACAATTCCGCAGGTGGCATCTTTGTCTAAAGATATTTCAGAGCAGTTGCTGAATTCATTGCACAAATGATGACCACCATGCTAGCTAACTTACATCATCCTTTGTTTGAAACTTTCTCTCCCTCAATTTCTGGATCAGGTGCCATCTGGAGCTCTATTCTTCCTCTTCCTCTATAAGTTGGACAATTGGCCTCTTTTTCTTCTTTGTTCTTAGCTTCTCCCAAGCCACTACTTCATCATCTGATGGCCAGTTGTAAGTCTGCAATTCTTGTAACAATTTGACTTGCTTATCCCACATGGAATCAGTTATATTTTTGGCTTCTGCCACAAAGCGTATGCAATCATTTTCAATTTTAAAAAGACTATCAATTATGCTATTACACCTCTCAAAATCCAAAGTATTGTCACTATTAAGGAAAGCATCTTGTGTAATTGCCAATTGATCCATTGATAGTTTCCATTCCTCCAAATTGATCACATCTCCATTGTCATCACATATTGATGGAAGATATTTTCTATAATGCTTATCAAACATAAACAAGTTAGCCCTCACCTGGTTGGACTTACCTTTAAAAAACTTTGAAACAGCACCGACTAAGCCAATCTTCTCAAAAACTTCTGTCACCACCCCAGGGATTTCAGGCTTATGCTCCTATAGACTATCAAGTTTATCAAACAATAAACTTCTCCCAGACCAAACACTATGAAGTGGCTCCAAAGCAGCCAATGATTCATTTACCTTTCTATTGGTCTAGTGCAATTGGCTGACTGATTGATAAACTGTATCCATTTTCTCTATTATCTTATCTTGCCTATATTGCACAATCTTTGACATGGTGTCCAAAGATGCCTCTATCCTTATCTTACCCAGATCTTCAGTAGGTCCCTTAGGTATTTCTTCATCAATTTGAACTGGGACCTCAATCTGCACAGGGGGGACAACAACTACCTTCGAAGCTTCTTCAAGTTTAACTTTTATCTCTGCCAATTCATCTTCTAGCTGCTTGATTTTCATCAATTTTAAATCTCTATCCTTGGCTACCAGGTTTTCACTTTCAAACAACTTTGAGTACCTTTCAGATAATTGAGTTGTTTTTGCCTCATTCAAGTTAGCCCAATGAGTTACTGCCTTAGAAACTTCAAGGTCAGTTGTATTCTGCACAGTCCAAATTATCTGATTCCCTTCCATTTTATCCTCTATACTCAAAAGAGATGGCTTTTGAGTCCTAGGGGCCATGGACCACATTGCAACAGCTTGAGACTTAGGGTCATAGCCACTTCCTCTTATCATATCACCAATGCGAACCTCATATGACAGGATACCTTGCGGTTGCTTTCTTATTTGATCTATGATGAAAGAAAAAGTTAGATCCCATCTTGGAGTCAATAGCATTCCACTTGACTTGACCAATTGTCTAGCTTCATCTACAGTCATAGGATCGAGGCTAGGATCATAAGCAGCTAAGGCTCTCAATGTTTCTTCACTTGGCTCCATACCTTCAGGCAGAAGTTTCCTCACTTCTTTTTGCTTATTCCAAATAAGGAAACTCTTGAATTCATCAGTTTTAATAAATTGGTCATCACTAAAAAATTCCTCCTGATAGACCTCTCTGATATCCTTTTTTGACCACAGGGACTGTTCCTTATCTGTTTCATCTGTGGCCACCTTCTTTCCTTCCCTTATTTCTTTTCTCAATTGGTGATGGTAAATCCTATCACCTGGCACTAGAGTAGATGCTCCATCAATTACTCTCTTTTATTTTTCTTTCCTTGAAGGCTCTCCTTCCTCAAGCCTCTGTCTCTTCAAAGGTGGCTCTGAAGTATCCCCTATTTCTGGTTGGTTCTCAACAGGCTGAACACTCTATACATCCTCAATTTGTGGTGGGCTATTCCCTTCTTGTGATTCATCAAAGAACTCCTCTTGATCAGAAGATGAATATTCTTTCTTTTTCTTTGGTTGACTCTGGTCAATCAACCTCTCTAATTGATTTGATAGAGTGTCATGCATCTCTATCATCTTGTCAATTCTTTTTAAATAAGGAAGGTCAGGGAAGAAACCTTCAAAAGGAAGCTTGGCTGCCATCACTTGTTTTGACAAGTCTATCAAATCAAAGTACCAGTTCCATCTCCTTTTGAACTCATCATCATCAATGATGTTTCTGACTACATCTTCCTCATCCAAGCCTTCATGTTCTTTGCTCACACCAATATTTGGGATGTATAGCATCCTGGCAGTTTTGATAAAGTCCTCAGGATCTACATGTCTACAAGCACCAGTAGCCATTTTGAACTGATTTAATCATGTAGTAATTTGAGGAAATTTCCTCTTTCCTACTAGGAAGTCACCTATCCTGAATTGCCTAGGTGTGAATGTACCCTTCCTATGAGGGGCTAGAAGTTCTCTGTCTGTCCACATCAATTACCACACAAATTCCAAACAAGCAACCCTTGGAGGCACAAATTTTGGTAATAGATGTGGGGGTTGGGGGCAACCGTAGACTCTCAAAATTGTAGCATTCTCCCCCAAGTAAAAATCACCCCAATTATGATCTCCCTCCCATTTGTCCACAAACTGCACCGGTCGTAGAAGCCTAAGGGCCCTTGGGGATATCCTTGTAGTATTTACACCTAGCATCCTTATAATAGGATAAACAATGAAATTATGAAAGATACAAAAATTCCCTTCATTGGAAGTAGAATTCCACTTCCTCACCCATAATTGCACCAGATTATACTGGCCTTCAAAGTTGAACCTTGGCTTCAGCATGTTTGAATCAAAATTATTAATGTTGAAGAACAAAATCAAATGCATTAGCAAAGAATAATGCATGAAATTAATTGGGCTCTTACTATCCTTGATAGAAATCAAACCCTCATGAATTCTATCAATGACATACTGAATGTAATCATAGTCAGTATTAACCAAAGAATTCTAGATGTCTAGGATAATCATCAACAGATCAGCTGGTAAAAACTCTGCATCCCCATCAATTCCCAAAACCCTACACAAACCATAACAAGTTTGCTTCATGTAATACTTAAGGGACTTAAATTGGTAAGGGGAATTCATGTGAGCAGGGAGGGGAGCTATATACTTATCCTATTTTGGGATATGCTTCATCATTTGGTCCTTCACTATCCCTATGTTCTTCTTGTACCTCTCCTTTTCTTTGCTCAGGTCAATTTCAGTAGAAGTGGATGTATATACATTAAAAGCCTTCATGAACGAACCCCTATCAAGAGTAACCAAAGCTGACTGGTCCTCTTTCCTGATAGTCTTAGAAACAGGGTCATAGCACCTAGCTAGAGCAATAATTAAATCCGCATCCAGGAATACATCAGGCACTACTAACTTCCCCAACCCCAAAGTCCAACCATTACATACAGGGATATGACTATCTCTATTTTTATAAAAGAAGTTGAAAATAGTATAACCTGTGTAATTTGGTGTGATAGGATCTCTGCAAAACCCTAGAAGATCCTCGAAAACATCATCAGGAGCTCTTTTATTTTGACTAGAACCAGGTAGCAATTTGAAAAACTCATCTGAATAATTAGGTTTGCCCTTGTCTTCACCACTTTTAGACTTTGCTTCACTACTGGAAGATGCTGCACTTCTCTCAGGTTGACTCATGTTTGCTACAGAACTATCCTCAATCTCTGCAAAATGGATTCACTTGGTGCTCAGAAATCACTTCAGAATGACACAATTCTCTTCGAATGATTTTGGACAGAGGAAATAATGAACTTAGCTTATTTATCAATATGGACCAAATGTGTACAACTACCACAATTACTACAAATCTCCTTAATTGTTCTCGCATTCAATTTCACATGTCACCAGTTTTCAAAATGGAGCTAGCCGATGCACAGATGTTGATAGATAGATTAAACAACTTGAAAACAAGGCAAAGAGGCAAATGATTAAGATCCTGCACTTTAAACATGTTTATGTCACGCAATCTTCCTTTGAAACTGATTGGATGGCTCATTAGTTTACTTTCCAGCTTGATACTCTACTTTATCCACGCAAGCAACGGTCCCTTTTCTTTTCTTTTTAGCTTTTCCAACTGGGCCCATTTAGTGAATCTATGACTAAAAGCTTCTCATGATTGCTGAATGCAGTGTTAACCTTAGCATATATTCGGAGAACTAGCGAACAAAGGCTTCGTGGGTTCTCGCAATGCAATCTTTAACTCATGATACTTTTCACGAATTAGCAAACACAGTGACACCCTTCGAGCACTTGACTGCAGTTATCATTTGGCGAACCAGCGAACAAAGCTATCTCGCATTCTCTTAATATCCCAGCTAACTGTGAAATCTTTTGGAGATTCAGTGAACAAAAGGTTCATGCATTCACTTAATGAATCACTTAACCGC
Source organism: Chamaecyparis obtusa (assembly GCA_027943335.1). Taxonomy (NCBI): domain Eukaryota; kingdom Viridiplantae; phylum Streptophyta; class Pinopsida; order Cupressales; family Cupressaceae; genus Chamaecyparis; species Chamaecyparis obtusa. The sequence continues at coordinate 400,798 of BSBK01000894.1, read as the reverse complement.
TAAAATACTTGGAGAACTAGCGAAGCCTTTACTCTCTGAGTCACTGAATCTAATGTTAACCCTTATCTTTATTCTAAGGTTCTGAATGAATCATTGATCTTGTCGATGATCTACGGCTATCACCAATTCACTAAAATATTTGATCCTTGGTCATTTGATTACGAGATTCAGCAAACAAAGGGTTCGCTGAATCACCAGATCATATTAAACACTGGGTATCTCAATCCGCGATTAAGCAACTGAAGACTCACAACTTAGCCAATCCTTTTATTCACACATTCGCTAAATGATTACGCCCTTTACCTTTCTTTTTAGAGAACCTATGACCACATGATTCACTGAATCGCTAGATCATTTAGCCTTTTACTAATTTATTCTAAGAACAAGAGAACACTTGAAACAACCCGTTCCGCTAAATTTTTCATACCAAACTGTCGGGGCTGCCAAACTTAGAAAACTTTACACAGTCACTCATTCACCAAATGAAACATGTAGGACCCAATAATATCTAAGATTAAACCACAACTATCGATCCTGACAATGATCTACGGTACTCACCAAGTCAATAGGTTATTTTGCCTTTAACTGCTAGATTCAGAGAATGAGCGATAACCATTGTTGCCAAGTCGCTGAGTGTAAGCATAGAACCACCAAGGAATGCAAATTGGAGATAATGCATTCACTAAATCGCCAGATGTTTTCTGATAACCACCAGATATTTGGAGACTACGCGAACAAAGACAACACTTAGCACTTTTAACACATTCTCCAGTTCGCTGAATAGATTAGACACACGACATAACAATATGTGACTTGGCGACTGACCAAGGAAAAAGCCACATGCGCTTCTTTAGAAAACTTAAGGAACCAAAAAGCAACGATGAATTAGAAGACTTAAGGCTATTTCACAAATTTTCAAACGAATTCAAATTTCTTTGAGGACAAAACCCTAGGGGAGCTATTTTCAAACCTAGTTATGACAAATTTTAAAAAATTTACAAAACCTAGACCAGGCAAGGTATTCACAAGGAAATTTAATACAAAATTCGGACAAAATCCTCAGAAAATAAGAATATACCCAACAGTGTGATCTAAAACATTCATGCAAAAATATTTTATGCAATTTAATCTAGAAGTTATTGCATCTTATTGTTATGGATTGTAGAAACATCTTGTCTTTAATTTGAACCCTTCTTGGGAGGGAACATGGTTTTAAATATATAAAAAATTACAGATGATAACTCTAATGTTCCATACCATCTTGATGATGGAAAACAAATTGTGAAACATTGATACATAAATATTTTACACAATTCAATCCAAAAGTTGTTGCATCTTAATATTATAGATTTTGGAAATATATTGTCTTTGATTGAAACTCTTCATGACAAGAAACTTGGTTTTAAATATAAATAATTAGATATTCTATCTATGATGATCTCTAGATCATCCCACTAAGGGATCACAGTGTGTGATCTAAAATTTTGATGCAAAAATAGTTACACAATTTAATCCACAAGTTGTTGCATCTTATTATTATGGGTTGTGGAAATTGTGACCCTATTAAAGGATTTAATCACCATGTTATGAGTGGCCCGGTTAGAGGGCTTAAGAACATTCCATTAGAATGTCACCTTGATTAAAGAGTTTACAAAATGACTGTTAGGTCAACCTTGGTTAAAAAGATTTTGACTGATACAATGGTTAGAAAGTAATAGTAGGTTCTGATCTAAAATATACAACTTACTTTGCAAATATAGATCTGATAAGTTCATATGTTGATTTATCGATTGGTCTTCATCATCATCTCCAATTCTGATCTACTCAAAAATCCCTTCAAGAAATCATCTCAAATTTTCTTCTCTTCTCAACTCTTCTTCAGCCTTCTACTTAGGTTTTTTCCAATCAATAACATCCACCTTCCACCTCTATTCACAACCACAAACTAGGTCATCATTATACCTCCTTGATAGGTAGATTAAACTTTTGTCTCTTAATCTCTTCCATAGATCTTAGGTTTAGGTCAAATTCATCTAATCCTTCCATAATTTAATTCTCCTTCTCCTTCTATATACTTCTCAAAACTTCTTCTTGAATCCATAAGAAAAAAGTTTACCATGAATGAAATTCTCCAGGTCATTCATTATTAATGTCAACACATTTTACATATCGCAAAAAATCAACTATTTCAGTTGGGATTCTCAATTCCTTCACAAACTATAAATTATTGACACTCGATCAATACTATGTTCATCTACTTGGTCATCACTGGATAACTCATTCATTACTAAAAAACTTTCTTCTCGGCAAACACTGTCTGCACTTTGTTAATTATCTGACGCTCAACAAATTTTTGATGCTTGGTCGACACTAAGATTTTCTTGGCTTAGACTAATGCTCAATCAATACTAGCATCACTCAGCTTAAATTGAATTTCTTCCCTTTTTCTCGATTAAGCCTATGCTTCCAGTCTTTCTTTCTTTATTGCTTCTAAGCTTTGAATCAACCAGCTTCTTTACTAAGTGTTGTAGATAAATAACTCATTACCTTGCCAATGTGCCTACTAATCAAGTACCCATTGAAGTATCACATAACTCAACCTTTCCCTAGGTCCTCTTGTTATCTCCTCTTTTTCAAATCCTCTTCATCAATCAAAAGATATGGTACTCTACTAGATAGAAACTGTCTCACCAGTTAAGGTTTGACATTAATGACAATATATCAATTGTTTCAATTGTAGTTTCCAACATAAATATCTTGTCTTTTATTGAAACCCTTCATGAGAGTGAAAAATTACTTTTAAATATAAATAATTTGAGATGCTAACTCTAATGATCTCTATCATTCTAATGATAGGTCATAGAGTGTGATCTAAAATATTGATGCAAAAATAGTTTACACAATTTAATCTAGAAGTTGTTGCATCTTATTATTATGAATTGTTGAAATCTCTGGTGTTTGATTGAAACTATTTATGGGAGAGAACTTGGTTTTACATCTAAAAATTTAGATATGCTAACTCTAATTCTCTATATCATCCTAATGATGGATCAAAGAGTGTGATCCAAAATTTTGATGCAAAAATGTTTTATACAATTTGATCTAGAAGTTGTTGCATCTTATTATTATGGATTATGGAAATCTCTTGTCTTTGATTGAAACACTTCATGATAGGAAACTTTGTTTTAAATCTAAAAAATTATGATGCTAACTCTAATGCATAAAATATAACACACAAATTAATAAATATAACATGAGACAAATCTCTTAAAGGATGTAAAATAAATTATTTGAGGCATTTAAATTATTAAGGGACTAGACAATGAAAGTACCTTTGCAAGGATTTACAACATACATATGAACTTGAAGCTAAAAATTAGACTATGTGACGTGATAATCAAGAAAATAATAAGAACAAGTGGCACTTACAACTAATTTATCAATCCCTTATATAACTAAAAAATACTATATAGGCAATAGATGCCTCATCAAAATCTAATGATCTTTTGACAACTATACAAATACTCTAAACATCCACACTAAATCAAACTAGATTTCATTCTTCTTACAAAAAGTAGCCTACTCAAAAATTTAGTTCTAGACATATCAAAATAAATATAATCAAAATTATTAGGCTCTTGTAGCTTTTAGCATGCATAACTAATATTGTTAATTCACCAATACACATTTGAAGAGATCATCAACCTCTGCATTTATAGAAAAAAATATAATCTTTAGCTCTAAATCATTAAAAGCTAACTCAATTTTTTTTCCTAATTAGTTTGGAGTATGCTAATATAGAGTTTCACAACCACTAAGAATATTGGAGTTCAACATAACATCCAACTATGCATGAAAGTGAAAATTAAATTTTGTCATGCAACAATAAATCCTTAACTACTCACAACAAGAAATTACAAACAACTACATAGAGATGTTTTCATAAATGGTGACTATTTTTATGAATTTCATAGGAACTGAAAAATAACTAGTACTCTAAAATTATTGTGACTCTCCTAATTTATGGTAGAAGTAATTGGAAATTCTAACTCAAATTGCTATTCACCATATGAGATTTACCTCTAAATATATACCTTATTACATACATGCATATTGAGTGTTTTTAAATAACAAAAATGTGATCAAATATAACACTTTAGAATTAGTAGGAAAATGTATTATATATATATATATATATATATATATATATATGTTGGCAAGTGACATTTTGAGGCACTAGGGATCACTTAAGGGTTGTCATTTATGGAAACACTTATGCTGGAGTGATAGCATGTAGGTCATTTTTTCTACTGGAGTCACAGTCATGAAAATGACTAAGTACAAAATTAGGACAAAGGTGTACCGTGGAACAATTTTGGTTAGTGGTGACATTATATGATGTATTGTGGCTTGCAAAGTTAGTAGAAGTTATTTTGGGATATGTAGGACATTTAGTTAAGATCCCATGTGTTTTGGTGATCATATCAGTGAGATATAGTGATTTGAAGGTATGTGAAGACAAAGAATCAGTGTAATAGGGCACATGAATAGTTGTGATGATTGAGAGAAGGATAGTGGACATGGTAACATGCTAAGTCATATGGATGAAGTATATTGCCAAAACTTTGGTAATATAAGATTGCTGACTCTATGTTTATCATTTACGTAATTTATTATTATGTTTTGTATGGTATTTGTGAAGCCAACTCGATGGCAGATTTTTTATAAGTATAGAGTGTGTTGTGAAAGAGATGAGTATGATTGTGATGATTATGTGATGGATACAAATCTTAGAGTAGAAAGAAGATGCAAGATCATCATTTGACAAAGCTACAACTGGAACTATCTAAGAAGAGGAAGTTATTGTACTATTCATTTTTTAGAACTCTTTTGAGACAGTTTTGATTTTAAGAGTTGTATGCTCACCACCTTTAACCAGGTGTTTTTGTATTCATAATAGGGTTTTGTATTCCTCTAACAAGGAAATGTACTATGTAACAATCATCTCCTAAGAGGGCTAGATCTCCTAACAGGGATACAATATTTTAGTGCATAGTTGTGGGTATCATCCCCACTGGGGTTTTCCCTTGGCAAAGGGTTTCCTTGAGAACAAATCATGGTGTCATGAGTTATGTGTTGTGCTTATATGTTCTTTTCATTTCAAAATTTTTTTGGTTTATTTTTAATTGGTTGAAGTTTAAAGTAAAGTGCAGTAATACTGATTCACCCCCCTCTCAGTATTACCTAATCCTAACAATTGGTATCAGAGCTATTGGCCCTTGGAGAGAAAACCTAACAGCTTAAGGGAGATCAGAATGGATTCAGAAAGTTTGCAAGAGAACTTTGAAGTGACACTTGAAGATCTGGACAAAGAGAAGGCTGAGAATGGTGTATTGAAATTCAAATTGAGAAGAGCAAAAGGTTTCATTAGGAAACTAAAGGAATAGCTTAAAACTTCAAGAAATCATAAACAAGACCTTTTTGGACAAGAGCCAAGAAGATTCAGACAATGACAGATCAAATCAAGCAAAGAAGATGGATGAAGAAAAAGAGAAAATCAATCTTTTGATGATTAAATAGATTCAACATGAAAAGGATGCAAGGAAAAAAGTTGAAGAGTCACTAAAAGAAGCAAATGAGTAGATAAGACAAATTAAGACTGAACTTGATCACTACAAGGATACATTTCAAGAATTGGAGGAGTACAATCAGATCATAAAAGGAGAACTCACTCAATCCAAATTACATATTGAGAAGTTGCACATACTCAGTGATAAAATTGATGAGCAAAGAGGGAGACAGAAACCTAAAGGAGATATGAATGGAGTTGGATTTAATGAAGCAAAATGTTCTAAGACCAATGAAGAAGCAAATGAAGCAAAGACTGAAGAAATATCTACTCATGAAGAACCTAAAGAACATATCAGACCTTTCAGAGGTAGATGCTTTGGATGCAACAAAGTTGGACACATGAAAAGATATTGCAGAAGTAAAGGTATGTCTAAACCCTTTACAGGCTAATGTTATAACTATTATGACTATGGACACAAGAAAGTAGATTGTAGAAAACCAAATCAGTCTAGGTATAAACAAGATTATGTCATAGAAGAGTCAGTAGTTAAGGGCACATGTCTTAAATGCAATAACTTTGGGCATACTGCAACAAATTGTAAGCTACAAGTAAATCAGGAAAGAAGGAGACCACCTACATATTACAAATGCAACAACCTTGGACACATAGCGAAGTTTTGCATATACAATAGAGAGAACAACAGAAGAGGACCAAGAGAACAAAGAGGACCACCTCTTGTGGTTATAAGGAAGAATGTTGGTGACAGTGGAAAAAGTCTTAATGAGTACATGGATGAGTTTGAGAATCATTTCAAGAAATCAGAAATTAAAGAGGATGACAAGATATGGAAGGTGAAAGAATTCAATAAGGCATTGGTTCAGGGAGAGACAGTAGATTATACCATGTCTTCGCATGATAAATTCTTTGAGACATCGACATAGAGGGCCACATGGCCTTAGGGGGAGCATTGGATGTAGATAACAAAATATATACATCCCATGTGTATGTGGACTAAGCTCATGCAATCTTAGGTATGGTATGTACAGACACTATAGAGTGTGTGTTTGAGAGAGCAGCACCTGGATATTCATTTTCTATGTTCACAAGTTTTGTGTTGACTAGAGAACATGTGAAGTTGAGCTACTTGTGATTAATGCAATTACTCAACTTGTGAAGGATAAAAGAGCTTGGATGATATCTTTTATGCACCATTTGATAATCAGTGACTCTAGAGAGCAGAGTTGTGAAGCATTGCAGTCATCTAGCAGAGAGATTATGTGATTGCATAAAGTAAAGTGGTGGATTCAAGTATGTTTAAGGTATTTAGACCTATAATCATTGAGAATTTATGTGATTGCATGGATTCAAGTATGTTTAAGGTATTTGTGAAGTCTTGTGAGGGTGATCCGAAAGGAGTGTTTTCACAAATCCCTGTTGGTGTATTGCACATAGAATATATTAGGGCATATATACATTGAAAATATGAGATCATTGGAGATGTGAACATTTATAGTGAATTGGATGCCATGAGAGAAGCTTATGGATCTATGGTACAAGAGTTCAGGCACCTATAGGATCAGTGTATCATTAGGCTAACCCTACTAGCTGAATTCATGGAAACATAATGGTTTAAAATAATTCTTAGTAGAATCCATGATCAACTCATATGAATTGGAGAACAAACAGTGAAGATATGTGTACAAATGATTCATGGCATAACTGGTCTATATAATGAAGGATCCCTTCTAGTAGTTAAAAAGAATATAAGGAAATAGGTGGAAATCCTAACTCACTCAAAATGGGATAAGAGGGAAATCAAAGTCAATGACATCTTTCAGCAAGATGTTAGATTTGTGACAATGATATTAGGCTACAAACTATACTATAGCAACAGACCTAACTCTGTATCCACTGGTGTTATTATAATGGACTATAGGATGGTCAAGGAAAATAAGAAGTATAATCTTTGCGAAGTACTTGCACAATAATTCCTAGAAAATGTAAAGGTCATAAAGAAATATAGGACTAAAGCATTTAGGTTTGGATCTTTGTTGGTTCACATGTATATACATATCATTCACAAGTTCCCTCACATGCACCCTAGGGCATGGAAAGACAATGTATCAGTTGGAATTCAAATTTTAGAAAGATACCGAAGATGGGATAAGAATTGGGTAGATGAAGATTTATTTGGTATGAAAAAGATTATACAAAGACAAATGAAGGAAAGGTATAGGAAACCTGAGGATTTAGTTGAAAGGTATAAGGACACTATTTGTTTCATGGTTGAAACTAATTATGTGTGCTTTGAGGGAGTGGAACCAAGGAAGAAGTGGTGTTACCCTATGGGGTATGAAGTCAGTTCTAAGATTCTAACCAAGCAAGTAGAGCATGTACTAGTAGAGAGATAGACCCTATTGAAGAAAGATGTGGAGCTTATAGAGAAAAGTCAAAAAAGTCAAAGAAGAACAATAAAAGGTAACAAGGAAAAGGAAAATCAGTAAAATTGTGGAAGATATCACTACAAAGTTAGGAATCACTAGGGAGTAGTTGAAAAGATAAGAACAAAGATGGAAGCATCTTCAAGCATGGCGATAGATGCATCTACCCCTTATGAGGTAGAAAAGACAGTTAATCCTACACCGGATATAATTGACCTATCACCTACACAACATGAGACAATACAAGAAACTATACCTACAAGCATTCTTAGAAGATCTACAAGATCTACCAAGAAGAGCAATCCTAAGGAAAAAAAACATAGAAGTGGAAAAGAAGAAGAAAGAAGAAAAGGTAACTGAGAAAGAAGAGAAAAAAGTAGCATAGAAGGATCCACAAACTTTGTGGAAGCCATATCTTAAATCATTGCAGAAAAGAGTGATAAAAGATGGAAACTTGAAAATAGTGGATAGATATTATGAGAGGTATGATTATGAGAATCAGACAATCATTGAAGCTACTATCATTGAGTATCTATTGACCTTTAAGAAAAATCAGTTAGAGATAGAAGGAAGTATCCCCGAGGAACTATATAATAAGTTGGAGATCATAAAGCATTTGGTGCAATCAAAAGATGAGAATATAAGGAACAAATCTATAGAAGACATGCTACCTATTGTCTCTATACAAGAAAGGGAGAGGATAATAAATGAATTGAAACCCTTGTTGAGGACGAAGGCCAGACTAGTGAAAATCATGGCTAGAAAATATGATGAAGTGATTGAGGACACTCAAAAGGCACCAAATCAAATCCTATGAGTGGTATGCTAAAGAAGAACTCATCTTCCAAGGTTACCAAGCCTACATCTTTGGGATTGGGAGAAAGTTACAAGGTAGTATATGTAACTGAGCAAGCTAGCATGCAACTAGACTTCTTTGTCTCTAGTGTACCTGTGACCCTTGACAGTTTGCATGATGTGAATGATCTAGTTTTGGATAACTTACACAATGTGATGGAATTTGAAGTACAAGGAAAGACAGAGGAAGAGAAAAGAGAGGAGAAATAAGAAGAGAAGTTATAGGAAAAGGAAATTCAGAAAGAAGAAAGGAAGGTAGAAGAGACTGAAATAGAGAAGGTAGTTGAGGTCAGAATGGAACAAAAACTAGAACTTGACACCTCGTCTACTTTATTGTTGGAAAGTATGGTCAAATCAGTGAGTGTTGATGTAGAGAGCATGGATGAGGATGAGCCATGAGGCTATCCTTCATGGCCTTTTCTAAGGCTAAGGAAAGATTAGTATAGAAAGGGGATAGAAGAGTAAAAGTAATGACTAGGGCTGTAGAGACAATAAACAAGTTACTTCCTACACCAATTGATTTTCAAGGTAACGATGAAGTAGAGAACCTAAGCATGGCTCTGGATAGCTTTGATAGTCACTTTGAGTCACTACTAAAGACTATATAATACAAGGTAGAGAAGAGGTTCTTAGAAAAGAAATTGAGAGAAGTTTGTCATTCCATCTCATGAGACTTAGACATTCTCAAGGATACTACTCTTAAGGCTAAGAGTTGTGTAGCACAAGGTAGAAAGATTTATAGTTACTACATAAGTCCTTATAGACATGTAAAGAATATTGAGGAAATTATAGCCATAGATAGGGCTACACTTGAGAGTCTGATGGAAAGTTTTGAAACACCTTCACTAACTGTGATTGAAATGGATAAACAAGCATCCAAGTTGTTGGATAAAATCAGTGCTTTGGAAACGGAGAAAGGGAGAGTGGTAGATAGATTTGTTAGAATAACTAAGAGGGGGGTGAATTAGTTATCCATAGTCCCAAATCAAAATGTATAATCCAAAACAATTTACTACAACTTTTGTAGCTCTGTAACATAAAATACTTTACTGTCTGTGCTTTTACCAATTACCAGTCAATAACATATAATGATTACCGATCAAATCTAACATGTAATATGCAAAGTATGATAAAAAAAAATCACCACAATGAATACATAACACAAAAGATTTAACGTGGAAACCCTGTGAAGGGAAAAACCACCTGGGACCGACAACCCAAAATATTCACTCTTCTGAAGTGAGGTCAGTGAACACCCAACCCTGTTAAAGGTTAAAAACACACTGTTAGGTGTGACCTTGTTAGAGGATTTTAGACCAACTATTATTGTCCTACTAGCATTCACTATGGGGTTGACAGGATAACAATTTTCATTCTATGAATGATACATATAAGAATTTCAAGTCCACTTTGTTAAGAGATTTCTCTATTTACAATGGTTAAAATGTAAAAATAGTTGATTTGATTACAATACAACTTCAATTGTAGATGTTTAGATCTATATTATGCTCAATCAAATCCTCTGATCAATATAACAATTTTTTATCAACAATAATCAATGACTCACTGTTGCTCGGTAATAGCTTTCTGACACTCGGTGAACTCTACAATTCAGTTATCCTTAACCAGTTTGATCAGGCATACATGAAGCTTGTTCATGTGATAATTCTGTAGTCCTTCTTCTTCTAGCATGAGTTTCATAATGAAACCCTGGTCTCTTAAATAGACAAGTAAATCATTTTTTTTTCCTCCATTAGATTTTGACACTTGTTCTCCTTCATCCATTTTTCCACTTAAACCTTCCTCGACTGATGTGCCAGTAACACATTTTAATTTTTTCCTTTAGATCTTCCTTGAATTATGCTAGTTGTTGATCTTTGCAACAAACATTATCTCCATCATTGATTTCAATGTACTTTACAGCTCATCAATCCTTAACGGCTAAACTAATCATTTAGTTCCTTTCTCCTACTCGGTTAACAAAAAAATTTGTTAGTGAACACAAGCTCAATTTATACTGTGCTTGGTATACACTACACTGCTCAGTGTATACTATGATGCTTCATCAACTGACCACACCGCCTTGTGTCTTTCAGTTCTTTTCCTCATCATAGATGAATGAAACATAATCAAGTCAATAACATAAGGTCATAGACTCATCAACAAGTTACCCAATGTATTCCTTATCCTCATCTATCATATACATCTTCTTCATGTAGATATTTTTGTTCTTCATCTCTTTTACTCCTTTTCTATAGATGTTTAGGTATAGTAACTTACAAAATAAGTGTTGTCAAACTAGTTGACATCAATGACAACATATTACTGATTTAATCATATTACATATCTAATCAGCAACTCGGTGATCTCTAATCACAGATCTTCAATTAGGTTCTAAATCAGTTGTAGTTCATCAATCTCTCCCTTTGGCATTGATGGAAACTCAAGTAATATGAAATATACCATACACATACCAAACATGTATTCTACAACTCTATGAAAAAATGTTGTACAATCTCTCCCTAGCTTAATATGTTTAATCACTACGTTACTCAACAACATTACAAATGTAGCTTTGACATTCTACAAATATGATCTTTTCAGCTCTTAGATTCCTTCTTCTATTCTCAGTAACTGATCTTCAGTGCTCTCCCTTTCTTTCAGTTTGTCTCTCCCTTAGATAGATGTTTTAGTGTTCTCATCGGTGCATATTGTTTCATATTGTTTATCTATCCCTTTGACAACAATGCCAAAGAAACAAATAAACATACAGCTCTATAGTATCCATGTAACTCTCTGTTGTCTGGTGCATACTCTGTATCTCAATATACTAATATGCCAATTTGTTCCAATTCTCCAAACTTTTCACAACCTTAGACATGATCCAAAGTGTGAACTATATTGCATCAACATGAATGATCTTTTGATAAGATTAGGCTGATGCAACATCCATATCACATTAGTGACCGGTAGATAGGGGATGGACCCCAAGTCTAGTCCTCAAGTATTCAAATGTATCCTTCGGTAGAGGCTTTGTAAATATGTCTACAAGTTGTTCTTTTGATGTAACAAACTCTAGCTTTACTTTCTTCTCCTGTACTTTCTCACTCAAGTAGTGATACTTAATAGATATATGCTTTGTTTTAGAGTGCATCACTGGATTCTTTGAAATGTTTATTGCACTTGTGTTATCACAATATATAATCACCGGCTCAGTGATTATCTCATTCATACCTTCCAAAAATTTCTTAATATATGCAATATTTGAATAGTTTGTACCAGTAGCAACATACTCTGCTTTGGCTATAGACTGATAAATGCAAGCCTGCTTTTTACTTGTCCAAGTAACAAGTCTTTCACCAAATAAAAATTCTCCTCCAGTGGTACTTTTTTTGTCATCCACATTTCCATCCCAATCAGCGTTGGTATAGAATTTGAGTTCAAACTTGACTTCTTTAGGATACCATAATCCATAATCTTTTGTTTTCTTTGGGTATCTTAAGATTCTTTTGTAGCAACCATGTGTGACTCTCTCGGGTTTGCAAAAAATCTTGCAACAATTCCCACAACATGTGCTATATCTAGTCTACTATGCACTACATACATTGACTTACCAATCATAGATCAGTACAGTGTCTGGTTCACTTATGTAGTTTCATCTTCCTTAGTTAGTTTACATCTAGTAGCCATCGGTGTTCCCATAGGTTTAGCATCTTCCATGCCAAATGTCTTCAATACTTCCTTGATATATTTGGAGTGTGTGATGAATATACCATCATTCTGTTGAATCACTTGTATTCCTAGAAAGAACTTAATCTCTCCGAACATAGAAATTTCAAATTCACTTCTCATTTCATCAAAAAATGACTTACAAATTTGATCTTTTCCTCCAAATATAATGTCATCCACAAATATTTTAGCAATAAGAATAGTATCATCAGTATCTCCTTTCATGTAACAATTGTTGTTCTCACTTGTTCTAACAAATCCAATACTTAGCAAATAAGTATGCAGCCTCTCATACCAGGCTCTCGATGCTTGCTTCAAGCCATATAAAGCATTATGTAATCAACATACCATATCTTTCTTTTCTAGATCCATGAACCCTTTAGGTTGTTCTATGTAGACTTCTTCTTCAAGTATCCCATTCAGAAATGCTGACTTGACATCCATTTGGTAAACTTTGAACTTTTTGTGTGCAGCATAAGCAAGTAACATTCTAACTCCTTCTAATCTAGAAATAGGTGCAAATGTTTCACCATAATCAATTCCTTCCTCCTATGCATATCCTTTTCATACCAATCTAGCTTTATTTCTTGTTACTTATCCATTCTCATTCTTCTTGTTTCTAAATATCCACTTAGTATCGATAACATTCTTATCTTTAGGTCTGGGTACTAAGGTCTAGGTTTTGTTCTTCTCTATCTGTTGTATTTCTTCTTTCATTGCATTAACCCATTCATCATTTTCTAATGCAACTTTTACATTCTTTGGCTCATAATAAAAAACTAGACATATACCTTGTCTTTTCTTACTCCTTGTTTGCATGCCAGCTTGTTTGTCTCCAATTATTTATGTCTCAGGATGGTGTCTTCTGAAAAAACTTGCAAGTATCCAATTTCTTCTTTCTTGTTCATCCTTTGCAGGTTCATTTGCTTGCTCGGTAGGTCCTTCCTGCTCGTCGGTTTCTTTTTTCTATTTCTCGATATTGTTTTCCTGCTGACCGATTGTCATTGTCTATTGCATCAGTAGATACTTAGGTTGTTCAATGTAAGTGAGTCTATTGTAGTCCTCAGGTTCCTTTCTACTTTCCTCTGCATTCTTATCATCAAACTCATTAACTCAAACATTAGTACTTTCAATCATTTTATTAGTAACTCTATTCAGACACTTGTATGCTTTACTTTTACTAGAATATCCTAGAAATATCCCTTTATCACCTTTTGAGTCAAACTTTCCATTTCTTTCATCTTTCATAATAAAACATTTTCTTCCAAAATTTTTGAAATAACTTATAGTGGATTTGTGTCCAAACCATAACTCATAGGGTGTCTTATTAGTGTCCTTCTTTAGTTGTACTCAATTTAGCACATAGACAACAATGCTAACAGATTCTCTCCAGTATGTTTGAGCAATATTATTTTCTATCATTAATGTCCTTGCGTAGTCAATAATTGACCTATTCCTCCTTTCAACAATGCCTTTCTATTGGGGTGTCCTCGGTGTAGAGACCTATCTTTTAATACCATGCTCATTACAAAAATTAGTAAATTCATCAAAGATAAATTCACCTCCTCTATCAGATCTTAAGGATTTCAAATCTTTACCAATCTCTTTTTCTACTTTTTCTTTATACCACTTAAACATCTTGAATGCCTCAGATTTTTCTTTTAAGAACATGACAGTCATCAACCTAGTATAATCATCAACAAAAAGAATAAAATATCTATCTCCATAATAACTTTGAGTTCTCATAGGACCACATAGGTTGGTATGAACCAAATCAAGTATCTTCTTTGTTGAGTAATCTTTTCTTTTGAAACTAGATTTAGTCATTTTACCTTTTTGACATTCATGACAAATAACATGATCAGACTTTGACAAGTTAGGCATACCTCTAACTCTTTTCTTTTTACTGATCTTAATCATGTTATCAAAATTCACATTACATAACCTCTTATGCCACAACCATGCATCTTCATCTTCATCTTTCATCAATAAACAAGACTGGTCATTATCAAGATAAAATAGATTACCTCTGGATTGTGTACCAGTTCCAACAAGTCTTCCTCCATCATCAAATATTTTCACCTTTTTTCTCTAAAAGCAACTCGATGGCCTGAATTGTTCAGATGTGCCACACTTAACAAATTATAGTTTAATCCTCTTACCCAATAAACATTTTCACATTTTAATCTATCATTTATCATCAGGGATCCTTTACCTCTTACCATATAGGGTGCATCATTTCCCATTCTTACAGATCCTCCATTGTATTCTTCAAGATAATTAAATTTTTCTTCATCACCAGTCATGTGATCTGTACAACCACTATCTATAATACATGTATCATTCTTATTAACCTTAGAGATAAGTGTTGTCTCTACATACCTTTCATCTTCTTTGGAATCACCCTTCATTGCCACAAATACTACCTCCACATCATCATCAATGTTGATATCAATGATATGTTCTTCCTCAGAAATGTAGCAAACCTTCTTGCCTTTATCATTATTGTCTCGGTTGTCTTTTTTGTAGTGTTGGTAGCCTCTGTTGTATCTTCTCCCATAGCTTCCTTCAGATCGGTCTTTGGTTCTATCATCATCTTTCTTGTGTGGACATCTAGAAAAAATGTGGCCAACTTCTTTACAACTAAAGCATGCTAAAGGTAATTTTCCTATATACCTTCCTTTTCCTTTAGGTAACCTTTTGGCCATAAGAGCTTCAAGTTCATCAAGCTCATCGTCAGTATTGCTATCACTATCATCATTCTTATTTTTGCTACTAGACTTACCAATCTTCAGAGAAGTCACGAAAGCGGATTCAACATTGGGTGCAACACTATTATCATAATTATTTAGTTCAAATGTTGTAATCTTTCCAATCAGATTATCAAGAGTGCGTGTGTTATTAGGTGATGACCTATTTTCATGAATTGCAGATATTCTGATGGCATAGATAGGCAATAGGGTTCTCAAAATTTTTCTTACCATAGTGTCTTCATCAATAACTCCATATGATGATCTAATAGCATGAACTACCTCTTTTATTCTATTTGTGTACTGCATAATTTTTTCATCTTCTTTCATCTTTATGTCATTGAATCTTCCTCTTAAGCTTTCGACTCTTTCTCTCTTGACATTCGCATCACCACTATAAATTTGAGCTAGTTTATCCCACATCTTCTTAGCAGTAGTACATTCCTTGATGTCTTCAAATTCAGCATCTGAATAGTTAGTAGCAATCTCCATCATAGTAACATTATGTTCATGCCCATCCCTTAGTTGATCAAGGGTCAAGGGACTAGTGGGTGGTGCAAGTTATCCATTTGTCATTAGATCTAGGGAAAAATTCCCAATCCCAGATATATGCAACTTCATTCGACTTTTCCATATTGTGAATTTATCCTTATTTAGCTTTGGCACTTCCCTATTAAATATTTTGATACCTTTGTGTTGAAGTCCTTAAAACTCTATTCCAAGCAACCATGCTCCGATACCAATTGTTAGAATAATTGAGAGGGGGGTGAATTAGTTATCCATAGTCCCAAATCAAAATGTATAATCCAAAATAATTTACTTAAACTTCAGCATCTCGGTAACATAAAATACATTACTGTCTGTGCTTTTACCGATTACTAGTCAATAACATATAATGATTACCAATCAAATCTAACATGTAATATGCAAAGTATGATAACAAATAATCACCACAATGAACACATAACATAAAAGATTTAACGTGGAAACCCTGTGAAGGGAAAAAGCACTTGGGACAGACAACCCAAAATATTCACTCTTCTAAAGTGAGGTTGGTGAAGACCCAACCCTATTAAAGGTTACAAACACACTATTAGGTGTGACCTTGTTAGAGGATTTTAGACCAAATGTTATCATCCAACCAACTTTTACTATGGGGTTGATAGGATAAAAATGTTCATTCTATGAATGATACATATAAGACTTTCAAGTCCACCTTGTTAAGAGATTTCTCTGTTTACAATGGTTAAAATGTAACAGTAGTTGATTTGATTACAATACAACTTCAATTGAAGATGTTTAGATCTATATTATGCTCAATCAAATCCTCTAATCAGTATAAAAATTCTATATCAACAATAATCAATGACTCACTATCGCTCGGTAATAGCTTTATGATGCTCGGTGAACTCTGCAATTCGGTTCTCCTTAACCAGTTTGATCAGGCATACATGAAGCTTGTTCATGTGATAATTTTGCAGTCCTTCTTCTTTCGGCACGAGTTTCATAACTAAACCCTGGTCTCTTAAATAGACAAGTAAACCATTTTCTTTTCCTCCATTATATTTTTCCGCTTATTCTCCTTCATCCATTTTTCTACCTAAACCTTCCTCGGCTGATGTGCCAGTAACACATTTTGATTTTGTCCTTTAGATCTTCCTTGAATTATGCTAGTTGTTGATCTTTGTAACAAACATTATCTCCATCAATGATTTTGATGTACTTTACAACTCATTAATCCTTAATGACTAAACTAATCATTTAGTTCCTTTCTCCTGCTCGATTAACAAAGAAATGTGTTGGTGAACACAAGCTTGGTTTATATTGTGCTTAGTATACACTACACTGCTCAGTGTTTACTGTGATGCTTCATCAACCGACCACACTGCCTTGTATCTTTCAGTTCTTTTCCTCATCATAGGTGAATGGAACATAATCAAGTCAATAACATAAGGTCATAGACTCATCAGAAAGTTACCGAATGTATTCCTTATCCTCATTTGTCATATACATCTTCCTCATGTAGATTTTTTTTTCTTCATCTCTTTTACTCCTTTTCTACAGATGTTTAGGTATATTAACTTACAAAATAAGTGTTGTCAAACTAGTTGACATCAATGAAAACATATTACTAATTTAATCATATTACATATCTAATCAGCAACTTGGTGATCTCTAATCACAGATCTTCAATTAGGTTCTAAATCAGTTGTAGTTCATCAAGATTTGGTTGTTGAAGAGCCTGATAACCCCTAAAATTTCAATGCTTGAGACACATCTATCAAAGATGGAAAAGGTTGAAGGATCAATGTCTATTTCTACACCTACTGAGCTTAAGGAAGTCGAGATAGTGTCATATGCACTGAATGGATTGATCCATGTCAATGAGATATTGATCAAATCATGGGTTGAAGAAGTGAAGACCTTGGAAATCTATTTCCAAGATATCTTAAATATGGTGAGTAAGCACTAAGTCTTTTGTGCTTAGAAATTTTTGAGATTTTGTAAGTAGCTTTTCCATTGATGTCAAAGGGAGAGGAAGAGAAGAGAAAAATGAAGAAAATAAAAGTAGAAAGGAAGGGAAGAGAAGAAGAAGAGAAGAGTAAATAAGGAGAAAATAAAAGAATAAAAGAAAAGAGAAAAAGATCAAATAAAAGATATGTATATAAGTAGAAGGGAGGTAGTGCTTAAACACTTAGTCATTTTTCGCTAAGTGTTGCCATCAATGCCAAAGGGAGAGATTGTTGGTAAGTGATTTTTTGAGGCACTAGGGATCACTTAAGGGTTATCATTTATGGCAACAATTATGTTGGAGTGATCGCATGCAAAGAGTTTTCGTACTAGAGTCACAGTCATGAAAATGACTAAGGATAGAATCAGGACAATAGTGTACTATGGAATGGTTTTGGTTAGCGATGACAATATATGATTTATTATGGCTTGAAAATTTAGTAGAATGTATTTTGGGATATCTAGGACCTTCAATTAAGGTTTCATGTTTTTTGGTGATCAGATCAGTGAGATACAGTGATCTGAAGGTATGCAAAGACAGAGAATCAGTGTAATAGGGCACACAAATAGTTGCAATGATTGAGAAAAGGATAGTGGACATGGTAATGTGCTAAGTCAAATGGATGAAGTATATTGCTGACACTTTGGTAATATAAGATCTCTAACTCTATATTTATCATTTATATAATTTATTATTATATTTTGTATGGTATTTGTGAAGCCAACTGGATGGCAGATTTTGTATAAGTATAGAGTGTTTTGTGAAAATGATGAGTATGATTGTGATTATGATGTGATGGATGAAAATATGAGAGAAAAGAGAAGATTTGAGATTAGTGTTTGATAGAGCTACAACTGGACCTATCTAAGCAAAGGAAGTTCTTGTACTATTCATTTTTTAGAACTCTTTTGAGACAAGTTTGATTGTAAGAGATGTATGTTCACCACCTTTAACCAAGTTTTTTTTCTATCCCCTAATAGGGTTTTGTATTCCTCTAACAAGGAAATGTACTATATAACAATCAGCTCCTAAGAGGGCTAGATCTCCTAACAGGGATATAATATTTTACTGCAAAGTTGTGGTTATCATCCCCACTGGGGTTTTCCCTTGGCCAGGGTTTCCTAGAAAATAAATCATGGTGTCATGAGTTTTGTGTTGTGCTTATATATTCTTTTCATTTCAGCATTTTTTTAGTTTATTTGTAATTGGTTGAAGTTTAAAGTAAAGTGCAGTAATACTGATTCACCCCCCTCTCAGTATTACCTAATCCTAACAATATATATATATATATATATATATATATATATATATATATATATATATATATATATATATATATATATATATATATATATATATATATATATATGTATGTATGTATGTATGTATGTATGTATGTATGTATGTATGTATGTATGTATGTATGTATGCACGCACACACACACACACACACACACATATATATATATATATACATGTGTGTGTGTGTGTGTCTATATATGTATATATGTATGCATGCATGTATATACATGATATGACTCTATTGTCCTTAATAGGCATCAATCTTAGGGTATTTCTTGGTACAAAACCTAGATTCTCAAACCGTCAAATTGAAACAAATATTTTTACCTTTTTGTTTATGTTTTTAAGTTGCTCCATATTTTCAAGGTGTTGAATAAGATAGATATTAACAATATAGCTAATTAGAGGTAGAGTAATACTAATTTTTGAACTTAATATTAACGAGAGAATATTCTACTCCAATGAATATCTCAATGTGTAGATATTAGTATTTTAAATATTGATGTTTTACCCCTTGTGTCTAGCAAATCCTAAAGTGAAAAGGAGAAAAAACAAATGTATCATGTTAATTATCCATTGATATGAGAATCTTGATCATTGAAGATATATAATTTATAAAGATAATCAAGCAATCAATTAGGAACACCAACAAATCGATGTCTCTCTAGGGGATTTACCAACAAAAGAGCCCTAACATGGCTAAGAAAGGATTATAGAATAAATTTGAATCTCATTTTAGTTGGTGATGATTTCCAAGACATCTTCTAGCAAGTGTTAAATATTTTTTAAAATATGGGAGGAATGAGATCCTTGAAATAATCTTTAGCCCCTTGCAGTATAGATAAGCAACAAGATAAAATATGGAGGCAAAAAGGAACAAGGAAATCCCCTATGAATCAAGTTGATTAATTCTCATCCCATAATCAAAATAATCAAATTAGTCCTTTCTTGGAGAATAGGTCTCTTATGAAACATTTCTCTTCTATAGAATCTGGGTTTCAAGAAGCTTTTGAAAGACACGTAGCAGAAAGACTGAAAGCAAAGTTTAATTATCATCAAGAAGTCTAAGAATGAACTCATTTGTGAATCCAATAAATGTAGAATTCCCAAAGGCTGCATATTATCAAGATACAAATAAGGCATCATCATTTATGCCTAGTGAAAATGAGCTACTAGAGGAATTCATGAACCTCGTGTAAAAAATAGAGTATCTAGGGTCAATCAAGGTAAGGGATTCAAAATGTAAATGAGAGTTGAAGCTTTGAGGGTTGCAATTGTAATATAATTTCTACCTCCTACTATTTAGGGGTGAATGGATACTAATGGATCTAACAATATAAACTATGTGAGATGAGCTCATTAATTAACCATTCCAACACTAACACTCAAAATACAAGAGAAAGAGGGGCGTCCAAACATAACTCTCAATATAACCCAAGTTAGATTAGCAAAACTGAAGAAGATGAAGGGATGTCAATGCTAAACCCAAATTCTATCAAGGAAGTATGCAAGCAATTCAACTTTCATGCAATGTAGGATTTGATTAAAGTTGTGTAAATGCAAATGTGAAATTGAATCAATTGTTTTAATGAGAAAAGTAAGATACATCTAGATGCTAAGTGTATGAAACTAGCCCAATTAAGATATGAAAATAGGTCTAGACTAAGAAATGAAATGAATGATAAAGTACTACTCACCTTGAAATATGTAGAGGAATATGCCTTTTTTCTCTAAAAACTATAGATTTGAACCTATGGCAAAAATTTTGACTACGGATTCACAATCACAATAGAAAACCTACAAAATGTTGTTTTTCTCAGACCTCCAGGAATAGGTTGATCTAGTGCAACATGTTTTGAACACTTTTCCATGAATTCACCGTGTTCCCAAGATACTGTAGAAAATTTGACCTTACTTCTTCATAAACATCTTTACAAGTAGTTTCAAGATCTGTGGTTGTAATTCTGATATCATGCTCCTACACATAAAAAAGCTTATTTTGGGGTTTGGGTGGATGAGGGTTTGCCTTAGTAAAGCCCTAGATTGAGGAATCAACCTTGAAAATGAAATGTAAATATGTAAAGAAAACAAGACAAATGTAAGTATTCACCTTTATTATAGAAACCCTTGTCAATAAGGATTTTGTAATGCTTGTATGTTGTAGATGTTGAATTTGCAATGACAGATGTAGGGAATCTCCACAAATACAATGGATCTACCAAAAAAAAATCATTGAGCCATGAATATAAACATGAATTAATAAAGAAGATGATGAATTCCTCAATGTAAATATCTTCTCTTGGTGGCCAAAAAAATGCTAGATCTTGAAGAAAAAAGTCTCACAAAGGGTCCTTGAATCTTGAATGCTTGAATTCTGGAACTTTCTCGTGTGATTGTTGGATCTCTAATGGATATTATAGATATAAATTGGATGTTAATTGATGTTCATGGATGTCAATCAATAATAAAATGAGGTGCCTAGGCTTCCTTTTATACTAGTTTGTGGGTGGGAAAACAAAGAAATCCAACGGGGTCACTCGATTTTACAATTTAATTCGCTAAGACAACACTCACCCCAAGATTTAAAATGCTTGGGGAACAGGTTTACCTGGTTGACCTATTATGGAACATGTCAACTTGATCAACCTATTTTGGAATAGGTCAACCTGTTTGACCTATTTTAGAATAGGTCAACCTAGTTGACCTATTCTAGAATAGGTTGACTTGGTTGACCTGTTCCAGGGTTTTCCCATAGGGAGCCAACCCTGAGGTCTCAGAAACTATGTAGTTGAAAGTGGAAGATATGGTACAGGATAGCAAAAGAGGGGATTGAGCATGAATCCATCCATGATCCATAAATTTGGTAAAGGAAGGGAGCTAAAAGGTCTTAAATAGTGAGTGCATCCAATTTAAGATGGTACATTTAGCCCCCACTTTAGCAGGAGTATGAGTTTCCTCAAACTCGTGGTAAAGTAGATCAAAAATAAAGACTTGGTCTCATCATGACTAAAGAGATAAATAAACCATCCCCAATATACTTAAGTTTTCATCATATCTAGAGCCAAAATAAGAGAGAAATCACTAACAAGAAAGTGTGGCCAACTCGCCCAATAAGGTTTGTGTTCCTTATTGTGAACTATATAGGAAAAAGAAAGGGGGTGCAACAAGAGATGGCATTGAATAGTGTAGCAAGTGTGTGTGGCATGCTATTCAACCCATTGAAGATGAATTGAATGGTCTAGCAAGTTTGTGTGGCATGCTATTCAACTCATTCAAAGGATTCATTCTCAAGAACTCCATGTCCCAAGAAGAAGAATCAAAAGATGACCCAAGCATAAGGATGTGTGTGTCCTTAAGGGATTGGAAAGATGATCAAGCTTTCTAGACTATCAATAATCCAAAGAAGGATCAAACAACGATCAAGCTTCCTAGATAGTTAGTAATCCAAAGAGGGATTAAAAAGTAAGGATTAGGCCTACTGGACTATCAGTAGTACAAAGAGAGATCCAAAATGACAAAGATCGGGCCCCATGAACTATCAATAGTTTGATAAAGGAAACTAAACTGTCAACATGCATGTGTGAAAAAGTGAGAGGAGTTTATTCCCCCATGTTAAAGTGATTACAAACACCTTAATGAGATTAATATATTTAATAGAAGCATACATGCATCCATGAAGAATGTTTCCACTATGAAATTCCCCCAAGAGAGAACACTTCAAGGAAATAAATACATGACAAAAGAGAGAAAATAAAGGGATCCACTAGATTTGGGGTCAATGTGATCATATGATAATATATAATTTTATATCAAGCATAAAATTTTATCATTCCCCAAAGGAAGTAGAACTACAACACAATGGAGGGAAATTCATTTAAGAGATATAAAGAAGATTCTTTTTGGGATGGCAACATAGAGACCAAAAAGAATCGATGCTACTATGTCACCAATATCCAAGTAGACTACACAAAGACACAGATACAAAAAATAGCACATATACAACATAATATGTAACAAAAAATAGAAGAAGAGAGGTAAAAATAGAAGAAGATGCATGACATGCTCAATTACTTTATCAGCTCATGCCAATAGAGAAACAAGAATCATCTAAAGCGATCTAGACAAAACATATAATAAAGAGCACAACACGGGGGAAAAAGACAACACAAATAGACAAAGACTACCATGCTAGAGAAGTCCACTTAAAGCATGTAATGTGCCCTCCCCATCATAGTCTGAAGTATTAGGGAAAGGTGAGAAACTTGCAAGAGGAACAACATCCAACATTGTAGGAACCACTGCTAGATCCAAGCAAGGACTCTGGTGGGAGTCATTGTTCTCTTCACTAGGAGTGAGTGTTAGCTACGTAGAAAGCATGTTAGGAAATCATAATCCATATCAATATTTTCATATTCATCATCACTAATATGTGCATTAGAATCATCACCATCAAGATTATCTTCCATATCAAGATTAATGGAATCTAAAATAGAAACAAAATTATCTTTTTTATCCATTTGCATATTGTTATTTTGATTAAATTCCTTCAAAGGGTCAAGCACGGGTTGATCAAAGGAAGGAAAAGGTTGAGATGAAGAAGTATTTTGGGAAGCAAGAGTGTGGGCCTTAGCCTTGTCTTGATAGTTCTTGTAATGCTGACGAACATGTTGGTTAGGAATGGTTTTATGAGATAAACTTCAAGGATTATATTCAACTATCATAGGTTTAAGGAGTGAATTGCTAAGGGTTGAGGAATGATAGGTAGAGGAATAGGTTGGGTAGGTAAGACATCTGCAGGAGTATCAACCTTGGAAAGGCTAAGCTCAAGAATATTTTCTACCTTGTATTGATGATAGGATCGATCAAGATGATCAGGACGATTAGGTGGTTTTTGAGGGAGAGATGGCCAAAATAAATATATCTTAGCACAATCTCGAGGATGCGAGGGTTTATAGAGAGAATGATTAATGGTGAAAAATTATCCTTTATGAGGAAATTTTATGCACTTATGAATAGGAGAGGATTCATCTTTCATGGAATAGAGCCACAAAATACAAAGCTTGACATGAAATTGATCATAAGTAGGAATGAGAGCAAAGGTAGTATAAACAACCTTATCTAAAAGGGTCACAGGAAGATTGATAGAACCTTGAGGATGATAAATAAAAACATTACAAGTTTGAATCCAAACACTAGATGTATCGTAGGTATCCTTATGTAATCCTTTATTAAAAAGATCTTCTTCAGTGATAACATTCACAGAGGAAGAGGGATCAATCAAAATACCATGAAAATGGATATGAGAAACCCTAATAGTAATGTAAAGAGGACCATTAGGTGCTTTAAACATATTGGAATGATCAAAGGTGATAGGAGGCAAAGCTTTAGGTTCGTGTGAAGGTAAAGTCAAAGGTTGAGGTTGAGACTCAACATGATTAACCATGTGATTAGCTTCTTCTACCTTGTCATTATAACTAATGTTAGTAACAAGAGAAGAAGGTTGATTAATGACATTTGTTGAATGTGAAGGTAAGGGGCTGGTGTAAATTTGCAAATTTTGATTAGGAGGTGTTGTATATTTATTCATACTATTAACCTTAGCATCAATAGATATAGCATTGGAATCAATAAGATCTTGAATAGAATTCTTCAAAGCATAACATTTTTGAGTATCATGATGAGGTTGACGATGGTATTGAAAAGAAGAATTTTGATCAAATGACTTAGAAATTAGTTTTCAAGTGTCAATAGGATGGATAGGAGGAAGTTTAATTAGCATTAATCAACTTCATCATCACCATAGGTAAAGGTTCAGATAAAGGAGTGTAAGTACAATTAGGATGATAAATAGAAGAAAAAGTAGCCATACCTTTGGATGTAGTAGCAACTTGATCATCAACTATGTTGGTTGACTTGTGAATCTTGATATAGTTGTTAGTCTTAGAGAATTTGTTTTGATGATTGGCAGTGTCACTCTTATAACTAGGAATAGGATCCATTGGAGTAAAGATCTCAAGCTAGCTCACTTGTAACTGATAATGGTGAAGCACTGCGCAAAGGTGTGAAAAGAAAGTATACTTAGTAAGGAGAATCTGATGTCTAACGTATTTTTGCAAATTAGAAACAAAAATAAATTGAATACCATGATCAGACACATGATAAGAAATTTGAGCATACAAGTGTTAGAATCTACCAATAAAGTCACTAAATTTTTCTTTAACACTTTGCTTAAAATGCATTAAATCAGTCAAAGAAATCCAAGGACCAATATTATTTTGAAATTGTTGAATGAAAGCATTAGTGAGCATTTGAAAGGAATTAATAGAATAAGGAGGCAAAGAGTAATACCATTGCAATTCTTTATCTCTAAAAAGTACATATAAACAACTTAGCCATGAGCCTATAGTCCTGAGAAAAATTACTAAATATAGTTTGGAAAGTCCTAAAATGTATCACAAGATCACCCTTACCATTATAAGTCTCAAGATGAGGTATCTCAATGTGTTTCAGGATAAAAACATGAAGGATATCTAAGGAAAGGGGATTAGAAATGTCACATGTAGGGATTTTGTACTCAGATTGAGTGAATTGAGCCACTTGTTGTTGCAAAGTGGTGACGGTTTGAACCAAGAAACTAATGGTTAGATTGGAAGACACAATAGTAGGCATAGACATATTGGATGTACTAGAAAAGTTATAGGAAGCGGAAGGAAAATGTAAGGATGTTGGTGGAGGATTAGAAGGAACAAGAAGAGGATTGGAATATGTAAAAGGAATAACATTGTATGAAGGTAATGAAGAGGGTATGGAGGTAGGAGGAACACTTGAAGGAAGTGAAGGGTTAGGAAGACCAACACTTAGAGGATTAGAGACTTGTGTAGAAGTTGTCATGAGAGGTAGCGCATAGGTAGGAATCCTAGGAATAGTAGTGGAAATAGAAAAATATGGCTCAATGGTTGTGGAAGGAGGAATGTATCCTAACTCTTGAACACATTCCATCAAAGGATTAGAATGAGTGTTAATAAGGTGTGATATACCACGCAAAATGGAGATGTTATTATCATCATGAGTGATAAGCTTCTAAATAGCCTCAATAGCAGCAACACTATCAGGACTTGTGTTCTCTTGCACAAGCTAATTCTCCAATTTATCAAACTCATGAGAGATCTTATCAACTTGGGAAGGAGGAACTCTTAAGACTTCATCTTCATCATGGGAAGAGTGAGAAGATTTATGCTCCATGATAGGATTGGAATCTTGAGGGAAAATATTAGTATCATCATGGGTCCTAGGAAGAAAAGAGGAATCATGATCAAAAGAGGCCATGAGTTTACAACTTATCCTAACAAGAATGCTGGAGGTTTGACTTAGAGTAATAAAGATCATAAAAGAGGAGATCACAAAAGGAAACTCTAATGAGATCTATCCACACAATTATCAACGTAATAAAGAGCATAAAAAGAAAGATCTAACCACATAAATATAGCTAAATCTAACTCCAAAATCAATAAGGAAAGGGGGAATGCGTTGCGTTCACCAAAATGTTTAGTGAAGGTGAACACACAAGATAATGCAGGGTGAACCCACAATAGTGAGTTACACTTTTTACCTTGAATGGACACTAAACTCTACATTTTGAGAAAAACTTTTAGATTCGGATGCATATTGCCTTTGAACCGCTCGAAATCAGAGGATGAAGTAAATTAGAGTTTTTTAGGATTTTTTTGTCTAGATTCTAAATATATATTTTTTAATTTTTTTTGAATTTATTTGAATACTTTTTTCTTTCTCCCACAAAAACTTGTATGGTGCTGAAAACGTCATTTTCAAATAGTAACACTGTTTTCATAGAGCATAACTTTTTTTGTAAAATAGATATGGATGAAATTCTTTTGAATTTAGTTTTGTAACATCCATACAGAGGGCATGCAATTGGTTTGATGACATTATCACTATTATTTCATATTTTATTAACGTTTGAAGTTGACTAAACAAAAATTTTGACCTACCTTGACTACATAGCTTATAACTTATTATGTATTTATCGAATTTAAATTTTTATTTTTTTAATAGAAAGTAGACTCGAATACGGAGGGTAGTATTATTTTTTAGAATTTATTTTCCTTGTTTTACTATTTTTCATTGAACGTCAAACTCAGAGGTTTATATTTGATAAAAAACATACATTCATTTAACGTCAAAGATCATACACATAATAAATTTAAAAATAGTCAAATATATAATTGTTAGAAAGCTAATTCCAAGTACTTGTTTTCTGCAAAAGGATGTCTTTTTATTCATCCATTTGATCAGCACACTTAAGGACCGAAGCCATGAAATTCTCAGAATTTCTTGAAAACTTGAAACCAACTCCAATTTTAGGCACTTTCAATAGAAAGTACTTTTGATCGAAAGTAATGACTTTCGATTGAAAGTAATGACTTTTGATTGAAATTAATTTCTATCAAAAGTACTTTTGCAAAAAATGCAAAAATTAGTCAATACTAAAGGACTTTCGATCAAAAGTCCTTTAGTTTCTATCGAAAGTCAAGTTTGACTTTTGATCAAAAGTCAAACTTAACTTTAAAATGCAACATTTAGTCAATAATAAGGGACTTTCGATCGAAACCAATGTCGGCCTTTTTGGTAGCATTTTCAGGTAATAAGAATTGGGTATAAATAAATGTATATTTTTTTCATTTCATAAATTTGAAAGCAATAAAATAATTTACAGATTTAGGAAGAAGGAAGACATTTTGGCATGAAATAATTTTGCAAGTTGTGATGGAAAATAAAAAGAGAAGGCTAAACAAAAGTACATGACATTATTCAGAAGAGATTGAACAAAGACTACGTGAAGAATCACAGAAAAGATATCATCATCGAAATCAAGGTATGTCTAAGATGTCTCTAGATAGATATTTTGAGTTGATGGTCAAGACTTGTCTTAATGTTCATGTAAATGTGATATTTTACAGGTCTATTAGACTTAACTAGACCTAATTGTAGACCTATTTTGACTAATATGACATATTAGGACTAATTAGGACCTATTCTAGGACTATTAGGACCCAATTAGAATCAATGAGAACCAATTAGCACCTAATTAGACTCAATTAGGACTAATTAGGACTTAATAAGACCTATTAGGACTAATTAGGACCTATTAGAACCTAATTAGGACCTATTATGACTAATTAGTACCTAATATGACCTATTAGGACATATTACGACTAATTAAGACCTATTAGGACCTATTAGAACCTAATTATGACTAATTAGGACTTATTAGAACCTAATTAGAACCTATATGAATCTAATAGGACCTAATAGGACCTATTAGGACCTATTAGGACTAATTAGGACTAATTAGGACCTATTAGGACTAATTAGGACCTAATAGGACCTATTAGGACCTATTAGGACTAATTAGGACCTATTAGAACCTATATGTTCACCTAATTAGAACCTAAATGAACTGAATACCACCTATTAGGACCAATTAGGACCAATTAGGATCAATTAGGACCTAATTCGGATCAATTAGATTCAATTATGACCTATTAGATCTAATTAAACTTAATTAGAACCAATTAGGACCTCTTAGACTCAATTATGAACAATTAGGACCTATTAGATTCAATTAGGAACAATTAGGACCAATTAGGACCTATTAGATTCAATTATGACCAATTAGATTCAATTAGGGCCACTTACATTCAATTATGACCAATTAGGACTTAACATGACCTATTAAGACCTATTAGGACTAATTAGGACCAATTAGGACCTAACACATGACTTATTATCTACTCAATTAGGACCTATTAGATCTAATTATAGTCAATTAGGACTAATTAGGACCTAATATGACTTATTCTAGACTCAATTAGGACCAATTAGACTCAATTATTACCAATTAGGACCTAATATGGACCAATTAGGACCTCACATGACCTACTAAACTCAATTAGGACTAATTAGGACTAACTAGACACAATTATGACCAACTAGACTCAATTAGGACCAACTAGACACAATTATGACCAATTAAGACCTAATTAGGACCTATTAAGACCTAACATGACCTACTAAACTCAATTAGGACTTAATCAAAATCGTGCAAAATCGAAAGCTACCTAACCAAGTCCTAATTGAGTTTAGTAGGTCATGTTAGGTCAAATTGAAAGCTATCAAAAGTCAAACTTAACTTTAAAATGCAACATTTAGTCAATAATAAGGGACTTTCGATCGAAACCAATGTTGGCCTTTTTGGTGGCATTTTCAGGTAATAAGAATTGGGTATAAATAAATGTATATTTTTTTCATTTCATAAATTTGAAAGCAATAAAATAATTTACATATTTAGGAAGAAGGAAGACATTTTGGCATGAAATAATTTTGCAAGTTGTGATGGAAAATAAAAAGAGAAGGCTAAACAAAAGTACATGACATTATTCAGAAGAGATTGAGCAAAGACTACGTGAAGAATCACAGAAAAGATATCATCATCGAAATCAAGGTATGTCTAAGATGTCTCTAGATAGATATTTTGAGTTGATGGTCAAGACTTGTCTTAATGTTCATGTAAATGTGATATTGTACAGGTCTATTAGACTTAACTAGACCTAATTGTAGACCTATTTTGACTAATATGACATATTAGGACTAATTAGGACCTATTCTAGGACTATTAGGACCCAATTAGAATCAATGAGAACCAATTAGCACCTAATTAGACTCAATTAGGACTAATTAGGACTTAATAGGACCTATTAGGACTAATTAGGACCTATTAGAACCTAATTAGGACCTATTATGACTAATTAGTACCTAATATGACCTATTAGGACATATTACGACTAATTAAGACCTATTAGGACCTATTAGAACCTAATTATGACTAATTAGGACTTATTAGAACCTAATTAGAACCTATATGAATCTAATAGGACCTAATAGGACCTATTAGGACCTATTAGGACTAATTAGGACTAATTAGGACCTATTAGGACTAATTAGGACCTAATAGGACCTATTAGGACTAATTAGGACCTAATAGGACCTATTAGGACTAATTAGGACCTAATAGGACCTATTAGGACCTATTAGGACTAATTAGGACCTAATAGGACCTATTAGGACCTATTAGGACTAATTAGGACCTATTAGAACCTATATGTTCACCTAATTAGAACCTAAATGAATCGAATACTACCTATTAGGACCAATTAGGACCAATTAGGATCAATTAGGACCTAATTCGAATCAATTAGATTCAATTATGACCTATTAGATCTAATTAAACTCAATTAGAACCAATTAGGACCTCTTAGACTCAATTATGAACAATTAGGAACAATTACGACCTATTAGATTCAATTAGGAACAATTGGGACCAATTAGGACCTATTAGATTCAATTATGACCAATTAGATTCAATTAGGGCCACTTACATTCAATTATGACCAATTAGGACTTAACATGACCTATTAAGACCTATTAGGACTAATTAGGACCAATTAGGACCTAACACATGACTTATTATCTACTCAATTAGGACCTATTAGATCCAATTATAGTCAATTAGGACTAATTAGGACCTAATATGACTTATTCTAGACTCAATTAGGACCAATTAGACTCAATTATGACCAATTAGGACCTAATATGGACCAATTAGGACCTCACATGACCTACTAAACTCAATTAGGACTAATTAGGACTAACTAGACACAATTATGACCAACTAGACTCAATTAGGACCAACTAGATGTTGGAAACAATTGTCTGAAGGAAATTGCTACTTAATTATGTATTGTCTTTGATGTCACACAATGTCATAGTCCGCAGCAACCAGTTACTACCGAGCTCAGTCGGTTTGCCAGACAGTAATATTAGTGCTTACCGAGTCCACTCGGTCATCGAAGGAAATTTAGTGTTTACCGAGTTCAGTCGATCATCGAAGGAAATTTAGTGTTTACCGAGTTCAGTCGGTCATCAAAGGAAATTTAGTGTTTACCGAGTTCAGTCGGTCATCAAAGGAAATTTAGTGTTTACCGAGTTCAGTCGGTCATCGAAGGAAAAGTTAGTGTTTACCGAGTTCAGTCGGTTATCGAAGGTAAAGGATTGTCGGTGTTTACCGAGTTCCCTCGGTCTCTGAAAGATTATAGAAAGTTATGGTCACCGAGCATTGTCGGCCCTTGAAGGATTTTTGCAAATAGAGTTTGCTTAATTCAGCCGACTGTTATACTAAATAATGTCGATTTGACAAATCTAAAATCATATAAATAAAAAGGTAAAATGTGAAAAAAAAAGAAATATAGAGCAGAAGATTTACAGAAGAAAAGCAGGAAAGGTGTATGCAAATTTGTGAAGGATGTTCAGATATCCTTGAGGTGCAGCAGAGATTTATTCGATCAGAAAGGATCAGACTTATGCAGAACAGAGATCTGTAATCAGCAAGACAGTTGCATTATTTTACAGGTCATTTTTCATTGTTACCTTTTTATCATTGTAACAGTGAATTCTAAATCTCTTAACCGAGTTGGTTTAACAACCATATTGTAAATCCTCTAACAAGGTGACAATTCCATTGAATTGTTTTCAAGACCTCTTACCAAGCCACTTCTAGCAGGGTGTTTTAAATCCTCTAACAAGGTCACACCTAACAGTGTGTTTTGTAACCTTTTACTGGGTTGGCTTCTAACCGGGCATCACTTCAGAAAAGTGAAAATCAGTATCTAGATACATTGGTGGTTTTTCCCATATTGGGTTTCCACATTAAATCTTGTGTCTCTTATGTTCTTAATTGCTTTCTCAATCATATATATGTGCTGATGAATATCTAAAGATAATTTTGCTAATACTTTCTGCATCTTCAATATTACTGCAATCTATTTACCGAGTGCTAAAATAGATAACATTGTTAAGATATCCTAAGGGTTCCGGAAAGAATTAATTGTGAAGTATTTTATGGTTGACTGATTCACCCCCCCCTCTCAGTCACTTCATCCATATTCCATCAATTGGTATCAGAGCATTTGGTGCTTGCAGGAAGGGTTTCAAAGACCTAAGCTAAAGATCAGGATGTCTTACAAGAGGGAAATTCCAAAGCTCAACAGAGATAACTTTTCAGCATGGCAAGGTCTCATGCGACTTCATCTGGCTTCCATTGGTGATTCAGGATGCAAATACATTGATGAAGAATACACAATTCCTAATGGCGCATTAACTGTTGAAGACATTGCAGATAAAAAGACTCACAACACCATGATGATAGACATTGCATCTACTCTCAGCTATGAAGAATTTGATGATATTAAAGACTGCACTACTGCATATGAAATGTGGATGGCACTAAAGAAAATATATGGTGGTGATGCAAATGTGAAAAGAGCCAAAGCAGAAAGCCTAAGAGGACAGTTTGACAAGATGAATATGAAGGAAGATGAAAACATTGCAAAATATGTTGAAAGAATCAAAGCAAGTGTAAGTGCAATTAGAGCTTCTGGAGGAACAATATCAGATGAAACTGTTATAAGTAAGGTACTCAGAACATTACTCCCTATCTATGCAATAAGAGTATCAGCTATTCAAGAAAGAAGATGTGAAACAAACCACAATATAACTTTGGATGCTTTAGTTGGAAGATTGACAGCCTTTGAATTAGACAACTATGACAACTATGTTCCTAGTTCCAAAAATATTGAATCAGCATTTGAGGCCAAGGTTTCACTAAAGAAGAACAAGAAAATTAAAGAAGTTCAGTCAGAAAGTGAAGAAGTATCAGAAGAAAGTTCTGATAGTGATCTTGAAATTGTAGAAGCATTACTTGCAAAGAAGTACTCTAGAGGGAAAGGTAAATATAAAGGTAAAACTCCTTTAATCTATTTTTCATGTGAAGAAATTGGACATATTGCAGCTAGGTGCCCAAACAAGAAAGTCAAGGAAGAGAAGAGAAGTCACAAGTACTATGGAAAAAAGAATTTCAAATCATACAAGGATAAAGGTAAGAAATCATGTTTTATGGCTAAAGATTCTGATGATAGTGAAGAAGAAATTGTCTTTATTGCTATAAAAGATGAATCTGATGATGATGAAGATAAGATGGCACTTATTTCTCATATAAGCAAAGATGATATATGGATAATAGACAGCGGATGTTCACACCACATGACTGGTGACAAGACAAAATTTGAATATCTAGAAGATTATGATAGTGGTAATGTAAGATTTGGAAACAATGAACCTTGTTGCATAAAAGGAAAAGGAAGAATCTCATTAACCAAATAACTCATATGTGATAATGCTTATTAGGTTGAAGGACTAAAACATAATCTTCTAAGTGTAGCATAGCTAATCAACACTGGTTTCAAGGTTGAATTCATGAATGGTCAAGCAAGACTGCTGGATGGAAAAGGAAAACTCATTGGATCAGGCAAACAAACAAAAGGTAACTTATTTTATCTTGATCTCAGTGAATATTCATGCTTTATTGCTCAAATAGAAGAAAGTTGGCTATGGCACAAAAGGTTATGTCATGTGAATTTTGATAACATGATAAAAATAAGCAAATTCAAGAAGGTTAGAGGCATTACTACTTTGAAGAAACTTGACACTGGTCTATGTAAGAATTGTCAGATTGGCAAAATGAGTAAAACTAGTTTCAAGAGTAAGAACTATCAATCTAAAGAAATTTTGGAAATTGTGCATGCTGATTTATGTGGACCTATTGGAATACAAAGCTATACTAGAGATAAATTCTTTATTCTTTTCGTTGATGATTATTCTAGAATGATGACTGTTATGTATTTAAGAGAAAAATCAGAAGCATTTGAAAAGTTCAAATGGTACTTAGCAAGAGTAGAAAAGGAAACAGGGAAAAGATTGAAATGTTTAAGATCAGACAGAGGTGGTGAATTCATTTCCCATGATTTTAACAACTTTTGCATTGAAAGAGGAATCAAAAGATAGGTATCAGCTCCTAGAACTCCTGAGCAGAATGGAATAGCAGAAAGAAGAAACAGATCTATTATGGATTGTGCAAGGACTCTAATGATAGAAAAGAACATCGCTATAAAGTACTGGAAGGAAGCTATCAGCACTGTAGTCCATACCTTGAACCGAGTACAACTGAAGAAAGACACATTCAAAATTCCTTATGAATTATGGTATGGCTATAAACCCAATGTAAGTTACATGAAAATATTTGGTAGCAAGTGTTATATCTTAAAAGAATCTAGAAGAAATAAATTTGATGTGAAAAGTGATGAAGGAATATTCCTAGGATATTCTAGCAAAAGCAAGGCATACAAATGTCTAAACTTATCTACTCACAAAGTCATAGAAAGTATACATGTAAAATTTGATGAGTTTGCAGAAAAGACTGAGGAAGAAAGCAAAAGGGAACCTGAGAACT
This sequence comes from Chamaecyparis obtusa, assembly GCA_027943335.1. Lineage (NCBI taxonomy): Eukaryota > Viridiplantae > Streptophyta > Pinopsida > Cupressales > Cupressaceae > Chamaecyparis > Chamaecyparis obtusa. The sequence continues at coordinate 366,216 of BSBK01000894.1, read as the reverse complement.
ACAGAAGATTCATTTACATTGAACCTGAAACATTGGTAGACACAACTATTAGTAAGGAAACTATTTCTACCGAGCCAAGCACAGTTACCGAGTCACAAACCGAGTCACAGGAAGAAGTTCAAACCGAGTCACAGGAAGAAATTCAGACCGAGTCTCAGCTTGAAGTTACCAAGCAAATATCTGTGTGCTAGAAAAAGGTCACACTTCTGTGAATCCTTGCATTCAAGAAGACTCAATAATGAGTTCTCAAATATCGATTCACAGCTCTCTATTCGTGGAGTGCAGGGGTTGTATTATGAGGCCCTCAGATTAACCTTGTTAAACCCATGCAAGTACACCAAGAAACGAGAGATTCAAGGATGAGAAGCAAGAGTGCTAATCTCCATTGATCTTCAAGTTATTGCATGTAAATGAAACTAATCTAGATGATTGACATGCAAGAAATAAACTACTCTATTGAGATGAAAGTATTACAAGTTCTTGCTAATTATGCTATGTGGATTAAGCTAGAACAATGAAAGGAAACATAAATTTAAACTATTATGTGAATGCAATATTAATCTAAACTATGGATTGCCATGAGGCATGAGAGAAGAAGACAAGAAGAAAGAAGTCTCAAATATCCAAGCTCCAAATGTGCTCAAAAGCTTCTTCCAAAATTGCTCTCCAAACCTGCAGCATAACAATAACATGAAAATTCTAGGATGCTAATTGAGAAGGAGAGGGCTCCTTATATGAGAATTTGAGGAATTGAATGCAAATCCAAGAGCAATGTGGGATAAATCCAAAAAGAGGAAATAAAGCTCAGTTTTTAGAAAGTGTGGAGAGAAAAGGGATTTTCTTTATTTTATTTATTTTTATTTCCCTTTTTCATCACAAAAGAGCTTTAAGAGGATTTTTTATTTATTTAAAAGAATGATTCTCTATTAATTAAATAAGATAACATTATTTAATTAAAAGAGAGATATTATTCTAAATAAGATAAAATCATTTAATTAAAAAAGATTTTATTTCATTTAAAAGATATCTCTTTCAATTAAATAAGGTTATTTTATTTATTTAAGAGAGAATATTTCTTTTAATTAAATAAAATTTATTGAAAGAATCAAGAAAAGGATTTTTGTTTTATTTTTATTTGATTTATTTCCTTTTCCATCACAAAAGATCTTTTGAGAAGATATTTTGTTTATTTAAAAAGAATAATATCTCTTTTAATAAAATAAAATAAGATTATATAATTTAAAGATGAATATTAATTAAATAAGATAAAATCATTTAATTAAAAATGGATTTTAATTAAATAACATCATTTCATTTAAGGAATATTAATTTCAATTAAATAACATTATTTTATTTATTTAAAAGGGATTTATTTCTTTTAATTAAATAAAATTATTGATGACATGATTAAACCTTAGGAGATTATTGAAATGATTGAAATAGTTATGATTTGATCAAGGAAATTGATTTGAATATTGCAAAACATTGATTCAGAAAATTGATATTTGACAAATTGAATAAATGGGGCCCAAAGTCTAGGCGACCATTTTAGGGTGCATACATTTGCCCCTCTTTGACTAATGTGAGGTTGACTCGGGATCACATGCAGTCAAAGAATGGAATTGAAGTGTGAGATCATTTTGGGATCACAAAACAACCCAGATGTGTGTTCGACGGATGGGAACACATCAGGACATAGATAAACAGATTGAAAAAGACAAGGCCAACACCTGTGAATAGGTAATTGTCAAGTCTCAAATAAGAGATAAGAATCTCAAGCAAGGTTGCCCCAAGAGAAGCAATCGATAAATTTGATAAAGCTGAATCAAGCATTGAAGTTTGGTAGGTATTGCCCCCTCGTGATCAAAATCGAAATGAGATAGAGGAGAAACAGTAAATTGATAAATTGGATCAAATCGAACTAAAGATAAGGTTCTTGATGTAAAATGAAAAATATAAGAATCATAGAACCAAGGTAGATCAGCAAGAAAATTATGCCCGTAGGTTGAATTAGAAGACAAGAAGTGGGGTGAAGGCGAATGGAAGATAGAAGTTTGGAAGAAATGGAAAGAAATGGAGAAAAGAAAGAGAAATTGCCTTGAGAAAGAGGATGCATCAAAATCAATCAACTGTTTAAGATTGGGAATTTCGATTGAGATCACGAAAGAAGATAAGGAAATGAAGAATGTGATCATAGTTGACTGAAAGTCCACAAGAAAGATGAAGGAAACCCTCTCAAACTCATAATGCAGCCTAAAATTGCAAATTTAACATGAAGCCTAAATAATGCAAGCTATATGAAAATGCAAAGGTGTACTTGCAATAGGGTAACATAGGTTTGGTTGTGTTCATCATTCATTAGAGAATGTAAAAGAACTGATTTTCATCATAGGGCCATTATTACCGGACATCGGACGATCACACAATCAACACTAGTCACAAACGCAACTATGAAGATATGAATGTGATTTATATCAGGAATGTGGAAAGATTCTAACATGAGCATCAAAGACATAAAGGTCAAGATGACTACAATGTTAGCTTACCCAATTTAATGTAGCAAAACCATGCTCGCATCAAGGCATAAATGCCAGGATAACCATGAGGACAGTTGTGCAAGAAACAGTCAAGGATGATGTCTCAAATATCCTAAGTGTGTCAAGGAGACAACAAGAGACACTCAAGATAGTCAAGAACACACCCACAAGCAGAAAGCAAATAAAAATGTGCCCCATGCCCCAAGTCCTCTAGCTATGCATCATGGAGAGACTTATTAGACAAAGGCACTCAACGAAAATCAATAACAGTCAGCACACAAAGAAAATTTCATGACATATCTCAAGCATTAAGTGTTGCATTTAAAAATTTAAGTGTGTAAACTAATACTGAGTTCCGAGGATAAGGATCGAATGCTTGCTAGCTGGTAAGATCACATGACCAAACTGGATAAGACCAAACTGATAAGCGTTGAAAAACACTCGATGTCAGGAGTTGTGTTGAAAAACACAGTTGGGGTGGTGTTGAAAAACACCCTTTGCGAGGTGTCCTAAAGACAAGCATATCCAAGAGACCACAGATAACACAGTGATGCCCCCTAGACAAAGACAAAGACCAATTCCAAATCAAGGCAACAAGGATGAGGCATGATGGAGAAAGGCTAAGTGTCAAGGACGCATGTTAAGAAGTAGGGGTGCGAAGGCCTCAAGTAGTGCCCGTTTCCAAGTTTTCACCACTTGGAAGAATTTTTTATTTTTATTTTTTTGAGGACTTTTTATAAATTTTTTTGTATTTTCACTACCAAGGTGCTTGTTTCCAAGTTTTCACCAAGGCACTTTTTCCATTTTTAAAATTTTTTTTTTTTGATTTTTTTGTATTTTTTCAACATCATATATGAATTTTTTAGAAAATATATCAATTTTTTGGATTTTTTCAGGATCAATAATTATATACAAAGGATGCCCCCAAATAGAACGGGCATCACACTCCCAAGCAAGATCGCATTGTGTAGTCCCAATGTCTAGCAAGGTGGAGGAAAAAAGGGATTAGCAAGTTGGTGGAAGAGATGGAGACAAAAGAATGAAGGAGGATGAAGGGAAGAAATCCTCAAAGAAAAAAACTCCTCAAGAGTACCCAAGCTAGGGAAAAATTGTCATGAAAGCACATTTGGACAAGCAATGAAAGGCCAGCATAGGATAAGTCAGAAAGGCATCATGCGAAAGAAGGAACATATGCAGTCCAAAGGAGTAGACATGTCAAGAGGCTTCATAGCATCGTGTTTTACTCTCTTTTTATTAGATCAAGACCAAAGGGGAAAATGATAGTGAAAGGCTAGAATGAATGGAGGAAAAATAAGATCATCGTAAGATAGCTCACAAGATAGCCAACTATTCGTGTATAGGTCAACCTTGTCAAGATCAAAGAGAGAAGATGGAATGGATGAGATATGTAGAAGAACTACGCATGATGCCTGATTGCCAGGTTTTCATCATGGTACTTATCCAAGGTGCCACAAGGGAGTGGTTTTCACCATAGGATGAATTTATTTCTCTTTACTTTGGCTACCAAGGCACCTGTTTCCAGGTTTTCACCAAGGCACATTTTCAATTTTTTCATTTTTTTCTCTTTTTTCTTTTTTTTTTGAATTTTATAATTTTTGGAAGAAGGCAAGCTTTTAGATAATGCTCCTTGAAAGGATAAACCATGATATGCCAAGGATTCAAAATTATATGCTCAAAGATGCTGATAGGGAAAGGAAGATGGAAGAGAAAAATGGAGGATACAGTTTTATGTAAAGCGAGTGGAGTTGGAAGATAGGAGGAATATGCAAATGAGAAAAAATGATAGAAGGTGAGAGAATAATGAATGGAAGGATTGTGAAAGAGTAGATGGAAAGGAAGGCAAGATCAACATCGACGCACACCTTGGAGGGTGGTGAGAGGATGGAGGAAACTTGAATGAAGGAATACGTGAAGGAATATGACGAATGTTTAGCAGAGGTTGCGGTTTAGGTGCATGGAATGAAAGAATGTTTTTGGAAGAAGATGGAGTGGAAGCCTTTGGAAGCTTGAATGTCAACTTTAATTTTTGTTCAACATTAGACTCTTTCAAGAGAGACTTTGGAATCCATATAGCCTTAGGCTTTTTATTTCCTTTTGATGACTTAGAGAGAATATCTTGAATGATGGATTTTGGAACCCATACTTGTCTTGTAGTTTTCTTCTTAGATATCTCTTTTGACTTTATGCCCCCATGTCAATTAGAGGAGACATGGTGATCTTCTTTCTTTGATGGATTCTTGTATTGTTTCTTTTTCTTATATTGAACATTCAAGTTACTTCCAAAAGACTTGGGACATGTGGAAGAAGAAGGATAATATGACTGGTGTAGATGGGTGGATGGATGAAAATGATTCAAAGGTATGCATCTATGTTGATCTTGAGGAAAGATAGGAGATGGAGGGACATAAGGACCCAAGATAGATGACGAATTAGGAGAGTTAGGAGGGGAAAATGAAGGGACATAAGGACCCAATATGGAAGGAAGACGTGAAGTCCTTAGTAGTGGTGGAAGAGGTCCAAGGATGGAAGTGGAAGATGCAAAAGGATAATCAATAAGTTCATCAGCATCTATATGACAACCAAGGATATCAACATCTTCAGAGTGAGCATTATAATTTTCAATAGGATCCTGAACATCTTGAATAAGAGCATTTTGTTTGATAGGATCATTCAAAGCTTGCGAAGACTTAAGAAGAGTAGAAAGCGGAAGTGAACATGGAATGGTAGAATAAGAAGATGGAAGACTTTGATCTTGACAAGGATCTTTGGATAGCACAAGTGCAGAATTTGTCTCTTGAATAGGCTTAACATCGAAAGAAACAACACCATTTTTAATAACCTTAATGGAAGTATCATCTTTGGAAAGTGCAAGCGTGGTAAGGTTATTTTCATTATCAATAAGCTCAATGGTGTGGGTAGTAGCTTGATCTTGCTTCGAAGAAGACTTAAGACATGGTGGAATAAATGAGGAAGGACGTAAAGGATCAAAAGAACCATGACGCGGATAGAGAACATCATGAAAAGGAGTGGATGACATGGAGGGTTCTTGATCTTTATCTTTCTTTATATTCTTTTCTGTATCAGTTTTAGAGTTCTCTTGACATGAAACCACTTCTAAGGACAAGGAAGCAGGTTGGAGTTGTATGGAAGACTTTGGCAGAGATGGTGAAGGATTAGTTGAAGTAGGCATTATAGCACATAAAGACTTAGGCTCTTTAGATTTAGCATTATTGGAAGTATTTGCAGCCAAGTGAAGGTTAGCTTGAGTATCTTTAAGAGGTGGCCCTTGAGGATAACTATAGGGAACCGCATGGAAAGCATTAGAATTTGAATTGGATGAAGGATTTGTGAAAGATTTGGAAGACTTGGTGACTTTAGGAGATGTAGGGATATTGGAAGAAGTAGGGGATGGAATGGAACAATCACAAGACAAAGGTCTAGCATTAACATGATCTTGCTTGAGAGTATAATCTTTATTTTCAGCATGAGAGTTCTTAGAAGATATATTCTTATAGTATTTACATTTATAATCAGCGCGTTGAGCTTTCTCTTCCTCAAGTGAAGTAGATGTATCGTCTAGGTATTGTTCACAGAAATCATCAAAGTCTCTTTCAAAATCAGAGTCATATGGATCACCATCACAATCTATCCAATGTGATGACCCTTTTCCAGTAAGCACAAGCACACGACGAGGAGGACTCTTAAGAATAGGGGTTTCATAGGTATTGTTACATTGTCCATCATCATAGTCATCATAGTCATCAAAGATGGGCATGCCACTCTTCATAGAAGAGGTATCACAAGGGCTATCATATTTCTCATCATGGTATGTCTCGTGAAGAGAATTAAGACTCTTGGGAGAAGTAGAAGAGGAATGAGATCGTGAAGAAGAGGAAGGTGAAGACCTAGTGGAAGAAGAAGACTTAGATAATGAGGAATTTGAATAATGTTTAGAATATTCATGATAAGATTTGGAAGATGAAGAATGTGAATAGTGTTTAGAAGAGTCATGATAAGATTTGGAAGATTTAGAAGATGAAAGACTTTTGGAAGAAGGAGGTTGTGATAGGATCATGTTGATAATTCTAGCAAAGGCACTTGATTTAGTTGATTTTTCCTCTATTTTTGCCATAAATTTTTCACCCATAAGAGTTTTTGAGGAATAATGCTTTTCAAATTGAGCAAGGAGATCAAGATCATCCATTTTCAAGAGAGGTTCCACAGCAAGATAGTTGAAACTCATAGTTCTAGAGGAAAATGAATCAAGCATAGGAATGATAGAGGAAAAGAATAGAAAGAAGTAGACTAGATAATAAGAGGAAAAGAATTAGGAAGACAAGAACAATTTCCCATGTGAATAGAAGACTTTAGAAGAAAAACATGGGAAAAGTCATCTTGAGCAATTGATACCATTAACATTCATTGAGATGTTGAGCAACATAACAGCACCTAGGATCTAACCTAGACTGACCAAGGAAGATTGAGAATTGAAGACGCTTGGTGATAAGATGGCCTCACAAAGTGTCAACACCAAACTAGGATAATCAAAGTTCTCTAATGTCCAAAGGGAGATGGTAAGATAGAAATTGCAAAAGGCGTTACCAACACTGTCAAAGAGATGCTTCAAATCAAAGGGTGACTACCCTTGCACTTTTGAATCAGGAGGTTGGACTAGGCCAAAATATAATTGAAATTGAATTTGATGGAAATGGTTTGGACAAAAAAAGTACTAAAATTCTCCAAGAATGTGGCTAACAATTCTAGAGATAAACTCTCACCAAGAATAGTCTTCTAACTTGACAATTATTTTCAAGGTGACTTTGTAAACCAAATCATGCTATTCCTAGAGGACAAAGATAGGTCTCTAATGACATGATAGAAAATCAAGCAAGCTGTAAAAAGGTTGGTGCTTCAATTCAGGAACTCAGTTTTTGTGTTCATTTTAAAAGATCAAGTACATCAACAGATTTTTATCATTGATCAAGCACATAAGACAACAATCAAGGAGTTCAAGCAAGCAATTGTCTTCAAACAATGAACAAGGGGCAAAGCAACCTTGCACACGAACAATCAAGTGACTTAGTATGCTACTCCTTAAAGATGCTACTTGTGTATGTTCTTGAGAATGTTTTAGTAGGCACTCAAAACACAACAACATCCTAGCAAGCTGTCTAGAAGGATATACATGGCTTTTCTAAAGGGCATCCTCGATATACGCAAGGTACGTGAGGCCCAAATCCGTAGATGAGAAGAATCAAAAATCACACAGCCGGGGGGAGACGGTAACCCAAATCTCCTCCTTCACTTCTCAAAGGTATAAAGTTCTTTGAGGCTTAGCCAAGAGTGAAATCTAACTCATTCCCAAGAGAGGTGTCTTTGGATTCACCTCCCGATATTTATACTCCACCGGAACACGGGAGTTAAGGTCATCCCTTGAGGTGATGAAATCCCCAAGAAGGCCTTCTAAAAATGAAAAAGTAAGTAATTCTCTATCAAAAAGTATTGAAAAGCACTAAAGGTGGAACACTTAACGCTTAGAGCAGAGATGAGGTGAGTCCACAAGGTGGAACACTTAACACCTCACACAAGCTACAAACGAGTCCACAACCTAGAAAACAAGTGAGTTCCAGAAAGCATAGAAGGGTTGCCTAGTGGAACAATTAACGCTTATTTCCTATAGACCCCTCCCCTTTAATGTGGCGCTGAGATTGCAACCACAGGGCGGAAATGAGGGGCCGGCGGATTAGCGAGTCCAATAACCCAAAATAGCAATCTAGATCAATCACAAGTAATCTAAGACTGCTAATCAATAAGACTGTTTTGATATTTGAAACCAAGAATTACTTAATGTTTAAAAGACATGCATGCACTTAAACACAAACTTCTATGAAAGCAAATCTATGTTTGTTTATTTTCCATTAAGAGCATAAAAGAAAATGTGTTCTATGAAAGCGTGTAACACTCAAGCCAAACACATGAGAGGTTCATTTTTAATCCCAAACCAAGTTTTATAGAGATTGTAGTAACTCACCTTAGGTCCAAAGATATACAATCCAGAATTTAGCACACATCCGAAAAAAAAACCCTAAGATGGTTAGATATGAAAATCAATTGTTAGGAGTTTGATTTAACATTGCTGTCTTCAAGATAGTCTTTAAAGATTGATTTATTTGACCCATAAAATCACAATATTAAAATTTTTGGAAAGAATGAAGTTTTTAGCCAACATCAAGAACTACCATTTCCAAAAATTACAAGGTCTTATGATTCCATTTGGTTCCTCAACCAATAATCTTTTCAGACTGCAATTTTTCTGTCATAAATCAGATTTAAAACACCAAACCCTGCCCAGGGAATGACATATCTTTCTCAAAAAGAATCCAAATAAAACCAAAATAGTTTCATAGAAACTATTAATGAATCTAGTTTCCAAATATGTAATCCATTTATTTTTCCCATTCATAAATTATTTTTTAAGAATAAATCATTACCTGCAACTCCAATACAGATTGTTAAAAACCAGTTTTCATTCAAATGCCCATAACTTTCACAAATCTAAATAAAAATAACTCAAACCAAAAGGAAATGAAAGATAAGTCATTTATCTTTCTAAAAAATATTTTTATAGTTCCTGATTCTTTATAATTTGTCCGTACCAGATGTTTCAATATGATTGTATTCAGAGAATCTTAAATCTGCAAATATCCACTTTCACCAAAATGATCATAATTTATTCATTTTTTTATAAAAATGAACCAAAAAAAAAACATGAGAAAGAAGATTCATCACACTATCCATCCATTATTATATTATAGGGTTTCAAAGCTGTAAATGACCGTACAAGACCTGGAACCAATGCTAAAATTGAAAAACAATCAAGAATGAGGCCAGAAATTGATCTTTTCTGCCCCACGGTGGGCGCCAAAAATGTGTGCTAGAAAAAGGTCACACTTCTGTGAATCCTTGCATTCAAGAAGACTCAATAATGAGTTCTCAAATATCGATTCACAGCTCTCTATTCGTGGAGTGCAGGGGTTGTATTATGAGGCCCTCAGATTAACCTTGTTAAACCCATGCAAGTACACCAAGAAACGAGAGATTCAAGGATGAGAAGAAAGAGTGCTAATCTCCATTGATCTTCAAGTTATTGCATGTAAATGAAACTAATCTAGATGATTGACATGCAAGAAATAAACTACTCTATTGAGATGAAAGTATTACAAGTTCTTGCTAATTATGCTATGTGGATTAAGCTAGAACAATGAAAGGAAACATAAATTTAAACTATTATGTGAATGCAATATTAATCTAAACTATGGATTGCCATGAGGCATGAGAGAAGAAGACAAGAAGAAAGAAGTCTCAAATATCCAAGCTCCAAATGTGCTCAAAAGCTTCTTCCAAAATTGCTCTCCAAACCTGCAGCATAACAATAACATGAAAATTCTAGGATGCTAATTGAGAAGGAGAGGGCTCCTTATATGAGAATTTGAGGAATTGAATGCAAATCCAAGAGCAATGTGGGATAAATCCAAAAAGAGGAAATAAAGCTCAGTTTTTAGAAAGTGTGGAGAGAAAAGGGATTTTCTTTATTTTATTTATTTTTATTTCCCTTTTTCATCACAAAAGAGCTTTAAGAAGATTTTTTATTTATTTAAAAGAATGATTCTCTATTAATTAAATAAGATAACATTATTTAATTAAAAGAGAGATATTATTCTAAATAAGATAAAATCATTTAATTAAAAAAGATTTTATTTCATTTAAAAGATATCTCTTTCAATTAAATAAGGTTATTTTATTTATTTAAGAGAGAATATTTCTTTTAATTAAATAAAATTTATTGAAAGAATCAAGAAAAGGATTTTTGTTTTATTTTTATTTGATTTATTTCCTTTTCCATCACAAAAGATCTTTTGAGAAGATATTTTATTTATTTAAAAAGAATAATATCTCTTTTAATAAAATAAAATAAGATTATATAATTTAAAGATGAATATTAATTAAATAAGATAAAATCATTTAATTAAAAATGGATTTTAATTAAATAACATCATTTCATTTAAGGAATATTAATTTCAATTAAATAACATTATTTTATTTATTTAAAAGGGATTTATTTCTTTTAATTAAATAAAATTATTGATGACATGATTAAACCTTAGGAGATTATTGAAATGATTGAAATAGTTATGATTTGATCAAGGAAATTGATTTGAATATTGCAAAACATTGATTCAGAAAATTGATATTTGACAAATTGAATAAATGGGGCCCAAAGTCTAGGCGACCATTTTAGGGTGCATACAATATCTACCGAGCCCGAGCAACCTGAAGAAGAGATCCTAGAAGACAACAGCATGAATCATTCAAAAGGCAAGGAACCTATACTAGCCAAATATGTTAGAAGACATCATACACCGGATCAAATCATTGGAAACAAATCAGATGGTACTATGACAAGAAGCAAGCTAAAAGGTACATGTCTGCTTACTGACTTTGAACCTAGAAATATCAAAGATGCATTGGAAAATGAAAGTTGGATGAAGCAATGAATGAAGAATTAGAACAAATACAAAAGAACAAAACTTGGACTCTTGTACCTAGACCTAAAGATAAGAATGTAATTGGAACAAAATGGGTATTCAGGAATAAGCTGAATGAAGATGGTCAAGTATCTAGAAACAAAGCTAGACTAGTATGTAAAGGTTATTCTCAAGAAGAAGGTATAGATTATGGAGAAACTTTCGCTCCTGTTGCAAGATTAGAAGGTGTAAGAACTCTACTTGCTTATGCAGCACACAAAGGATTTAAGGTATATCAGATGGATATAAAATCTGCATTTCTCAATGGAATTCTTGATGAAGAAGTCTACATTGAACAACCTGAAGGTTTTGTTGATCCAGATAAAAGGGACATGGTCTGCAGGTTACACAAAGCATTGTATGGTTTAAAACAAGCTCCTAGAGCATGGTATGAAAGACTCCATAACTATTTGATTCAGATTAATTTTAAAAGAGCTAATGATAACAGCAATCTGTATATTAAAGAAGGACCGGATGACAAAATTGTACTGGCAGAAATATTTGTGGATGATACTATATTTACAGGGAATGAGGATCAGTGCAAAGAATTTTCAGAGCAAATGAACAAAGAAGTTGAAATGTCTATATTTGGCTTAATAAAATTCTTTGTTGGTCTTCAAATTCAGCAAAGCAAGAATGGTATATACATTACTCAATCTAAATACATTAAGGAAATACTTAAGAAGTTTGGTATGGAAGATTCAAAACCAGTTGGTACACCCATGTGTACTGGACTGAAACTTACCAAAAATGATGATTCAAAAGAAGTTGATTAGACCCTATACCGATCTATGATTGGAAAATTGTAGTATGTAGTACATACAAGACCTGATATTGCCTTAGCAGTCGGTATAGTAGCTAGATTCTCAACAAAACCTAAAGAAAATCACATGATGGCAATCAAAAGAATCTTAAGATACTTAAGAGGAACTGAAGAATATGGTTTTTGGTATAAATTTGGAGGCAATCTAGACTTAAAAGTTTTTACTGATGCTGATTGGGAAGGAAACATTGATGACAGAAAAAGCACAAGCGGTGGAGCATTCTTTCTTGGAAAAAGACTGGTATCCTGGACTAGTAAAAAGCAGAATTGCACATCTCAATCCACAGCTGAAGCAGAATATGTTGCTGCTGCAGTAAACTGTTCAAATATTGTTTGGTTTAAACAGCTATTAGAAGGTATGAAGGTTAAAATCAAAGAACCAGTTGTTATATTTTGTGACAATACCAGTGCAATAAACATTTCTAAGAATCCAGTGATGCATTCCAAAACCAAGCACATTGCTATTAAATATCACTTTGTTAGAGAATTGGTGTAGGATAAGGAAATCAGATTAGAATATATTCATACAAAAGAACAGATTACAGACATTTTTACCAAACCATTACCTAAGGATGCATTTGTGTATCTAAGAGGTAAGTTAGGGGTCATTCCCCTATCTGAGGCTCACTAAATACAGTTTTAGTGATGCATCAACCAGAAAATGATTGAAAATCAACCAGTTGATGCAGCATATTCAAGGAATCATTGCATATGAATCAGTACTTGAGGTACATTAATTTTCACCGGTAATATGTGAATTTTCTTTGGCATGTGTTGTCAAAGAGGGAGTGTTTGCTATGTCTTTGCTATTACTTCAAGAAATTTTCAATAATCAGAAGGAAGAATTTTTAGGATACAGGAAGTTTGCTGATAGAGGGAGATTTGAATCTGAATCGAGCTAACTCTTTCAAATTTCTTATGATATGACATATTGTGTTGCCATCAATGCCAAAGAGGGAGATTGTTGGAAACAATTGTCTGAAGGAAATTGCTACTCAATTATGTATTGTCTTTGATGTCACACAATGTCATAGTCCGCAGCAACCAATTACTACCGAGCTCAGTCGGTCTGCCAGACAGTAATATTAGTGCTTACCGAGTCCACTCGGTCATCGAAGGAAATTTAGTGTTTATCGAGTTCAGTCGGTCATCGAAGGAAATTTAGTGTTTACCGAGTTCAGTCGGTCATCAAAGGAAATTTAGTGTTTACCGAGTTCAGTCGATCATCAAAGGAAATTTAGTGTTTACCGAGTTCAGTCGGTCATCGAAGGAAAAGTTAGTGTTTACCGAGTTCAGTCGGTTATCGAAGGTAAAGGATTGTCGGTGTTTACCAAGTTCCCTCAGTCTCCGAAAGATTATAGAAAGTTATGGTCACCGAGCACTGTCGGCCCTTGAAGGATTTTTGCAAATAGAGTTTTCTTAATTCAGCCGACTGTTATACTAAATAATGTCGATTTGACAAATCTAAAATCATATAAATAAAAAGGTAAAATGTGAAAAAAAAAGAAATATACAGCAGAAGATTTACAGAAGAAAAGCAGGAAAGGTGTATGCGAATTTGTGAAGGATGTTCAGATATCCTTGAGGTGCAGCAAAGATTTATTCGATCAGAAAGGATCGGACTTATGCAGAACAGAGATCTGTAATCAGCAAGACAGTTGCATTATTATACAGGTCATTTTTCATTGTTACCTTTTTATCATTGTAACAGTGAATTCTAAATCTCTTAACCGAGTTGGTTTAACAACCATATTGTAAATCCTCTAACAAGGTGACAATTCCATTGAATTGTTTTCAAGACCTCTTACCAGGCCACTTCTAGTAGGGTGTTTTAAATCCTCTAACAAGGTCACACCTAACAGTGTGTTTTGTAACCTTTTACCGGGTTGGCTTCTAACCGGGCATCACTTCAGAAAAGTGAAAATCAGTATCTAGATACATTGGTGGTTTTTCCCATATTGGGTTTCCATGTTAAATCTTGTGTCTCTTGTGTTCTTAATTGCTTTCTCAATCATATATATGTGCTGATGAATATCTAAAGATAATTTTGCTAATACTTTCTGCATCTTCAATATTACTGCAATCTATTTACCGAGTGCTAAAACAGATAACATTGTTAAGATATCCTAAGGGTTCTGGAAAGAATTAATTGTGAAGTATTTTATGGTTGACTGATTCACCCCCCCCTCTCAGTCACTTCATCCATATTCCATCACTAGACACAATTATGACCAATTAAGACCTAATTAGGACCTATTAAGACCTAACATGACCTACTAAACTCAATTAGGACTAATTAGGACTAACTAGACACAATTATGACCAACTAGACTCAATTAGGACCAATATGGACGAACTAGACTCAATTAGGACCAACTAGACACAATTATGACCAATTAAGACCTAATTAGGACCTATTAAGACCTAACATGACCTACTAAACTCAATTAGGACCTAATATTGTAATACCCCAAAAATGGGCTATAAGCTCATTAATCTCCTACATCTACAAATTGAATGAAATCGACATCAAAGTCCTAATCTAAGGCATATCTAAACATCATCGAATCATAATTGATTATCTTAAATTCTGCATGGGGGAATATTCTTAGTAATATTCCTAATCATCATAATTATCTTTAATTTTATAATTATTTGGCAATAAATCACATTTATCCTAAAGTTTGATTAATTCAATATTTTCATATTTAATATCTTGCCACTTAATTGTGTAATTAAATTTAATTCTATCTATTATTAATTGTATTATTTAATTTTGACAATAAATCTAAATATCCTATGAATAATTGATTAAATTTTTATTTAATTAATTAAAGCAAGTTGTCATTATTTAATAATATAATTTTTAATAAAAATTTGATTAAATAATTGATTAACCCATAAATCAATTGTTTTATTTTTAAAAGTAGTTAAGTTGGAAATAAATCACTTTATTATTAAATTAATTCATAAATAAAACATGCACAATCATAAAAGCAGACAACTATCAATTATCAATTAAAGCTAAACTCTATTTTGAGTTTAAACTTAGCTTTTGCATATTTTTGTGAGTTAATTATCCTTTATTTAAAAATAACTCAAAAATCAACCTGAGTTATTTGAGTGATTTATGGCTTTTTTTCCCATGCACCTCCAAAGCACTGGATTTCTATAAAAACAAGGCTCATCTCTTCATAATTCATCTCTCAATCATCTCTCGAATTTGCATCAGATCTCTCAAATTTGCATCCAAATCATCTCATATTTTTGCACAATCACGCTGGAGAATTAGAATTGAAGAATCAAAACTCTTGCGAATCGACATCTTTGTGAGATCAATCTTTGTTTTTTTGCATATCATTGTTAGATTAGTATTGCATATCAATATAGCATATCAGTTTTTACATATCATAGATTTCATATCATTTTTCATTCTTATTGCATAGAAAATATCAAAAAAATAGATTAATTGCATTCAATTCATATCTAGATCAACTGTATTCAAATCCTTCATTTAGGTGTCGTCTAGGTCACTGATCTCGATAACAATCTGAGAACATTAATCTCGCACCTACTAGAAGGCAGTAAATCGCTTGGTTAGATAGCTTTTAATTTTGCATGATTTTGATTATCACTAACCTCTAATGTTTTACTAAAGTGTTGTGTCTACAGATCAGGTACAATTTTCACACACACATTTCTGGCGCCCACCTTTGCATGCTAGTTTTGATTTTTTTTGGGAGCTAAAACCCCAAAGTTTCAAAGATTTAATTTTATCTCCTAAATGGCTTGGATTTTTGGTTTGAAATTTTTTGCGGGTTGGTGACATATCAGGGAAGCTTCGATAAAAAATTCAGAATTTTCTAAAATTTTTAATAATTTTTTTTCAATTTTTCATAAAAAATTAATATCTAACGCAAATCAGCATATTTTTCTAAAATTTTTATATTTTCGGAAAGCTCTTCAAATTATATAGGGGTTCTATTGTTTTTATTTTAAATTTGGATGTAATTTAGTAGCTCAAATAGTAAATTTACAAAAACTGGTCTGTTTTGATAAAATGGGTCTCTAGGGCACAAATGAAGAGATTTTTCTAAAATTTTTGCATTTTTGGAAAGCTCTCTATTTTTTAGTAGGGGTCTCTATTCTTAATTTCTATTTTTGTGGCTAAAATAATATCAAAAAAATTAGATCTTGTTGACTAGGTCAAATGTAGTGTAAAAAAATTAAAATTTTATGATGGGTATGCACTTATTTTTCATATGATTCAATGCATGATATGAGTTGTCATTTGGATTAATTTATGGTTATTATTGCTCCTAACAATTGATTTTTAGAGCTAACCCTATAGTTTTCATAATTTGAATATATTTTGCATATCTTGTTTGCTTGTTTTCTTGTTGGAGAGTTCGTCACTTGCTTGCATGGAAAAGCTCAACAAGAATTGCTAAAAATCAAGTAAAATCTACTAAGCGCGTTGCGAGGATCCCAGGTATTCTCCTTCATCTAATAATATTTTGATTTGGGACTTAAAATAAATCTCTTATGTGTCAAGCTTGTGTGCATCTTTTCATGCTTTTGATCTATTTCTACACACTTGCATAATTGATACTAGGTTGTGAACCCTTAAGGATTCATTAAGTAGTCTTAGAATACTTGTGATTGATCTTGATTGCTATCTTGGGTTATTGGACTCGCTAATCTGTCGGCTCCTCATTTTCGCCCTGTGGTTGCAATCTCAACGCCATAAAGGGGAGGGGTCAACAGGACAGAAGCGTTAAGTGTTCCACTTGGCAACCCTTTTGTGCTTTTAGGAACTCACTTGTTTTCTAAGTTGGGGACTCATTTTCAGCTTGTGTGAGGTGTTAAGTGTTCCACCTTATGGACTCATCTCATATTCGCTTTAAGCGTTAAGTGTTCCTCTTTCTTCTTTTTGGGTACTTTTGGTAGATTTGCTTTCGAGAATATATCTGTGCTCACATAGTAATTAGGCCCTATGAACACTATTCGTGATTCTTGAGAGATTGGATTCCTAGCGAAATCCTTCCTTGACGATGAAATCCTTGTAGGTAGGGAGGATACTTAGTGTGTTTCACATTCAACTTGGTTAGTGAGTCTTCTCTTATTGATCAACACATTCTCTCTCTGGAGAGGTTGATAGATCACATGGGGTTGATATCACGAGCTTTGGTGAATCAAAATTAGTTAGTGCATCTTCTCTTAATGATTGATACATTCTCTCCCTAGAGAGGTTGATAGATCACGTGAAGTTGATATCATAGACCTTGGTGGAACAAAACTTTGTCTTAGCATGTCGGATTAATCTGCTTGCTTTGTTTGGGTTAAAAGTGAAAAGGTGTCAAAAACCTTGGATCTGGAGCCAAGTCCCCTTGTGGTATAAATCTGTGAGTCACCTTTAGAGAGGGTTAACCATAGCAGACAATCCCTTCACAAGGCAAACTACGTTGATGGAACCTCAAGCGGTAATAGCCATTTTTGCCATGGTAGTGACATCCGCTATATAAATGTCCTTGTGGAAGAAATCTCCACGAGTATGGTTCATTGTTGGGTTGTCAGATCTCCCTAGCAGCTCTTGAAGATTAAGTTCTCAGACTGTGTCAAAACTCTGGTGCGCTAGGATTGGATTTCACCCCTTTGAATCATAAAAGTTGTAGAGTCAAGCCATTACTAAAAACCCTAGAGAGGCCAATTTTTCATTCTCAGGTATATGTGTGTTATTGCAAAACTTTTCAGAACATACACAATTAGTACTCTTAGGGATTATCACAATTTGGTCACTTGATTGTTCATGCACAAGGTTGCTTTTTCCCTTGTTCATTATTTTAAGACATGCTTGGAATCACTTGCTTGCTGTTCTGCATGCTTTTTTATCTACTTGGCTATTAAAAATGATCAAATCTGTATAACCTTCAAAATCTGGACAGTACAATTTGTGAACAATCCAAAACTGAAGACCTTAAATTTTGCAAAAATTGACGTAAAATCTTTTCTGGAGTCAAAATTCATTTCAGGAAGTCAAAAGTCATACGAGTTTTGTCAAGTGTCATTTCAGTATTGCCCATCTATCGTATGATTGAGAACACAGTGTCGTATGAGTTTTCAAACTAGTAAATTCAAGAAGTCAAAACCCTGTTAGCAACTGTCGTACGAGTTTTGTCAACTATCATTTCATTTCTACCCAACTATCGTACGAGTTTAACAACTATCGTTTCATAGACTACCCAGTGTCATACAAGTTTGCAGAGTGTCGTTTGGAAAAATTTGAGAGAGTTGTCAAAAATTGTCAAAATTGCCAGATACTTAGCTTTTTCAGCCTAATTCTAGAATCTGTCGAACAAATCACTGTGTCAAGAACAGAGCAGTAGCTATTGAGAATCAGTACACATCTCTCAAAGAATTAGTAAACAAGAGGAAGAAGCTCTGATCGCCGCTATAATGAAACAGATACATGCTATGCAAGTCTAGCTTAACAAACTTGAGAAAGAAAAGGAACCTAAAGAGTTCTTCATGGAAACTCTATGCTCTTTTCCATTTGATAAAGAATTGTACATGTCACCATGCCCTCAGACAAAATGTGAGCAATGTGACAACCCTTATGATACTTCTTCCATAGAGAGTGACACATCAAGCTTTGGAGACTATGATGACTATGATGATAGACAATGTAATGATACCTATGACACTTCTGTTCCTAAGAGTCCTCCTCATCGTGTGTTCCTACTTACTACAAATGGGCCGTCACATTGGATAGATCATGATGGTGATCCATATGATTCTGATTTTGAAAGAGACTTTGATGGATTTTGTGGACAATACCTTGATGATGATCCATCTACTACTGCTGAGGACTATAAAATGCATCGTGCTAGCTTGAAACGTCAATACTATAAGGATCTCTCCTCTAAGAACTCTCTTGCTAAAAATAAAGATTATCTTCTCAAGCAAGATCATGTTAATGTTGAACCTTTGTCTAGTGATGGTTCCCTTCCATCCCCTACTTCCTCCAATACCCGTACATTTCCTAAAGCTTCCAAGTCTTTCAAATCTTTCACAGAACCTTCATCTGACACAAGCCCTGATACTTTTCATGTGGTTCCCTATAGTTATCCTCCAGGGCTACCTCTTAAAGAAACTCAAGATAACCTTCACTTGGCTGCAAATACTTTCAATAATGATAAACCTAAAGAGCCTAAGCCTTCATATGCTATAATCCCTACTTCAACTAGTCCTCCACCATCTCTTCCAAAGTCATCCATACAATCCCAACATGCTTCCTTGTCTTTAGAAGTGGCTCCATGTCAAGAGGACTCCAGAAATGATGAAGAAAAGAACATAAAGAAAGATCAAGATCAAGAACCCTCCATGTCATCCAATCCCTTTCGTGATGTCTCTTATCTGCTTCATGGTTCTTTTGATCCTGCACACCCTTTTTCATGCATTCCACCATGTCTTAAGTCTTCTCCTAAGCAAGATCAAGCTACTACTTACACTGTTGAGCTTATTGACAATCAAAATGACCTTACTACACTTGCGCTTTCCAAAGATGATACTTCCATTAAGGTTGGTAAAAATCATGTTGTTACTTCCAATGTTAAGCCTATTGAAAATCAAGAGACAAATTATGCGCTGGTGCTATCCAAAGATCCTTGTCAAGATCAAAGTCTTCCATCTTCTTATTCTACCACTCCATGTTCACTTCCACTTTCTACTCTTCCTAAGTCTTTGCAAGCTTTGAAAAATCCTATCAAAGAAGGTGCTCATATTCAAAATGTCCATGATTCTATTGAAGATCCTAATGCTCACTCTAAAGATGCTGATATCCTTGGTTGTCATATAGATGCTGATGAACTTATTGATTATCCTTTTGCGTCTTCCACTTCCATCCTTGGAACTCTTCCACCACTACTAAAAGCTTCATGTCTTCCTTCCATCTTGGGTCCTTATGTCCCTTCACTTTCCCCTCCTAACTCTCCTAATTCACCATCCATCTTGGGTCCTTACATCCCTCCATCTCCCATCTTTCCTCAAGATCAACATAGATGCATACCCTTGAATCCTTTTCATCCACCCACCCATCTAAACCAGTCATATCCTCCTTCTTCCACAAGTCCCAAGTCTTTTAGAAGTAACTTGAATGTTCAATACAAGAAAAAGAAGCAATACAAGAATCCATCAAAAAGAGAAGATCACCATGTCTCCTCTAAACGACATGAAAACATAAAGTCAAAAGAGATATCTAAGAAGAAAACTACAAGACAAGTATGGGTTCCAAAATCCATCATTAAAGATATTCTCTCTAAATTACCAAAAAGAAATGAAAAGCCTACGACTATATGGATTCCAAAGTCTCTCTTGAAAGAGTCTGGTGTTGAGCAAAAAGTGAAGTTGACATTCAAGCTTCCAAAGACTTCCACTTCATCTTCTTCCAAAAGTATTCTTTCATTCCATGCACCTAAACCTCAACCTCTGCTATCCATTCACCATATTCCTTCACATATTCCTTCATTCACGTTTCCTCCACCCTCTCACCACCCTTCAAGGTGTGTGTTTACGTTGATCTTGCCTTCTTTTCCATCTACCCTTTCACAATCCTTCCATTCATTAACCTTCTACCTTCTATCCTTTTTTTTCATTTGCCTATTCCTCCTATCTTCCAACCTCACTCGCTTTACATAAAACCTTATCCTCCATTTTTCTCTTCCATCTCCCTTTCCCTATCAGCATCTTTGAGCATATCATTTTGAATCTTTGGCATATCATGTTTTATCCTTTCAAGGAGCATTATCTAGCAAGCTTGCCTTCTTCTAAAAAAAAAAAGAAGAAATGAAATTAAAAAAAAATATAAAAAAAAGTGCCTTGGTGAAAACTTGGAAACAGGCACCTTGGTAGCAAAAGTAAAGAGAAATAAATTCATCCTATGGTGAAAACCACTCCCTTGTGGCACCTTGGATAAGTACCATGATGAAAACCTGGCAATCAGGCATCATGTGTAGTTCTTCTACATATTTCATCCATTTCATCTTCTCTCTTTGATCTTGACAATGTTGATCTATACACGAACATTTGGCTATCTTGTGAGCTATCTTATGATGATTTTGCTTCCATTCCCTTCCTATTTAGCCTTCATGTCTATCCTCCTCCATTCATTTTCACCTGTCGCTATCCTTTTCCCCTCTGGTCTTGATCTAAAAGAAGAAAGAGTAAAACACAGTGCTATGAAGCCTCTTGACATGTCTACTCCTTTGGACTACATCTTATCCTTCTTTGACATTACGCTTTTGTGATTTATCCTATGCTAACCTTTTATTGCTTGTCCAAATGTGCTTTACATGACAATTTTTCCCTAGCTTGAGTATTCTTGAGGAGTTTTCCCTTGAGGATTTCTTCCCTTCATTCTCCTTCATTCTCTTGACTTCCATCTCATCCACCAACTTGCTAATCCCTCTTGTTCTCCACCTTGCTAGACATTGGGACTGCACGATATGATCTTGCTTGGGAGTTTGCAATGGAAAAAGATGCTATCAAGTATACCATGTATCAGAACAATTATTAGAATCAATATCAGAATCAGTATCAGAACCAGTATCAGAACAATTATCAAAATCAATATGAGAACAAGTATCAAAATCAGTATCAAAACCATTATCAGAATTAGTATCAGAATCAATATCAGAACCAGTATCAGAACAATTATCAAAATCAGTATGAGAATCAGTATCTGGACCCAGTATCAGAACAAGTATTAGAACACCTACTGGGGCTATGCCTTTTGCTTTAGTTTATGGGTCTGAGGTGGTATTACCTGTTGAGGTTGAATTCCCATCACTCAAAATTAGAATGCATGGTCTCATAACAGATGATGACTACAGAGCGTCTAGGTTGCAAGAACTTGAACTACTAGATGAGCACAGACAAGTAGCATATGATCATCTTAGAGTATATCAGAAGAGAATGTCTAGAGGCTACAACAAGAAAGTCAGACACAGAGAATTTCAGGTTGGCGATCTAGTCTTGAGAGAAAATCCTAAAAATCAATCACATTGAGAACGCAAGGGGAAGTTTGAACCCAATTGGCTGGGTCCCTTTGTCATCACCACTACTTTTGGCTCTAGTGCCTATCAACTCTCAATGACTGAAGGTGAATAGCTTCGAGAACCAATCAATGTTCTCTATCTGAAGAAATTCTACGCCTAAGGCATTTAGTCTATGGTAAAATATCTTGAAAAAATCCTAAAAATCAGAAAAAGTCCTGAAAAAATGAACATCTTGGTGAAAACCTAGCAATAGGCACCTTGCTGATTCACAAAAAAAATTAAAAAATATCAAAAATTCAAAAAAATTGAAAAAAATGAAAAATACAAAAAAAAAAAGAAAAAGAAAAAGTGCCTTGGTGAAAACCTGGAAACAGGCGCTTTGGTAGCAAAAATAGAATCTCTACCAAGATGGTAAAAGCCTGGCAAACGGGTGCCACTTGTTCAAAATGCTTCATCTATTAGCACAATCTTGGTCTTTCCCAACTTTCAGTCTTGCTTTAGTTTGTACATATCTCCCGATTTGTTTCAACATTTCCAGTTTTCAATAAGTCAGTCTGTACACCAACCAGCTCAAGCGTCTGTATCCTATCAATGTTTAACACTTGGGGGCAATCAATGTCATATCCTATGGTCTCCGGTATATCTTAGATGTCTCATATCTAGTCAGAGTCCTTTGAAGCTTCATTTGAGTCAGTCAAGTCAGTCTTGTCTCCAGAAAGGATTTTGCATCTACAACAACCCAATCAAACATCAAAACTCAACTAAAAACAACTTTTGCTTCATGCTTTTATCTCCTTGCATGCTTACTAATTCGCATTGAAATTTTTGCATATTGTGTCCCTTCGAGCTCCTCAATGATGTCCTTTACAGGATTTAGAGAGTGATGACTAGGGGCATAATCTTTTTTTGGTTTTGTGCTTGTATGTGAAATCTAATAACTTTGAAAATTTTGGATTGAAATGGTGTCCGACTGTAAGAGCCTCTATCTCAAATTGGATGGCCATGCGTACCTCGACCATTGATACCTAGAAAATTCAAGGACGTTTGATCTAACTATTATCTTTTTGAAGTAAATTCTTTCTCCTACTGTGAAATGCAATCTTGCCTAAGGAGGTGAACGATAAAGGGTCACTACGGGTAATTCACACTAGATTTAGAATGAACTCTTGACTATTTGATTTATGTTTTGATGCTTATACAAATTGCTATATCAAAATGGACATGATATTCAGGTCATCCTGACGTTTATGCCTTGGTACTTATATCTAATCCGACATTCCAAAAATAAAATCAATATTCATATGTCCATGGTTGTTTGACCAGTGGGGGTTGTATTGATTCTTGCGCATACAAATCAATATTCATATGTCTATGGTTTTTTTTAGTTAGTGGGCATTGTATTGATTTATCTAGTTACCAAAAAGTTCAATGATGATAATAAATCGACATATGATCAGTGACTAGGTCCTAGGTCTTAGGTTGCATTTCATTTTGCATGTCTCTTTGCATTTTGCATGTTGCATGATCTCACAATGACTAAACAAACTTCAAAGCTTAAACAATTCTTCATATCAATTCTTCAAATCTAACAAGAGCTGAATCTCACATGAAGGTTCCTCCAATGAAATAGCAAGTAGAATCCTTTTCAGGATCAAAATTAAAATATGAGATCATTTATCTTATTCACTACTTGCATAATCAACTTTCAATTATCACAAAAATCCAGTATTCAACTTAATTGATTAGCTTTCAACAAACTATCAAAATTTCAACTTGGTCAACCATGGTCAAACTCATGGTCAAACCTAGTCAAATTTGGTCTCCAGGACCTCCAAATGAAGCAGAATGTGTTCTTGAACGTGTATAACCACTTTTCCCATCAATCAACATGCTTCTGAGCTCTCAACGCTAAATTTTCTTGTCAGATTTCAATTTTAATCCCGAAGGGGGCATTGTATTGCACATCAATTCAAAGTCTGTAAATCAAAATTCTATTGATCAAGTCTATCAATATCTTTCATCAGTGATCAAGACAAACAATCACGTCTAGTTACTAATTCATCAAAAAAGTCCTCATTGCTCGGGGCAAATCTATCATCACTTGGGGCATATTAGATTCATCAAGATCCATATCAATCTGGTATTCTCCTAATCTTGTAAACTGTATCAATTTTTGCAACCATCAGATCATAGTGTTCTTTCCTTGGTTCTTCGGCAACTGAAGGGTTTGGATGTGATACCTGCTAGTTCTGCTAAGACAATCGAGTCTAGAATGGGTCACTCACTTCTTAACAATCCTAAGGTTTGGAATCAGGTGTTATGACACTCTTTCGCAATCATCAGTTCATCGCTGTTATAGTGAACATTATCTTTGGTCATTCAGGACCTATTATCTCTATATCAAATCAGTATCAATCAGCTTCTGTCTCATATCAATTATCAATTTCAAACATCAGTTTCATATCTTTATCAAACACAGACTTTCTTCGAACCATTGCGCTTCACACAGTAATTCAAACAGGGGCAAAATGTAATACCCCAAAAATGGGCTATAAGTTCATTAATCTCCTACATCTACAAATCGAATGAAATCCACATCAAAGTCTTAATCTAAAGCATATCTAAACATCATCAAATCATAATTGATTATCTTAAATTCTGCATCGGGGAATATTCCTAGTAATATTCCTAATTATCATAATTATCTTTAATTTTATAATTATTTGGCAATAAATCACATTTATCCTAAAGTTTGATTAATTCAATATTTTCATATTTAATATCTTGCCACTTAATTGTGTAATTAAATTTAATTCTATCTATTATTAATTGTATTATTTAATTTTGACAATAAATCCAAATATCCTATGAATAATTGATTAAATTTTTATTTAATTAATTAAAGCAAGTTGTCATTATTTAATAATATAGTTTTTAATAAAAAATTGATTAAATAATTGATTAACCCATAAATCAATTGTTTTATTTTTAAAAGCAGTTAAGTTGGAAATAAATCATTTTATTATTAAATTAATTCATAAATAAAACATGCACAATCATAAAAGTAGACAACTATCAATTATCAATTAAAGCTAAACTCTATTTTGAGTTAAAACTTAGCTTTTGCATGTTGTTGTGAGTTAATTATCCTTTATTTAAAAATAACTCAAAAATCAACCTGAGTTATTTGAGTGATTTATGGCTTTTTTTCCCATGCACCTCCAAAGCCCTGGATTTCTATAAAAACAAGGCTCATCTCTTCATAATTCATCTCTCAATCATCTCTCGAATTTGCATCAGATCTCTCAAATTTGCATCCAAATCATCTCATATTTTTGCACAATCATGCTGGAGAATTAGAATTGAAGAATCAAAGCTCTTGCGAATCGACATCTTTGTGAGATCAATCTTTGTTTTTTTGCATATCATTGTTAGATTAGTATTGCATATCAATATAGCATATCAGTTTTTACATATCATAGATTTCATATCATTTTTCATTCTTATTGCATAGAAAATATCAAAAAAATAGATTAATTGCATTCAATTCATATCTAGATCAATTGCATTCAAATCCTTCATTTAGGTGTCGTCTAGGTCACTGATCTCAATAACAATCTGAGAACATTAATCTTGCACCTACTAGAAGGCAGTAAAGCGCTTGGTTAGATAGCTTTCAATTTTGCACGATTTTGATTATCACTAACCTCTAATATTTTACTGAAGTGTTGTGTCTATAGATCAGGTACAATTTTTACAGACACAAATATGACCTATTAGACTCAATTAGGACCAATTAGACTCAATTGGGACCAATTAGGACCTAATATGGACTAATTAGGACCTAACATGACCTATTAGACTCAATTAGGACTAACTACACTCAATTATGACCAATTAGGAACAATTACGACCTATTACATTCAATTATGACCAATTAGGACCTAACATGACCTATTACTTGACCTATTAGGACTAATTAGGACCAATTAGGACCTAACACATGACTTATTATCTACTCAATTAAGACCTATTAGATCCAATTATAGTCAATTAGGACTAATTATGACCTAATATGACTTATTATAAACTCAATTAGGACCAATTAGACTCAATTATGACCAATTAGGACCTAATATGGACCAAGTAGGACCTAACATGACCTACTAAAATCAATTAGGACTAATTAGGACCAACTAGACACAATTATGACCAACTAGACTCAATTAGGACCAACTAGACACAATTATGACCAATTAAGACCTAATTAGGACCTATTAGGACCTAACATGACCTACTAAACTCAATTAGGACCTAATATGACCTATTAGACTCAATTAGGACTAATTAGACTCAATTGGGACCAATTAGGACCTAATATGGACCAATTAGGACCTAACATGACCTATTAGACTTAATTAGGACTAACTACACTCAATTATGACCAATTATGAACAATTACAACCTATTACATTCAATTATGACCTATTAGATCTAATTAGACTCAATTAGAACCAATTATATGACCTATTAGAACCAATTAGGACTAATTAGATGAGAAATGAACTATGAATAATTTATACTTCATACATGTGTAGGAAATGCTCAAGAATCACAAGCTCAACAAGCTACACAACCTTCAGAAGTTGGACAAGGGTCATCAAAAGCTCAACAAGCCCAACCTTCAGAAGTTGGAGAAGGGTCATTACAAGCTCAACAAGCCCAACCTTCAGAAGTTGGAGAAGGGTCATCACAAGCTCAACAAGCACAAGTCTCAGAATATCAAATAAGTACACATCTCTCTCTTTCTCTCACAGACTCTCAATTTAGTCTCTTATTGGTAAATATATATTTTGGTTCTTTCCCCTAAGAATCTAAGTTATTGTTTTTGTTGCACGTACATGCTGTGTATGAGTGAATGTGACCTCAAATTCAACACACACGCAACATGATCATTACTCACATGATCGGATTACAGAAAAGAATATGAGTTATTCAATCTGAAATCTGTAGTGAAGCGATCTGTTGCCTCCTATGTAGACGGCGTGTTTTCAAGATTTCTCTCAGATCAAAAGCCAACAACCATAAGACCGAACTACAATGGAGGATTTTAAAGAAAAGCATATGCATGAAAATTTTTTTTGCAAGTAATCTAGAATGAATGCATGTTAATCTAGAAATGAGAATGCAAGTTCTTTTTGGTATTTTCAAATAAGAATGCAACTAGATTAAGAACAAGAGAAGAAAATTAATTAAATAAGAAATGCAATGTTATGCTAAAATGAACCAACTAAAATGATAACAATCAAAAGCTATGAATCACAAAGAGTGTAGTAGAATTTTGGCATAATCTATGTGCTCTCAAAAAGTTCCTCACAAAAATGTAGTAGAATTCCACTATAATTTCTATGCTCTCAAAAAGTCCCTCAAAAAAATGTAGTAGAATTCCACTATAATTTCTATGCTCTCCAAAAAGTTCCTCAAAAAAATGTAGTAGAATTCCACTATAATTTCTATGCTCTCAAAAAAGTTCCTCCAAAAAATGTAGTAGAATTCCACTATAATTTCTATGCTCTCCAAAAAGTCCATTTGAATGAGAAAAGCAAGCTCTTAAATAGAAAAGGAGGGGAATCTTTCATGTAACTCCTTTTGCCACATGTGGGGTGTGACTCTTCACTTCCCATTAAGGCTCTTCACTTTTTTGACAAATAAACATGGAATTATTTAATCAAAGAGTGGAATTTATGCCACATGTGAGGTGTGACTAGTTTGAGTAATTTGAATAATTAAATTCAAATAGAAAGATGTCCACTCAAATAATTAAATAATGATATTAATTCCTTTTTTGATGTATAATTAGCTAAAGGGGTAGATTTAATTTAATTTAAAGCACTTAGGATTTTAGAATTAAATTAATTTATCATAGGGATAATTTAGCTAATATAAGTCAAAGACTTTTAGGAATTAATTTAGCATTTGATTATTGCAATTTAGGGTCTTTGCAACTGACATCAAGTCAAATAGAGTCAAGTAGGAGAGAGAAAATTGCCTAGTGAGATAGGACTTTGATGACATAGAATTGAAGAAATACACCAAAATTGCCTGAAATAAATAGGTGTCAATTTTGGGGTATTACATTTGCCCCTCTTTGAATTTATGTGCGAACAGTGCGTTGATTCAAAGAATAGTATGAAGTGACAGATGATGAGAATTTTTGAAGTCCAAGTTAGATTGTGAAGACAACTATCTTAGAAGAGAACTAGAATCAAGGTTAGATTGCCCCAATACCAATTGATAAAGATGCAGATTTAGGACTGTCTCCAGAATCGGGGTTAGATTGCCCCAATACGTAGCTTAGCCCTCTGAGACCCGGGTTAGATTGCCTAGATAACGGTCTAAGAGAGATTTTGAGAGCCATCTCCAGAATGAAGCTTGAATCCCAAGAATTAGGGTTAGATTGCCCCAATACCTAAAAGATTTTGAGAATCCCCTCCAAAATGAAACTTGATTCCTGAGGATCTGAGTTAGATTGCTCAAATACCTAAAAGATAGATGATGAGATAAGCAGATGTGAGACACCAAGATGCCCCAAGCAATGAAAATTGATGATTTACATCAGTTTGATTCAAGAATTGATTCGACAAGATTCAATGATGCAATCATCTTGCCCCCTCGGGAGTGAAATCGAAAGATGACACGTCAGAAGATGATTAATAGAAAGAGGTTGCAGATAAGGATAAGATTGAAGATCCAAAAGATAAAGCAGATCAGAAGTAGTTTGAAGTGATCCAAAGGTCCTATTGACCATGGTTGACCAAATTTGACTAGAGTTGACTTTGATGAAAAGAGAAAAGATCTCAAGAACATGATGCAAAGATGAGGATTTGGAAGGAAAATGATGGCAAAAGGCTGACTGCACCAGCGTCCGATCCCAAAGGGTCTCAGAATTTAAAATGCAATTTTGAGCTATGTAGAGATGTCAGATTTCGATTTCGATCCTGAAAACTTATGCAACCATGATGAAACTGGGACTAAAGATTAGAACCTTTGATGAAGACAATTAAGAGAGCAAATAAGATATCATCTCAAATTCAAGCTGAGAATGCAAATGCAAGCCTAAGCTAAAGGTGAAAACCCTAGGACTTGGTTGTTGGACTCATCGTATTTATCATCATAGAGCCATTTAAGTTCAGAAAATTGCAAGATGTCATACAATCCTCACTAATATCACTATCATGAGAATATGAATATGACATAAGTCTTAGGTTTGTCGGAATAAGATGTAAGCATTAAGGCATAAGAAGCCAGAATGACCTAAACACCTATTCCTTTTGATCTAGCAAGTTAACATAAGCATTAGAGCATAGATGCTAGAATGACCTAAATGTTGCTTGTGACAAACACACCAAACACGCAGGAGTTCCTTCTTTTGCCAAAGATTGCTCACAGTGACCCTTACGTTCACTTAACATGACGAGTGTTTACAATTTCACCAGTAGCAGAAAGAAGTCACTCAAAAGACAAGGAGAAGAACCAACCTCACCAAAGCGTCCATATAAAAGGAGTCAAGGTACGCATGGCCATCCAATAGGAGATGGAGGCTCTTACAGACAGACACCCCTCTTATATGAATTCTTTGGATCATTGGAACTAAACCAACAAACAGAAAGCAAAGAAAAATCAAAGCAAACAAACAAGCACTCAAAGAAAATAAAGCTCAACATGCCTCAAAGAAACACACATTTAGTTTAGTTTTAGTTTAAGTTCATGTTCAATACAATGTTCGAAGTCCCAATAGGATAACGAAAGTAGGTAGACGTAGTGAGAATCACAGGTGACCATCGCAAGAGACAAAGTCTCAAGAAAATATCAGGAAGCTAACAAAGTATTGGCAGGCAAACACAGTGAGAACCACTGGTGACCGATACGAGAGAGATCCTCAAAGCAAGAAATCTCATAGATACTAGCGAAACATCAGCAGGCAGACGCAGTGAGAACCACTGGTGATTGATGTAAGGGAGAAATCCCAAAGAAGAGAGATCAAATGAAAGCTAGGTATCAATAGGAAAGCACAGTGGGAACCACTGGCGACTGATACACAAGAGATTCTCAAGGAGAGAAATCTCAAAAGTAGCTAGGCATTAGCAGGCGGACACAGTGAGAACCACTGGTGACCGATGCTCGAAAAGAGTTTCTGAAAGCAATAGGACAATGCCCCCTAGACCAGATAGATGCCCCTAAGCATGGACCAGTTCCAATCTATGAAGAGTCGAGAAAAATCTCGAAGACACTGAAAGCAAAGGCATGAGCTAGCAAACCAAAGCTGGAAAGCAAACTAAAGTAGGAAACAAAGGAAGCAAACCAAAGCTAGAAAGAAAACTAAAGCAAGAAACTAAGAGCCAAGCAATGCTGAGAGAAGATGTTACTTCAAGAAAACAAGAGGCACCTGTTTACCAGGTTTTCACCATCTTGGCAAAGATTCTATTTTTGTTACCATGACACCTGTTTACCAAGTTTTCATCAATGGCACATTTTTTTCTTTTTCAATTTTTTTGTACTTTTCTCTTTTTTTGATTTTTTTTGTATTTTTTTTTTAAAAAAATATTTCTTTTTTTTTTGTATTTTTGATCTTTTGATTTTTTTTTGTATTTTTCACATTTTCTATTTTTTTTTGTATTTTTGAAATCTTCTATTTTTTTTGTATTTTTGTATTTTTTTTGTATTTTTCAAATTTTCTATTTTTTTTGTATTTTTGATTTTTTCATTTTCTTGAGTATTATCAAGGCGCCTATTTGCCAAGTTTTCACCAGGATAATAGATACATCAAAGCGTCTGTTTGCTAGGTTTTCACTAAGATGATCATTTTTTTAGGATATTTTGCAATTTTTAGGATTTTTTGTAATATATCAATTTTTAGGATTTTTTCAGGACCAATAAATATGTACATGAGCACATAGAGAATGTCAGCTATAGAACTTCTTCAAATGAAGACCGTTGATTGGCTCTTTGAGTGCCTCTCCTTCAGTGGTAGATCTCTGAGAACATGGTCATTTGTAGTAGTAGTTAGCAAAATCAAAACCATATGTTGTAGCAGTGATAGGAGAGCCAACCAGTAGTGTCCAACTGTCAAGAGATCCATAGTCAAGGAAAGATCACTTAGGTGAGACCCACAAATATCCTCATGGACACATCTTAACTCTTTGTCGGATTTCCCACACTCTAAATGCTTAGGAAGAGTACGTTCTAGATTTTTCTTAGTCATGCCATTAGCAATAAGGAGATACTAATACGCACTTTGGGAAAAGGCAAGATGGAGTGAAGAGGGTAAAGTATGAGAGACAAGGGTGATTTTCTCTTTTCTTCTTTATGTTGAGGTGTTTTTGATGACAATGCCTATAAGATGGATTTTGAGATCCTTTTTTTTTTTTTTTTTGGGCTTTTGATTGTCTTCTTTTTGAGGACCTTTGTGGTCTTTTGCACACCTCTGTTGCTTTCCTTTCTTTGTAGTCACATGTCGATTAGATGGGACATGGTGACCTTGAGATATAAGTGGATTCTTATTATTTTTGTTTTTATTTTGCACATCCAAGTTGCTTCCAAAAGACTTGGGAATGGTCGATGAAAGAGGCTTATATGACTGGTTTAGGTGGAGAGGTGGAAATGGAAGTGGATGAGCCACTTTTCTGGAAGATGAAGGGGGAAGAAAAGTCAATGGGATGGGCTCAAGTGCAAATATATCAGTATCATCCTCATCATTCATTGATGCATCAAATTAATCAAGAAATTAATCTTCCATAGAGCGTTGTCGATTGTGAGTCATCTTAGAAGAGTCATATAAGTTTGGAGGAATATTATGTGAGCCCAACCAAGATAACCTATTCCAAAAGTTAGGTCCCCTTTCAGGTGGTAAGAGTGCATGAATAGGAACCATTTCAATTTTGGATCTACCAATATTCCATAAAGCTATAATAGAATGGGGTCTTACATACCCATGATTTGTAGGAGCAGTAGGAGTGTAGCTTGGAGTAGATGGCCTAGGAGCCATAGGAATGATCTCCACAGGAGGGTGGAAAGGATCATCATCAATAGCTTGATTTGGAGGATCATAACTTCCTCCTCTTTCTGAGTTGTTAAGACTAGCATATAGGTGCATAGCATCAACTGGTATTTTTGTAGTAGCATCTGATATAGAGTCCCATTCAGCTAGAGACATAGTCAAAGGTAGACTTTCTTCATTGTTGTCATCTAATATAGGAAGTTTTTCTTTAACAATAGGATCTTGTTCAGTAGTAGAAGCAGCAAAGTAATCTGGAATAGGCATACCTTGAGGCATACCCAAGAGGAGGGAAGCGTCCAACAATTGCTCCCAATCAATATGTGGGCCATTGGAGTTGGCAACAGTAGGAGTCTGTTCAATAGCAGAAGTCGTGGAACATTCTAGAATAGGCATACCTTGAGGCATACCCAAGATAAGGGAAGCATCCAATAGTTGCTCCCAATCAGTATGTCTGCCATTGGAGGCAATGACATATTCAGTAGTAGCTACAGTAGTAGAAATTTGTTTAGTAGAGTGTATGAAATCCTCCTGGTGAGGACCAAGATCATGTTCTTGAAGCACTTGAGAAGGTAGATAAGAATCTTTCTGGTAGTCTAAATCAGAATTTTGATCATTCAAAGGTCTTAGATATGTCATAGGCTGAATCTATGTTTCTTCATCATCTAAATGGGCATGTGAGTGCAAGCTACAACTAGGTTTGTCAAGCTTATGGCCCTGATAGTCAATACCAAATCTGTCTTCAGAAGGTTCCTCACAAGAACGTGGAGATGGAGGGAGAGTTGTCAATGTCAACATGGACTCAATTTGATATTCCCCCATGCCAATATCTTTGATCTTTAGGGCCTTTTCTATCTCTTTGAGTTTAGCATTATAAAATTCTGTAAATTCCCCGTTGGTCGGAGCAAGGCTATCACCAAATTCTAGGAGCTTATTGCAAGTGAGCGGGGAAGGATTATGGCTCAAGGAATGATCATCTTCTTCAGAGAAGGGCAAGTGATGAGGTGAGGTCAAATGACCCACCATAGATTGGAATTGATCAAGATCGAGATCTTTGGGGACATTTGCCTCAGTGAGGACTTTATCCATAGATAGTTTTGGTCTGGATGTCGAAGGTCCAGGACCTTTGAGAACAATCTTCGCACAAGATTGAGTGATAGCATTTGCACAAGCTAGAGACTGTGTGGATTTATAAGAAGGAGATGCAGGGCCTCGCAAGACAAAGGGAGTTTTGGGTTTAGGAGTATCCTCATTCCCTGGAGTAGTGATCATATCACAGTACTCAGCATCAACAGGTTCAATCTCATTGATGACAATGTCACTAGTATCATACATATAGTTGACCACATCGTTGGTACCTTTAGACTTGGATAATTCACTTTTCCCATGAGGAGGAAAGGAGTCTTTGAATTCCTGATGATTTGAATTCTTGTTATGGTTCTGCATCAAAGTCCTATAAACCACATCAAGAGGTTCTCCCAAGGAAGTGGAGTTATGCTTGGGTTGAGAGATCCAAGGTTTGTTTCTAGCGAATCTTGAAGGTGGTTGAGCTTCTGTTGCAGCCTTCTCAGTGGCATTAACCATTTGTATGCTAGAGCTAAGATTAAAGACAGACTTTGAGGGTTTTGGTATCACATTGTCAACAACCCTATCATTCATAGCATCTATATTTTTGTTGACAATCTTATCCTTATCCTTGTTTGAGGGGGAAGGTCCTTGCTTCTTGTCTTTGTTCAATGTCAATCCTCCCTTCTTGACCATAAACACTTCTATTCTCATAGCCCACCTAATCATATTGTCAAAAGTGAGAGGACCTTGTAATCGTACTTGGTATCCAAAATCTAGGACAAGATTGTCCAAGAAGATATCAAGCTTTTCATACTCGGGTAATTCATGTGGATACTTCATGCATAGTTGTCTCCATCTCTGGAGAAATGTTAGGAGAGGCTCCCCTTGTTGTTGTTTCAAATTGCAAAGGTCTCGAATGTTGACTGAATATTGAATATTGTGGGATTGATCATAACTCTTGTCATTTTGAGACTGACCATGACCTTGGTCATTTGGGGATTGCTCATGAATTTTATTGAATTTTCCTCCCCTTGGGAAGTGGAATGGACCTCCCATCTTGTTGGTAGTATTCTAAGAGATCGTGAAAGAGTCGATAGGTTCAAAAGGATCAATAGGTTCAATTTTAGAAAGTGACCTTTCAGAGTCTTGTTGGTCTTCAAACAATGGGTTATAATATTCTTGAAATAATAAGTCAGACTGTATCTGAAACAATGGATTGTAATACTCTCGGAATGAGGAGGAATATGAGGATCCCTCACGAAGTTCATATTTCA
The DNA here is from genome assembly GCA_027943335.1 of Chamaecyparis obtusa. Classification (NCBI taxonomy): domain Eukaryota; kingdom Viridiplantae; phylum Streptophyta; class Pinopsida; order Cupressales; family Cupressaceae; genus Chamaecyparis; species Chamaecyparis obtusa. Next base: position 331,799 of record BSBK01000894.1, on the reverse strand, counting down.
TAATAGATTCAGAATGACCTATGTCTTGATTACGAGGTTTGCTTCTATCTTGATCAGTATTCTGAATGGGATAAGTCTTGCCACTTTGAGTCATGACAGTCATAAACAAAGATGTGATGAGAAAAGATTCGGGATAAAGCTAGATTCGGGATAAGACTATCACAATGCGAGGTACAAAAGGCATAAAGAGATAAGATGAATAGATGAGAGACAACACAAGTCAAAGCAAAGATCGATCGATTCCTAACTCAAGACAACCAATTTTTGACGGTGAACGATAGGAAAATAGAAAAATAGATCACGGACAAAAAGGTAGATCAGATTTATGTCATTGATCAAGCATGTAAGACAACAATCAAGGATTTCAAGCAAACAGTCTTCAAGCAATGGGCAAGGGACAGAGAAACCTTGCACATGAACAAGAATAGTGACTTAGTATTTCTACTCCCTAAGGACTCTACTTGTGTATGTTCTTGAAAATATTTTAGCAGGTACTTAGAACACAACAACATCCTAGCAAGTTGTCTACAAGGATATACATGGCTTTTCTAAAAGGAGTCCTTGATATACACAAGGTACGCAAGGCACAAATCCATAGATAAGAAGAATCCAAAATCACACAGCCGAGGGGAGATGGTAACCCAAATCTCCTCCTTCACTTCTCAAAGGTATAAAGTTCTTTGAGGCTTAGCCAAGAGTGAAATCTAACTCATTCCCAAGAGAGGTGTCTTTGGATTCACCTCTCGATATTTATACTCTGCCGGAACATGGGAGTTAAGGTCATCCCTTGAGGTGATGAAATCCCCAAGCAAGCCTTCTAGAAATGAAAAAGTAAGTAATTCACTATCAAAAGTATTGGAAAGCACTAAAGGTGGTGCATTTAACCCTTCAAGTAAATGTGAGGTGAGTCCATAAAGTGGTGCATTTAACTCCTCACACAAACTCAAAGTGAGTCCACACCCTAAAAAACTAGTGAGTTCTAAAAAGCACAAAAGGGTTGCTTGGTGGAACAATTAACACTTCTTTCTATGTAGACCCCTCCCCTTTAATGTGATGCTGACCTTGCAACCATGGGGTGGAACGAGGGGCTGGCAGATGAGTGAGTCCAATAACTCAAGATAGAAATCTAGATCAATCACAAATAATCTAAGACTACTAATCAATACTACTCATAAGTGCAAGAGGGTTTGAATCATGGAATATTTAACTTTCCAAGTAAACATGAAGTGAGTCCACAAAGTGGTGCATTTAACTCTTCATGAAAACTAGAAATGAATCCATGCCCTATATTACTCAATGAGATGTTTTGATATTTGAAACCAAGAATTACTTAATGTTTAAACACAAGCATTCACTTACACAAACTTGTATGAAAGCAAATCTATGCTCGTTCATTTCCCATTAAGAGCATAAAAAATGTGTTCTATGAAAGTGTGTAACACTCAAGCCAAACCCCTGAGAGATTAATTTTATGCCCAAACCAAGTGTTATAGAGATTTTAAAAACTCACCTTAGGTCCAAAGATCTACAATCTAGCATTTAGCACACATCCAAAAGTACAGAATCAAGACAAATCAATGGCAAACCGTAAGATATGTCACATTGCTGTCTTCACGACAGTCTTTAAAGATTGATTTATTTGACCCATAAAATCACAATATTAAAATTTATAGAAAGAATTAAGTTTTTAGCCAACATCAAAAACTACCATTTCCCAAAATAACAAGGTCTTATGATTCAATTTGGTTCCTCAACCAATAACCTTTTCAGACTTCCATTTTTCTGTCATAAACCAGATTTAAAACACCAGGCCCTGCCTAGGGAATCACATATCTTTCCTAGAAAGAATCCAAATGAAACCAAACCAATTTCACAATAACTATTAATTAATCTAGTTTCCAAATATGTAAGCCATTTATTTTTTTCATTCATAAATCATTTTCTAAGAATAAATCATTGCCTACAACTCCAATACAGATTGTTAAAAACCATTTTTCACTCAAATGCCCATAACTTTCACAAATCTGCATAAAAATGACTCAAACAAAAAAAAAAAGAAAGATAATTCATGTATCTTTCCAATAAATATTATTATAGATCCTGATTCTTCACAATTTTTCCGTACCAGATGTTTCAATCTGACTATATTCAGAGAATCTCAAATCTAAAAATACCCACTTTCACCAAAATGATCATAACTCATTCATTTATTTATAAAAACGAATCAAACCAAAATCATGAGAAATATTATTCATCATTCTATCCATCCATTACTATATTACAAGGTTTCCAGGCTGTACATGGCCGTACAAGGCCTGGAACCAACACTAAAACTGAAAAACCAATCAAGAATGAGGCCAGAAATTGATCTTTTCTACCCCACGGTGGGTGCCAAAATGTGTATGAGTAAATGTGACCTCAAATTAAACACACATGAAACATGATCATTACTCACATGATCGGATTACGAAAAAGAATATATGAGTTATTCAATCCGAAATCCGTAGTGAAGCGATCTGTTGCCTCCTATGTAGACGGGGTGTTTTCAAGATTGCTCTTAGATCGAAAGCCAACAACCATAAGACCGAACTAAAATGGAGGATTTTAAAGAAAATCATATGCATGAAAAAAAAAATTGCAAGTAATCTAGAACGAATGCATGTTAATGTAGAAATGAGAATGCAAGTTCATTTTGGTATTTTCAAATAAGAATGCAACTAGATTAAGAACAAGATAAGCAAATTAATTAAATAAAAAATGCAATGTTATGCTAAAATGAACCAACTAAAATGATAACAATCAAAAGCTATGAATCACAAAGAGTGTAGTAGAATTTTGGCATAATCTATGTGCTCTCAAAAAGTTTCTCAAAAAAATGTAGTAGAATTCCACTATAATTTCTATGCTCTCAAAAAGTCCCTCAAAAAAATGTAGTAGAATTCCACTATAATTTCTATGCTCTCCAAAAAGTTCCTCAAAAAAATGTAGTAGAATTCCACTATAATTTCTATGCTCTCCAAAAAGTTCCTCAAAAAAATGTAGTAGAATTCCACTATAATTTCTATTCTCTCCAAAAAGTCCATTTGAATGAGAAAAGCAAGCTCTTAAATAGAAAAGGAGGGGAGTCTTGCATGTAACTCCTTTTGCCACATGTGGGGTGTGACTCTTCACTTCCCATTAAGGCTCTTCACTTTTTTGACAAATAAACATGAAATTATCTAATCAAAGAGTGGAATTTATGCCACATGTGAGGTGTGACTAGTTTGAGTAATTTGAATAATTAAATTCAAATAGAAAGATGTCCACTCAAATAATTAAATAATAATAATAATTCCTTTTTTGATGTGTAATTAGCTAAAGGGGTAGATTTAATTTAATTTAAAGCACCTAGGATTTTAGAATTAAATTAATTTATCATAGTGATAATTTAGCTAATATAAGTCAAATACTTTTAAGAATTGATTTAGCATTTTATTATTGCAATTTAGGGTCTTTGCAACTGACATCAAGTCAAATAGAGTCAAGTAGGAGAGAGAAAATTTCCTAGTGAGATAGAACTTTGATGACATAAAATTGAAGAAATACACCAAAATTGCCTGAAATAAATAGGTGCCAATTTTGGGGTATTACACATGCAACCTTTGATGATGAAAATGTTGGACAAGGGGCATCCCAAGTTGAATCAACCCAAGGTCAAACAAGTATGTGTTTCTCTTGAATTAATGTATAAATTATTATAGGTAGAACATGTTCAAGAGCTTGTAAATAATTATTTCATGTAGGTCCCCTTAAGATGAGATATTAAGATTTTTTATTTTATTTTATTTGCAGTGGAAGTGCAAGAAACATATGTGAATGATAATCTACTCCAACAGTTGAAGAGAAAAATTAATCATAAAAGCATAGATCATTTAATTGAAATGGATGTCAAAAAATTAAGAGATTATGCTAAACAACCCATAAATATTACAAAGAGGGCATTGAATAAAAAGTCTAAGAAAATAGTGAAATGATTTGAGAATCTTGGTACACTTGAAAAAACTCAACGTTTATCAATTACACTTCTTAAAGATGACTTAAAAGAGCCATTAAAATTATTGGGTGTAGATGCAAGTTTGAAAAAGTTAAAATCAAGTAACGTACAAAAAAATATTGTTGACAGTGTTAAGGAAGGTTTGCATTCCATTGGGAAAACAAATAGATGTACAGATAGGTCCATTTCAAGAAGAGTGATACTGACATCTATTTTAAATAAAAATATGTCCCCAAAAAAACAAATTTATTCACTTTCATCTCAGATCGGGTACAGTAGGAAGACAATGATGAGCTATTTGAAAAGAAGAATCAATTTGGATGATACTACATTGGAAGGTAATTAGGCACTAATGTGAAGAGCTCCTCGGTCTGATTGAATTAATGAAATAGTTAGGAACTTAGTTATGTCATTTTGGACTGATCATACTCATCCTTCACCAAATACAAGAGACGTTATCAAGAAGAGGACTGGACCTAAGGAATATTTCTAGCATACAAAACATTGGTTGGACACCACACAACATGAATTGTATCTCTCATTTTGTAACTCAAATCCTAATATTAAGATTGGACAAACAATGTTTGAAAGATTAAAACCATTTTTTGTAAAGATAAATAAATCTTTTGAAACTTGTTGTTGTCGATATCACATTGAATTCAATCTCTACTACCAAGGGTTTAGAAAGATGATAGAAGAAAGTGGTGGTTCTCAAAATGATTTTCCTAAACGTCCAAGTCAATTCATAACATCAATCTTATGTAACAAATCAATTGATCAAGGGGAACACCCCACAACACAATGGTAAGTTGTGACCCTCTCAATTGGGAGGTCTTGGGTTCCAAGTCTTCTTGAGCCCCTTGTTGATCTTGGCTTCGGCCTATTACCTATCAAAAAAAATAAAATAATCAATTGATCATGAAATACTTGAAATAGATTGCATAAGAGGAACTTGTCAAACATGCGGGGATTTGTCTAAATTTCCTTTAAGACTTGAAGATACTAACATGGCAAGGATGATAAAATGCAAGAGATACAAGTACATAAAGTCTAAAACAAAAGTTGAGAAAGAAACAACAAGGTTGGAATATGTAGAAGATGAGATACTTGTTGCAACATTTATGGAGAATTTTCATAAATTGATTCAACCATACATACGACATTTTTTTTTGCTAAATGGCAAGCAGAAAAATTCCAAATACAAAAAGAATCTTTTCCAGTTGGAACGATTTTATCGGTTGTTGATTTTGCGGAGAACTACTCCTTTGTATCTCAAAAACAACATCAAATAGAATACTACTATACAGAGCAGGTGACTATCATGGTACATGTGTCTTATTGACATGCACAATTAGATTTGGATGGTGTTGAAAGTACATATGAAGCATGAGTCATAAATAAAGAATATCACTTTTACATTAGTGATGATAAAGAGCATGACATACATTTTGTCGAGCATTGCTTTAAGACATTTTTTGGATATTTGGAAAACAAAGGCATCAAAATTGAAAAGCATTTTGTTTGGTCGGATGGATGTGCAGCACAATTTAAATCAGTAAGGCCATTTTATGCACTATGTAGATATCATCGATACCAAAAGATACCACATATTTGGAGTTTCTTTGAGAGTAGACATGGAAAGGGAGAGCATGATGGTGCAGGAGCTTGTATCAAACATGCTTTAAGAAAGTATCAACTGGACTATCAGGGATATCGTATAAATAATGCTCATGATGTAGTTGAGTGGTGCAAGATGCATTTTATGGTTCCAAATCATGATAACACATCATCATGATCAGATCGAGTCATACCCTTTCGAGTATTCTGGGAGATAACAGGTACTAATTTTAAATTTATTGATCATTGTTTGAGTTAACTTATATATATGTCTTTAATTTTTACATGTGACCTCTCTATTGTTCAGGTGTTGACAGAAGATCAATCCATGGATGCTAGAAAGTAGACAAAACAAGATCCCTACATTCAGTTATGAGTACGGATAGTAATGTGTGGTCATTGTACACTAGAGATTATTCATGCTTTTGTTATGACTGCATTTTTGAAAACTATGATGAATGTATCAACCAAAAATGTGGATATGTTAGTGAATGGAATTTGGTTCCACTAGATGTTACAAACACAAATGACGTTTAGGATGAAAGCTTTGATGACATTCCATTGATTTCTACAGATTATGACCATATTTCAAGTTTGATCAAAATAGGTACATGTGTGTTTATATGTACATATTTTTAAAAAGGACTCATAAGTTCTCAATTCATTTAAATAAATTTTGTTTAATTTATATTTACAAGTTCCTAAAATTAAAAGTTCACTTTAAATGCAGGACATATTTTTGCAGTAGTAGCAGAGCCTAAAATTGTGGAAGGTGTTAGTTACTATTTATTACGTTGCTGTAAGAAGAGGATGAAGCTAACACAAAGTGAAACAAGTGATGGAATTATGTTTCCCATAGGTTCTAGTACTGTATTTAAGTTTTTTAATGTGGTTAGTATTTATCACATCTATATATTTAACATTGAGGAACACATTGTGCAGGTTCAGTTGTTGTGCAAGGAACATATTTGAAGCAAACCAAAATACTTAAACAAGGGATTCATTTTATTGATTATCAACCTAACAATAAGGTTTATCAGTATGGTCATCTTGTAATTGCCACCATCCTATCTCTTGTTCCTGTGACGGGGCGTGGCATTCATAAGTGGAGACTTGATACTGACGACCATGAGAGAATATTAAATGTTATTTGAGAGAGAGATGAACCTGAAGATGTGGACTAAATCACGCATGAAATATGATTTGAACTAAATTTTTCATGGGTGAGACTAGAGGTTTTCTTAGCTCCATTCTTTCCTACTGGTGCCCATAGTGAATGGAGCTTGAATTAAATTAAAAATTAAGAATATATAGATCTCAAATTTATGTCTTACAAGTGGATATCTTATAATTATCATGTATGTACTTCAAATTTATGTCTTACGTGTATGTATTGAATTTTCATGTGTTACATTAGGACGTGCATGTTTTAAATATAAAATCTACTTGAAGTACAACTTGATATTAAATTAAAAGTATGTGCACACAACTATTATCGAATGTACATTTAAATCTTGAACATGTGTACAATCAAACATCATTCATGTATGTAATTTATATTGAATTCAAACATGATACATGTATGTTTAATCTATTGAAATCAAGTTGAACATCAAATTTAAATTAAACATGTACATGTGTATGTAATCTATAATTGAAAGTATTGAAAATTTACAAGTTCATCACACACATGCACATGTATCTAGAGTGAAAGTATATATATAATGTACACATGCATGAAACATCAATCATGTGTGTAGATCAAGTACTATAAATATGAAACATATGAATCAATCATGTGTCAAACATTCTATCAAAAGCCCGTCTAGAAATACAATATAACATCAAACACATCAATCGATCATGTATCTAGTCTAGAAATGAAATATAGTTCATCAAAAACACACACACACACACACACACACACACACATATATACACACACATAATATGAAATATGTCTCTAATCAAATATGAATGTGCCTATGACTCATCATGTCGACTCCTCACTAAGCGGTTAGACCCAAAGTGACTATCATGCTCTGGAGGATGTGCAGATCCCTACAAAGAAAGAGATATATAAATTAAAATATATAAACATTGTACAAGAAAACATGTTATAAAGTGTGTGGAACATATATAATAAATTAAAAACTCAACTATCCACTACTAATGTCATCATTGAGTGAGTTCCGATGACATACACGATCAGTACCCAAAGAAGGAGTAACAAGAGGCATCTCCTGGTAGACAAAAAATAAATCAATTGATTGAAATTTTGAAAATAAATTTAAGTTTAAAATTGTACAACATTAAATACATGTATATAATCTGATTTATACCTATGTAGGTGGTGGAAACTGATAGTACTCAGATTCACTGGCCTCAATCCTATCAACCAAGGTATCAAGATTTTGTTGTGCCTGGTCCAAGCTCAAATTTGCATCTACAACATGAGTAGAATGCACATGCCTCTCTAATGATGAATGCAATGGACTAACTAGATGAGATGGCATGGAAGTCGTATCATCACATGTCAACAAATCTAGATAACCTGTAGTGGTCATGCTGAACTCAACATCATCAAGACCAACATCAGAGAACTAATGGCCTACACTGACTCAAGGGTCTGTATGTTGTGCCTCTCCCTGTGTAGCAATAGAGTGGTCAGTAGGTGGATCCTCATGAGCACTGCCACTATGGCCACGGTCTAGGTGAGAAAGATGTGACTGAGCGTATTTGACAGTACCCACATGAGATCTAACCTCTAATATGGGGATATCATGCTCTACTGCTATAAATGCATATGCATACAATAGATCCTCAGCCAAGCTAGTCAGTGTCACCCATGTCATCTCCCCTATAAGTCCCTCCAGGATAGAAAGTGAAGGGATGCCTGCTGCAGTGTACATGTCATCTGTGGTCCTGCTAGCGGATGCTCCAACTGACGATCTAGAGTGTTGTTGAGACATCAGGTACTAACCAACCTGATCACTAGATATGGATGTGGCAGCTACTACAATGTCCCCCACACTATCAATCATAGCTCGAAGCTGGGTGCTATGAATAACATCATCTGCAACATGGCCCAATGAAGGAGCTATAGCATGTGCCCTCTAACCAATAATGGCCCTGTGTACTGGTCTCTGTCGATCAGCTCGATGATAAGAATCTCTATTAGCAAGCCTACCACGCCCCTATCCTAGATGTGCTAGCAAATCAGTGTAATTAATAGCATGACCTAAATGAATCTCAGCAAAAATTTGTTGTGCAAAGTATAGTGGAATCTGGTCATTATTCGGATAACGACCATGGGCAGCTAAAAATCTAGGGTATATCAATGTTGATATAGCAAGATATGCACACCTAGTAACTTGATATCCCTTCACATAATTTTTATCTGCATAAGAGGGGAAAACTTCCCCTTTCAGGGTCGCTTTAGGCAATAAAGCTTGTACCTCCTTAAGAGAAAGACCAAAGCCAACCTCTTGTCTCTTCTTCTCAAGTATGGACTCTATAATATCTGGGGCATATGGAGTGGTACCATGAATGTCATCCCTAATGCTAATCAAGCTATTAAGGATGGATTGACATGTTCTCTTATAGACAGTAGAGCTAGATGGATTATTTATAGATTCTTGTAGCCGTTGAATCTCTCTATTAGTGCGTGAAAATAGTTTTGTAGGAGGAATCGGTGCATCTGCCATGTGTGATGTGTAATAATGTCTGATAGAGAGAGAATATGTATGTACCTGAAAGATTTTATTTACTACATCAAATAAATTCTACATATATACATACATACATTTTCCTAATTTAAATAAAAATAAAATTAAATAAGTTATGCATGCATTTCACTACATTATTTAAAAGTAAAATCAATTACATAAATTACATGTTTAAATGTAAATCACATTTTAATACTTGTCTAATGGAGTCTTAAAGGGTCATATAACCTATCATAGGTCCTAATAGGTCCAATTACCTGTATGTTTATAGGTTAAATTAGGTATAATTAGGTCTAATTGGGGTGTGATTAGGTCCCAATTGATCTAATTGGGTCTAATTAGGTGAAGCACTAATAAGTCTTAAGGGGGACATAACACTCATAGTGGGTCTAATTTGGTATTAAAGGGATCATATAACAGGTATTATAGGTCCTAATAGGTCTAATTAGGTCATAACAACTAATTGGGTCTAATTAGGTACTTTAATATAGGTCTTAAGGGGTCATGTTACTCATAGCATGGGTCTAATGGGGTCATATAACCTGTCATAGGTCCTAATAGGTCTAATTGAGTCTATTTAGGTGCTAATTAGGTCATAATACATCTAATTGGGTCTAATTAGGTGAACTAATAGGTCTACTTCGGTCTTAAGAGCTCATAAATTAAGCATGTATTAAGTCTAATTAGGTCTTAAAGGGTCATGTAGTACTCGAGTATATTAGGTGTTAATTAGTCTTTAAATTTGATCTAATTATGTTGAAAGGTTAGAAGGGGTGGACTATTACTCATATTGTATGTATAGATAATTAGGGCAAGCTATTATGACTAATTTGGTCTAAGGGGTCCTATTAAGTTCATAAATATGTCCCTAAGTAGGCATTATTACTATTCAATATTAATTCCTATTACTTATATTAGGTATGTATTACTCACATGTATTTAAAGGTAAATTAAATAGTATAAAATTAGGTATAATTTAAAGGTCTTGTTACATGGGTTAATTAGTCTAATTATGCCTAAGGGATCATATTGCTCATATTAGGTGTACTAGCAGGTCCTATTACTCATGATATTAGGTGTTAATTAGTCTTAATTAAAGGTCTAATTAGGTCTAATTAAATGTCTAATTAGGTCTTAAGGGGTCCTCAAATTCATATTAGGTATACTTGAGACTAGTTACACGTCTTATTAGGTGTTAATTGGTCAAGTATTAGGTCTAATTATGTCTTTAAAGCCCATTTTATTAATGATATTAGGTCCTAATTTGCATCTTATTACTCATATTAGGTTAGGTAATAGGTTAAAAATTAGGTCTTAATGGGTCACAATTTACTCAAGGGGTCTAATTTTAAGTATATTTAATTATGTCTTCTTAGTCAAGTATTAGGTCTAATTAGTCTTAATTAGTCTTATCTCCAGGTCTTATTAGGTACAAAATTAGTCTTATCTAGGTCTTCTGTACATACACAATGTATACATAAAAATCTATCTATATATGTGCATGTACATGTATGTATACATACATATATACATGCACACACACACACACACACACACACACATATATATATACATACATGTGCATACACATGCACATGTACATATATATACATACATATACATACACATGCATACATGCACATATATATATACAGACATGTGCATGTGTGTATATATATATATATATATATATAGATATATATATATATATATATATATATATATATATATATATATATATATATATATATATATATATATATACACACACATATATATATATACATATATATATATACACATATATATATATATACATATATATATACATATATATATATATATATATATATGTATACATATATATATGTATATATGTATACATATATATATATATATATATGTATACATATATATATATATATATGTATACATATATATATATATGTATACATACATATATATATATATATGTATATATATATATATAATATATATATATATATATCTATACATATATATCTATATGTATACATATATATATATATACACATATATATCTATATGTATACATATATATATATGTGTGTGTGTATATATATATATATATACATATATATATATACACACACACACACACACACACACACACACACACACACACACACACACACACACACACACACACACACACATATATATATATATATATATATATATATATATATATATATATATATATATATATATATATATATATATATATATATATATATATATATATATATATATATATATATATATATATATATATATATATATATATATATATATATATATATATATATATATATGGGTCTTATTACTCATATTAGGTCAAGTAATAGGTTAAAAATTAGGTCTTAGTGGGTCACAATTTAATCAAGGGGTCTAATTTTAAGTATATTTAATTATGTCTTCTTAGTCAAGTATTAGGTCTAATTAGTCTTAATTAGTCTTATCTCTAGGTCTTATTAGGTACATAATTAGTCTTATGTAGGTCTTATGTACATACACAATGTATACATAAAAATCTGTCTATATACGTGCATGTACATGCACACATACATGCACATATATATAATAATGAAAAATCTATAGATTTAATCAATACATGTACATGTACATATCACAAAATTTAAATAAAGAAAAATCTATATAATTATATATACACATGTGCATATATATGCTTATATACATGTGTATATATGCATATATACAATGTATATATACATATATACACATGTATGTATATATATATACAATGTATATATACATATATACACATGCATGCATATATACATGTGAATATATACATATATACTATTTATGCATCTATCAAAAATTGAAAATAATAAAAACAAACAATAAAAATACCTCAAAAACGTGTTTGATATTTCAGAAGCCATCTCACTGTTTCACTGTCACCGAAAGTGACAGTGAAACAGTGGAACTTTCGATGGATATAAACTTTCGCCAAAACAAACCCTAAATACATGACTTTCGATCGAAAGTCATGACTAAAGGACTTTCGATCGAAAGTCATGTCTAAAGGACTTTCGATCAAAAGTCCCTTAGTAACTTTCGATCAAAAGTTACTAAGGAACTTTTGATCGAAAGTTACTTACGATCGAAAGTCCTTTGTTTGAGGACTTTCGATCATAAGTTTAGTACTTATGATCGAAAGTTGAAGCTAGTTTCTATCGAAAGTGGATAAATATTATTTTGCCAAAAATACTTTTTTAGATGGATTCCTTCCTCCGAAAAATTGTAACCTAGTATTGTGGGTTCACCCTACACCAAGATCAAAAGGAAGTTGTAACACGTCAAGTTCACCAAAATGTTTAGGGGTTAAAATGGATACTAATGGATCTAACAATATAAACTATGTGAGATGAGTTCATTAATTAAGCATTTCAGCACTAAAATGCAAAATATAAGAGAAAGAGGGGCTTCCAAACATAACTCTCAATATAACCCAAGTTAGATTAGCAAAACCCAAGAAAATGAAGGGTTGCCAATGCTAAACCCAAATTATATCAAGGAAGTACGCATGCAAGTCCTCTTTCATGAAATGTAGGATTTGATTAAAGATGTGTAAATGCAAATGTGAAATCGAACCAATTGATTTAATGAGAAAAGTAAGATAGTTCTAGATGTTAAGTGTATGCAATCAACCCAATTAAGATATGAAAACAGGTCTAGACTAAGAAATGAAATGAATGATAGAGTACACACCTTGAAATATGTAAATGAATTTAATTTTTTTTCTCTGAAAACTATAGATTTGAACCTGTGATAGAACTTCTGACTGTGGATTCATGATCATAGTAGAAAACCCATAAAATGTTGTTTTTCTCATACCTCCAAGAGCAGGTCAACCTGGTGCAACATGTTTTGAACACTTTTCCACAAATTCGTTGTGTTCCTAAGACACTGTAGCAAAGTCAACCTAACTTCTTTAGAAATGTCTCAGCAAGTAGTTTCCATATATGTGTTTGTAATTTTGATATCCTACTCCTACACACAAAATAGCTTACATTTTGGGGTTTGGGTGGATGAGGGCATACCTTGTTCAAGCCTAGATTGAGGAATCAACCTTGAAATGTTCAATGTAAATATGTAAAGGAAATAAGACAATTGTAAGTATTCACCTTGATTATATAAACCCTCGTCAATAAGGATTTTGTAATGCTTGTATGTTGTAGATGTTGAATTTGCAATGACGGATGTAGGAGATCTCCACAAATGCAATGGATATACCAAAATCAAATCATGGAGCCATGGATGTAAACATGCATCAATAAAGAAGATGATGAATGTCTCAATGTAAATCTCCTCCCTTGGTGGCCAAAAAAATGATAGATCTTGAAGAGGAAATGCTCGCAAATGACCCTTTAACCTTGAATTCTTGATGAATGCTTGAATGCTCGAACTTGCTCATGTGATTGTTGGATCTCTAATGGATATTATGGATGTCAAGTGGATGTTAATTTTGATGTTAATGGATGTTAATGGATGTTAATGGATATTCATGGATGTCAATTGATGATAAAATGGGGGTCCTAGGCTTCCTTTTATACTAGTTTTCGGGTGGGAAAACAAAGAAAGCCGACGGGGTCACCTGATTTTGCAATTTAATTCCCCAAGACAACACTGGCCCTCAGATTTAAAATCCCTGGGGAACAAGTCGACCTAGTCGACCTATTCCAGGATAGGTTGACTTTGTTGATCTGTTCTAGGGTTGGCCCATAGGGAGCCAACCTTGAGGTCTTAGAGACTGCATAGTTGAAAGTGGAAGATATGGGATAGAATAGGAGAAAAGGGGGATCGAGTATGAATCCATCCATTGTCCATAAAGTTCATAAAGGACAAGAGCTAAAAGGTCTTAAATAATAAGTGTGTCCATTTTAATATGGTACACCTACTTTAACACAAGTGCATCCTGAACAATCTTCTACCTAATCAAAATTTTATGGGTAATCCACGAGCAGGAGTCAACTCTATGTAAACAAAAAAACCCTACAATTCATAATCCCATGAGAAATCAATATTTTAATGTTTAGGGAAATATAAATCATAATGTGCATGCTAATTAGAATATTGGTAAACAAGATATCCTACATAGGAGACTTACACAAATTGACAAATATAGAAAACTGGATTTTACCGATATTCCAATATACCCTATCCCCGTGCGAAATGATACCAAGAATTCATTGGAAAAATTTGAGGAAGTAATGCAATATCTAGTGAACAATATTTAAAAGCATTTTAAAATTTGATGGATGACTTTGAGGTAGAAAATGAGAATGTGGTCATGAAATTGTTTATGCAAACTCTATCTGATGAAGTTAGGGATTGGTATAGAAACTTTCTTGGTGCAAGTATTGGATCATAGCATGAACTTAAAAGAGTCTTCAAAGATGACATGGGGATAAAATTGATCCAAGGGGTATCATAAATGAATTCACTAGCATTACAAACGGGTTGAATGAATCTAATGCTAATTTCAATCCTAAGTTTACTAGAATTTTGAATAAGACTCTACCTCATATGAGATCAAATGAATCAATGTGTATGGTTACATATACTAATGCCTATGATGAAAAAAGGGGATATGAGGTCATGGGAAAAAGCCTAATGCCTCTAAGAGATGCTTTTGGAATTGCAACAAATAATAAAAATAATAAGAAGATATCTAGTAATTGGAAAAAGAGGGCCACTAAGGTATAACATTTGCAAAACCCAAGCCCTAGAAATCAACAAAATATGTCATCAACATCAAAAGACAAGTTGGATAAAGTAATGAGCGCCCTGAAGGATTTGAGTTATAAAACATTGCTAGGATAGAAAAAGGCTTGGGATCTAAAAAGAAAAAGAAAAAATCAAAAACAAGAAAAGAGATCTGTGTTGTTATATATGTCTTATAATACTATATGACATAATGAGAAACCTATTTATAATAATCAGAAAGGTTCATAAAATAAAGAAACTCCTAATCCATTGAATAAAAATGTCAATATGGTTGAAGATACTCCTTGGTGCATGGTCTCTCAGTTACCTCATTCACCACTGTAGTGTATGGTTAATAAATCTTCTCAAAATGATAATAATTGTTGTGATGAATGTAATGAACCTAATTGTGATCAAGATGATGTTATTAGTATGTTGCCTTCTAACTTTTGTTAGATTAATGAGGATTATTTTTCCTCATATAAGTGTGATTCATAAATTGATTTAAAGGAGAGAAGATATCAAAAGGAACAATATGCCAGTAAGTCTTCTCTAACGAAGAATATGAAGATTATAAAGTTTGTGGCCCGACTTCATAAATTCCTAATATCGGATTGAGACGACCTTCTTCTAAAGAAATTAGAGCTCTTCTGACTATTACAATTCCCAAAGTTAAAAGTAACTACCCTCAAAAGTAACAGTCAAATTGATGATTCTTGGAAAATTAAGAAACTTGTTTATGAAACAATTTAAGAATAGTGCAATGAATCAAGCCAAAAGAAATAAAAGGTGAAGATCGTGGAATCTCAAAAAGGAGAGACTACCTATTGATAAAATAAAAAACTTAAAAAAATCAATCAGCTACAAGTGGTAAGACTACATGTGATGTTAAGACTATGAGACTTGTGATAAAAGTAAAAGCAATAATATGTCAAGAATGTAAAATCATCTTCCATTTATATGATTCAAGCATTGCCACAAATGAAAGTTTATGTGCCGTTTGATATAAGTTTTGTCCTTTTCAAGAGATTTTGGCTCTTTGTGCGAGGAAAGGTTTTAGGCTGGAGTGCATTTTTATTATTTATTGTGTGTTTTAGAAAAGAGTTTACTTTTATGTTGATTTATGGAAGCTACAGAACCATTCAATTAATAAGAAGGGATGTTCAGATTCTGTTGTCTTCACTGATACATTTAGAAATTAAAAACGGATTTCTTCAAAGTTTAGTTTTAATTAACATATTTCCCTATTTGTTTATTTTATCGGAAGTAGGGGTTTGTTATGGTGTTTATACACAGGAACTGATATGGTTTTTTTAAGAGACTTGCCAAGGGGCAGAACGTTGGCGGCTCTCATCCGCCGCATCAATATGCAAACAATGGATCTCCCATGAGCTTCTGAATAGAGATTTTTGAACATTACAAAGAAAAGAAAGGCACAAGGTATGCATAAGATCTACAACAATTTGAGACTTTGGTAGTCTTTAATCAAATTAAATTTGCAAGTGTGAAAACCAACTCCGTGACCATGACTTCCTTGTTGTTAGTGTGTGTTAATTTGAGTTTCCGTCAACAAGTTAATTCATGACTATGTTGTAAGACACGGATTCGGGTTAAGTTCAAAGCCAATCCCATCGTTGACATGTAAGACAAACACCTTGGTCTAAATTATGCACGTCTTGTGTTTGACTAAATACTTCAAAGAAATTGGGTTTCATGGGAACATATAAAGATGCAGAGGAAAGTCTTCTAAGGATATATGTGCATGATCAGGCGGCATCCACAGAGACACAATGAGAGAACAGGGAATTAAGCTGTTATGTGATAGAAGATAATTACAAGTTTTGCATGGCTGGAGAACCTATCGGAAGAACAAGCTACATGTAAAGACTGAAAATACTCACAAGTATCCACATAAGCTTCTAAACATAAAAAGTCAAAAGTCAAAAAGTCGTAAGACAGGGTCGACAATCCAAACATTTATCACATGTTACATCAGAGAGGAACATACAAACAACCAACTTGTCGAGAGTATTAATGAGTCAAAATATAAATTACATACAGTTTCATGCCGACCAACTTGTCGGATTTTAGAAATCAAAACTTACAATTTTCTTTGTTACATCAAAGTTTATTACATCCAGAAAAGTACAACATGAAATAGAGAGAGAGATGAAGAAAATAGAGCACTGAAATTATCAACTCATCGGGTTCTGTCTCCTGAGCCTCGGACTGAGTCCCTTATGCTTCCTTGAGAATAGAGGTGGGGTCCAGGCACTTTTACCGCCCAACCATGGAGTGGTCAGCTCTGGAAGTAATGAGCTTCCCCAGGGTTCTTCCTGACACGAAGAATGCCCCGTCCCTGCACGAGAAGCCTAGCTTCTCGCTACTGGCAGATTTGGATGGTCTTAGTGCAGCCGTGTAACTTAACCTACAAGCACATATGCCTATAGTAGGTTCTATACAATGGATGTAGCAAGGGGTGAATTTTTAACCATGCATAATCAATGAGAACATATGCAGTTTATAACTTTGGCCAAAGTAAATTTTTTTCCAGATTTGAACTGGCAGGCAAACTAACATTTACCCTCCCTTGTTCTCTACATTCGGCACAACTTCCATCCTAGTTGATACATTCCCGTTTCCACATGAATCAACAAAATGACATCACACAAAAATGAATTCAACAAATACAACAATCATAGCATGGTGTTTCCATTATCCATTCAGTATTCTAATTAAAGACGCTAAATAGAAAACAATAAGTTATCAGGTTTTTTTTTTAGAGTCCACAACCTTCTAGAATTGGAATTGCAAAACAACTATGTTCCAGGAACGTGCTAAATAATGTAATCAAAATGAGATTGTGAAGACTTTTGTAGGAAATCAAATCTTTGTATAATATATAGTCACACCCCAAAGAAGATCAAAAACACAAGTTGGAACAAAAAAAAACATGTTACTTCGCCTGTAGTATAATATTCAAAGTTAAAATATGTGAGAACTTAGTAGTCCTTGTATAATAGTATAGCTAAGCCCATAAGAACAGTCACCTATAGCTAGTCAGTGATCATAAAAAAAACTAGCAATAGCCAAAAAGAAATTTCATCAATCTTTCTCAACAGAACAGCACCAGAATATAATAAATGTAATTATTCAACACCAGACAGGATATTTGTTTCCTCTATCCACCTCATTTATACTAAGAACAAGAGCTTTGAAGTAAAAACAATAAGACCATTTTGTTCTGTGTTTAAACATATTGCAATAAACATGTCAAACACTCAAACACACAATAATAACTTTATGTTCTATAATTATAGCAAGAGGAATTTGCCACAGTGTTTGGGCTACCTTCAAAGCATAATGAAGGAAATTCTGTAGATATTATGGTTGGAAAATGCTATTGGAAACTCTACAGATTCTTTGCAGATTTACATCAGTTAATAATTGTCTTGCACGTTTTTTTTTTTTTTTCCAGCTTGTGTTTTTGATCTTCTTTGGGGTGTGACTATATATTATACAAAGATTTGATTTCCTACAAAAGTCTTCACAATCTCATTTTGATTACATTATTTAGCACATTCCTGGAACATAGTTGTTTCGCAATTCCAATTCCAGAAGGTTGTGGACTCTAAAAAAAAAAACCTGATAACTTACTGTTTTCTGTTTAGCATCTTTAATTAAATACTGAATGGATAATGGAAACACCATGCTATGATTGTTGTATTTGTTGAATTCATTTTTGTGTGCTGTCATTTTGTTGATTCATGTGGAAACGGGAATGTATCAACTAGGATGGAAGTTGTGCCGAATGTAGAGAATAAGGGAGGGTAAATGTTAGTTTGCTTGCCAGTTCAAATCTGGAAAAAAATTTACTTTGGCCAAAGTAATAAACTGCATATGTTCTCATTGATTATGCATGGTTAAAAATTCACCCCTTGCTACATCCATTGTATAGAACCTACTGTAGGCATATGTGCTTGTAGGTTAAGTTACACAGTTGCACTAAGACCATCCAAATCTACCAGTAGTGAGAAGCTAGGCCTCTCGTGCAGGGACGGGGTGTTCTTCATGTCAAGAAGAACCCCGAGGAAGCTCATCACTTCCAGAGCTGACCACTCCATGGTTGGGTGGTAAAAGCACCTGGACCCCACCTCTATTCTCAAGGAAGCGTAAGGGACTCAGTCCGAGGCTCAGGAGACAGAACCCGATGAGTTGATAATTCCAGTGCTCTATTTTCTTCATCTCTCTCTCTATTTCATGTTGTACTTTTCTGGATGTAATAAACTTTGCTGTAACAAAGAAAATTGTAAGTTTTGATTTCTAAAATCCTACAAGTTGGTCGGCATGAAACTGTATGTAATTTATATTTTGACTCATTAATACACTCGACAAGTTGGTCGTTTGTATGTTCCTCTCTGATGTAACATGTGATAAATGTTTGGACTGTCGACCCTGTCTTACGACTTTTCAACTTTCAACTTTTTATGTTTAGAAGCTTATGTGGATACTTGTAAGTATTTTCAGTCTTTACATATGGTATCAGAGCTAATATGTTTCTATTTATTTTAGGAACTTCCAATATTACTGTATCTGCCTAAACAATGTCCAATCTCCACTACAATTAGAGATAAAACTATTCGAATAGAGTTTTATCTCTTTAATTTGCTCCATTAAATAAAATTCTTGCCTATTGAAAAGTTCTGTTGCGTTGCGCAATATTTAGCGCACATTTGCCTCTAACACGTAGAGTAGAGGTTTATACTCTTGCAGCGCAGAGGATCTACTAGTGTCTATGCGGATATGTGCAAAAGGTTTTAAAGAAAAGAGAATTTAATAGGGGGGGGTTTAGCTGTTATACACAAATGGAAAATCAATTTTGCAATCATTTACAATCTCAGACTTAATTCACGTTGCAAAAAAATAAAAAATAAAAAAATTATCACATCTAAAATTGCTTTCATATGCGTTGTGTCTTAAGCAAGACGAACATTCAATTGGACAAAAGAACCATGCCTGGTATCGATGGATAAATTGTTAGAGTTCGGTCATGCTCTGTGGTGTTTTTGGCTCTGTTGAGACTCTTTCCCAATCCTTACGTCTGTTGCAGTATGCCCAATCTAATTCTTAGCGCAAGGTCATTCTTTAGAAATTAACCAAAACTTCCAATAACCTCAAAGCAAACCCCGCTTTTCCCCAAATTATTTGCAGTGACTTCCCGTACATGTCAAGAAGATGTGTCCTCCTGATTGCAGAGGTTTTTTGACATTTTATCACCATTGCCAATAACCGTTTCTTGTTTTCACTTTCCATTATTAATGAAGGTAAACGAAAGAAGTTAAAGCACACATACTTTAGAAAACACCATTTAATCAATTTCAATTCAAATTATAACTAGACATTTAAAACAATATCTTCCTATATAGAAATTACCTAACAATTATATATTCCAATTCATATTTCCATTTAGATGAAATAATAAAATAAACAAACAACAAAAATAGATAAATAAATGAATAATTACAGATCGTCATTTTAAATCATTGAACATTAACCACTCAAAGCGAAACGAATAAATAATCATATGGTGGTGTGTGTGGCACTACTACATCCAAATCTGACACTAGGCGGGGAGCTAGACCTCTCCTCGACCACACCTCTATCCTCCGACCTGCATCCACTCAAACACTCGACAAGGAAAACCATCATCAGTAATTCATCACATGATAAATATGCCTCCAAAAATTAAATAACCATTTTAAAAAAATTGCAACATTTGCAAATTCTCCATCTCATTTAAATAAAAATTTACCATTTTTCATCGTTACCCAGAATGTCGATTCATCCAAGTCGTCATAAGTCGACTGAATGATTCGCATACTAAAGAGGTCGCAAAACCGGTCGTGACACTACAGAACTTATAACAGTATGTCTGGAAGGGGTACCATAGTTCAAGTGGTAGTAATAGTGGAAGTTAGAAACAAATACTCCAAAAAATAAGAATGAAGTCGACGAAGCAAAAATTTAAGTAATGATCTAGATATTAGAGAAGGCAATTGCCTGTAAAGAGACAAAAACTAGAGGAAAATGTTGATCTGATGGAAGGTCGATGTCATGGTTGTTTTTGTCAAAGGTGATTACTTGCTCCTATCACTTCTGAAGTGTGCAAAGCCATTGGAATCAGAGTGGTGGATGTTCATGCAAAGATCCATGGTTTACTTGACTCTTTGTAACTCGGAGAATGGTAATTTAAGGGTTTACGGTGTCAGATTAGAATGAAAATCAAGATAAAATTGATGGAATCGTAGATTGCCTTGATAGGCATTAGCCAGTCAAATTTACATAAATACTCGGCAGTTTATTAATGTTTTTAATTAATTTTTTAGTGAGTTGAAACACACATTGAAAATAATTTTGTAAAGTTTTGGAACATTTTGTCAAGTCTTTAAGAAGAGGTAATTACAAGTCAGTTATGAGGTTGAAGGGTTATAAATGTAAAGGGGATCCAATTTTTCGAAGTCCCTATTTCTATTAGTTCTTTTGCTATTTGGAGCAGGACTGAGAAAGAAAGCACAGAGTGTCACTTTTTATAGCTGAATTTCTTAAGTTGTGTAGCTAGAAGAAAATAATATAGAAAATAGCTGTTTCTTACTTATAGTTGTTGGTTCTATGTTATCATTATTTAGTTGTTTCTTCTATGTTATCATTATTGATTGTTGATATGTTAAATGAGTAAATCCCTTTGTATTGGTGGGAACTATAAGTCATCTATTGTAGCATTCATAAAATGTGCAAAATCCCTTCTCTCTGACGCACTTGAAGTCTGCTGTCATATCAGGAGGGGTTGTGCAGAAGTAATTCATTTATATCCTCTACCGAAATAGAGCTGTCAATCAAAAACCACAATGCATACAATAACTGACATTTTTCCAACACGTCACTGTTTCCAGCACAAGCTCTGGTGACTGCATCAGCACCGTAAAACAGAAACTCATTTGAAGTTTTCCACTCCATCCGCTACCCTTCTGATCACAATGCTAATGTGACTACACAGTCTCAAACAAAAGATAAAATACTCAGGTCTTCATTGTAAATTCTTTTCTGTTAAAATCAGTTCAAACACTACTTTCAAAAATATAGATTATCTTGTGAGAACGAGTAAAATGATGAAATAAAAATACTTCCTTCAACATGAGATTTACAATTGGCTGTTAAAAGGAGTTTTTAAATCAATAGCTTCAACCTGGAAACGCAATTCTGAATTATTGTATAGCTGCAATAAAAAAAGTTGCATTCTCCTTGGTGCACTCTCACAACAATAGATCACAATTTGCTCCAAGCCGCTCAGTCTGGAAAGACTTGGCAACTCCTCAAGCTTGGGACTCTTTTTAATGTACAACTCAAATCCTAAAACCGGATCCTCCTGACACAATATTCAAATATTCAGTTGCTACCAACTCTGTAGAATCTTAAACCTGATGATTCCTGTGATCTGCAATGCTTGATACACTTTGAAATGTTCACAATCTACAAGTCTGATCATTTCCAGATATATGAGATGAGCAAAAGTTAGCTCCTCGAGTTTTGGGCATTAAATATTATCCCATTCAACAAGCTTTAGAAGATTAAATGCCTCTTACAATATGCAATTATGATCCTTTCCATACAGATGAGATGACCAGGAGCTATTCCTCGAGCTGTGGAATTGACTAATATTCAATTCCATAAGCTCTAGAAGATAAGATATCCCTAATTGTTTACAAACTACAACTGTGACCAGATAAGAGTTAGCTTGTCGACATCTCAGAATTGACTTATTTTTCAAATTCATGAGCTTTTTACTCTAAGAAGATATATGTCCCTGACACATTTGTCAAATGTTTACAATCTGCAATTATAACTATTTCCAGAGATTTGAGATGACCAAGAGTTAGCTCCTCAAACTCTAGGCATTGACTAATATTCAGTTCCACAAGCTTTACAAGTTTAGATATCGCTGACACATTTTTCAAATGTTTGCAATCTGCAATTGTAATCCTTTCCAGAGATTCAAGATGACCAAAAGTTAGCTCCTCAAGTTCTGGGCATTGACTAATATCCAATTCCACAAGCTTTATAAGATTAGATATCCCTGGCATATTTTTTAAATGTTTACAATCAGCAATTGTGATCCACTCCAAAGATTCGAGATGACCAAGAGTTAGCTCCTCAAGCTCTGGGCATTGACCAATATTCAATTCCACAAGCTGTACGAGATTAGACACCCCTAAGAAATATTTCAGATGTTTACAATCTGCAATTGTGATCCTTTCTAGGGATTCGAGATGATAGCCAAGAGTTAGCTCCTCAAGCTCTGGGCATTGACCAATATTCAATTCCACAAGCTGTACAAGATTAGACATCCTAAGAAATATTTCAGATGTTTACAATCTGCAATTGTGATCCTTTCTAGAGATTTGAGATAGCCAAGATTTAGCTCCTCAAGCTCCGGGCATTGACCAATATTCAATTCCACAAGCTGTGCAAGATTAGACATCCCTAAGAAATATTTCAGATGTTTACAATCTGCAATTGTGATCCTTTCCAGAGATTCGAGATACCCAAGAGTTAGCTCCTCAAGATCCGGGCATTGACCAATATTCAATTCCACAAGCTGTACAAGATTAGACATCCCTAAGAAATATTTCAGATGTTTACAATCTGCAATTGTGATCCTTTCCAGAGATTCGAGATTGCCAAGAGTTAGCTCCTCAAGCTCAGGGCATTGACTAATATTAAATTTCCCAAGTTTTACAAGAGTAGATGTCCCTGACACATTTTTCAAATGTTTACAATCTCCAATTGTGCTCATTTCTAGACAGCTGAGATGACCTAGAGTTAGCTCCTCAAGCTCTACGCATTGACTAATATTCAATTCCATAAGCACTAGAATATTCGATATCCATGACACTTTTTTCAAATGTTTACAATCTACAATCTCGATCCTTTTCAGACAGCTGAGATGACCTAGAGTTAGCTCCTCAAGCTCTGAACATTGACTAATATTCAATAGCACAAGGTTTGCAAGATTAGATATTCCTGATACATTTTTCAAATGTTTACAATCTACAATTGTGATCTTTTCCAGATAGCTGAGATGACGAAGTGATAGCTCCTTGATCTTTGGGCATTGATAAATATTCAACAGCACAAGCTTTGCAAGATTAGATATTCCTGATACACTTCTCAAATGTTTACAATCTATAATATCAAGACTCTTCAACTGGGAGGGCGCCTGAAATTCATTTAAGATAAATTAAAAGATCTCAACGATTAAAGAAAAAAGCCCAGAGAGTTCAACCATACCGTTGAAGGAGATTTTAGGATTTTTAATTGAGAGGATCAAAATACCTGTATGAGATTCTTCCACAACTTTTTAAATGGCCCGCCTTCGATTTTAGAACACTGCAAACTTTGAAGAGGAATCCACGAAGGAATGCTCTTCATTGATTGTTTTATGGAGTTACCCTCAAGCTCTAGCCATAGTAAGGAAGCTGACATTTCAACGTAGTTGTCTGATTGGCCTAGGAAGAATGTCACTTGAAAATTCATGGAGTCATAAAAAATGGAATGGAAACATCTGAGATTGGTTTTGGTGAGGATATTTCTGAAACCACCTAATTCCTGGATACACAGAAGTAGCTCAGTTTTCTATTAGTGTAATAACAAATTAAGATTTCTAATATTACAATACTAAGGAGACATCTGAATGGTAACAAGCTTACCAAACATTCCAGATCCTGAGGACGCCATAGGCGATGAGGAGGGTTGAACTCAAGTGCCATTTCTCTTCCCAAGTCCCTCAGGTGGTCATGCATTCACAAATAATAGTCTCCTTCCTCAACAAGACACTTATCTCTGAGTGTTTCCAGTGCATGCTGAGTGTTCCACCCTGATCCCTCCCATACTCTTTCCGCTATACGCTGCTCTCTGCCGCCAAAAATACAAGCAATGTCCATAAAAATCTATTTTTCTTCAGCACTCAATTCATCAAAACTTATTCTGAGTCTTTGCTTTAAGTCTCGAGGCAGCGTCTTTCTAACTTCAATCAACTCTGACCTCCAATATTCCTCACTTCTACCATGAACGTGCCTGCCCAAAACTTGAAGAGACAGAGGTAACCCTCCACACACATCTACGAAGGAATTAACCAGCTCCTCGTACCCTTTCAACGGATTGGGTTGGTCAAAGGCATGCCAACAGAAGAGTTCATTCCCATGATTTCTAGACATCCCTTCTAAACGATAACCATTAGTAATCCCTGCACTTATAAGCACCCCTACGTCACGAGTTGTGACAATAACCAGACTATTGCCTAATTTATTTAATATATCCATGACCAGTAAAGCATTTAATTGCTCCACGTGATCAATGTCATCTACTACAATTAGGAAGCTTAAATGGGCTGAGCTCCTCAAGGCAAAGCCGTTCAAAATGTTTCACAAGATTGTTAAGCCCCACTGGATATTGAGCAACATGTAAACTTGTTTTCCTTTGTACTTCCTTTTGCACAGCTTCTACTATGTTTTGGCAGTCCTCCTCACTGAAACTTTATACCATAAAAGGGGCATTCCATTCCATGAGAAATTTATTAAATCAGATTTGAAAAAGGAAAAAAAATTATAAAAGATACAACTATCAAAATTACAACAAAAGTATTACCTGTTACATTCTTCCCTGGCTATAAGTGAAAGAGACTGAAGGGCTTCCTTCCACTTGTAAAGCTTCTCCAGGTATCTGCCCTTTTCTTTATATTTAATGAATGCTTCAGCATATGCTCCAGTTTCTATGTGGCGGAGATCTGAAGGTTTCACTCCATAAAACATGGGCATAATTTTGACCTGGCTTTCTAACATGAGAACCAACTCAGCCAAGCACCAAGGTGAGTTTGCATATCCCTTGGAAAAGATCGCTATGTGTACCGAAGCAGAGCGTATAGCTCTCTCAATAGTCGAAGGAAACGATTCTCCAAGCTGCTTCTCTTGGGAATCAAGAAACGCCCGTATTCCCAATTGCTGAAGGGAATGGTAAAGCTGAATAGCAAGGTTTGTTTGACATCGGGGCCTCTGTGGTTGATGAACACATCAAACAATCTTGACGATTCACTAACATTCCTTCTTTTTCCAGAGAAAACATTAAATTCCTGATTTTGCTGGTGAGACGATGAAGAAGATGCTATTACTTCGAATGAAAAAAATTAGAAAGACAGAGCAGGACAGTAACAATTTGATTACAATGATGAGTTTATGATGGAGGAGAAGGAAAAGGTGAATTAAATAGATTATACTATAGGCTAGTTCAGTACATTCCTCGAAACAAGGCGGAAAATAAGAGTAAGGAAAAACGTTACAAATTTGAGGAGCACCCAGCTGTACAAAGGAGGCTGTGTCCATCCTTTCCTCGAGACACCCAAGGCAAAAAAGGGAAGGATATACAATCGTGAACCTGTAGAGTGGATTCTCTTCTTTCGTCGAAACATCCAAATGAAAAAGAACGGAAAATGCTTTGAATGTAGAAAAATCCAGAGATGGTTGGGATCAGTCTGGTTCACAGTGGGTCACTCTGGACCAGATGTTACAATTGCGTAAGTGATTGAGCTTCTCCAACCGATAGCCCGTGTGGGTTCTCTGTCCTTTCGTGGAAACATCAGAGGCAAGGAGGACGGAAATTGTTCTGGAAGTAGACAAATCCAGATCAAGAGGGTTAAGGAATAGAGAGAAATTAACGACCCACATCAAGGTCGTAGGGAGTGGATGGAAGGAAACTATCACAAGGTGTCTAACAAGACCCTTTTTCGAGTTTAATAATTAAATTAAAAATAAAAGTATTACTTATTTTTAATATAAAATATCTTATTACAAGTCTTTTCATGCTTTTATAAACAATCCTAATTATTAAATTTACATTAAATATCTTGTTATAGGTCTTTTGATGCTTTTATAGACAATCCCCAAAGGTGCAAGTGGACTTATTCACAAGATCATTATTTGAATTAAACAAATACATTAAATTAAATTAAAAATAAAAGTATTACTTATTTTTAATATAAAATATCTTATTACAGATCTTCTCATGCTTTTATAGACAATCCCAATTATTAAATTACATTAAATATCTTGTTACAGATCTTTTGATGCTTTTATAGACAATCCCCAAAGGTGCAAGTGGACTTATTCACAAGATCATTATTTGAATTAAACAAATACATTAAGTTTTAGAGTAAATAATATTTTAATGTTTTTGATAGGAAAAACAGCAAGAGGGTGCTGGTTCATGGTACAAAAGTTCTAGAAGCACATTAACAACATATTAATAGCACTAGTCACACAACAAATAATCAACAGAAAGTCACCAAGAAAAAAGTGTTTAGTCTGTCTCTATCAAAAACAAACTTAAAGGTCCTTATTAAAAATAATGAACCAAAGTAGCTTAACCAGAAACTAAAGGACATATTAACAGTAACTTGCCACACAGGGCTAATCCAGAGTCTTAAAAACTTAACCACAAAACAGGAAAGCAAATTATGGAACCTGGGGCCAACAGGCCCAAACCAAAACAAAAATCTCATGGCACCAGCAATAGCTAGGATCTCCCGCCTAGACATTTAGACATCAGGGTCGCAGCCCACTCTTCCTAGAGAAACAGGAAGAGGTCTATGTTATCCTTATCGGCTTCCAATTTACCACCAGCCATCTTCTCATGCACGTTGCACAGGGTCACAACTGACGCGTGCATGAATTTGAGGGCAAATTTGTTCGAATTAGTGACATGGGCTTTGATTTCTCTCATGTCCTGTTTGAGGCCAAGGATCTCATTGTCTAACTCGTTGTGCTTTTGTTTTAGGGAGCCTTTAAACCTGTCATTTTCATCCATCGCCATAGTAGTGTGCTCAGTGCAAGGGCATTTGGTCTGTTGGGCGGGGGCAGGGTATTGCTGTGAAGCATATCATCCATCATCAGAGGGGGATTGAAGGGGGGAACGTTGCCACACCTGGATGGGCTCAAGTGTTCACTGAGGAGCCCTCAATCTGAAACAAAGCAAGATAAGGAGGATCCAGTTAAGGACAATCCAACCTTGCAACTTCAAAACAGCATAGTGGAATAACACCACAACAATTCTTTCAAATCAAATTTCCATTAACATGCCCAACTATAAGGCCTTCTGGGTTAGGGCCAATTACAATCAAAAATAATTCTGCAAGATCTTCAAGATCCAATACAATTATAGCTAGTTCAGTCTTGAAAACTATCAGCAACTGATGGAAACCCTAAGGCAGGTCTAAACTTGAGCTCACAAGCCTCCAAGCAATCTCCTTGTCTCCAAGTATGCCAACCACTAGCTTTGCTATTACAAACTATCAGATAACAATCTAATCTACAAGATCTCACGGGATCTTTTCCACAACTTCACTTATTTGCTACCCTCAGGTCTACTTTAATAACTTCCAATCTGATGCCCAAACAACTACCCCAAACATCCCTTAAATACTAATCATCAGCCACAAGTCGGCTAGATGAAACCCTTAACTCCTACAAACAAATATTAAATGCAATACAATTCAGCTTCCAAATAGCCTTACAAATATTTAATTCAACATGTCAGCCTATAACAACAGCTACCAATAATAAATGTACCAATTCAACCCAACAAATTACATAGAACTCTAGTTGGTAAACCATAACTACCGAACGACAGAGAAACAACTGACTACGCTAAGCAACATCGAGCAACACAGGCATTACTGAGCACCAGTTCCACTGAGCACTAGAGGTTTCACCGAGTTCCTTCAGCGACTGAGCTTCTTTCAATAACCGAGACCATCGGTTAAGGCTACAACCGAGTAACACTGGCCAAATAACAAACCACCATGCAAATTCATTGAGGACCAAGAATGCCCCTACATCAGACACCCCAAGTTTGAAAAGATGTTCATATGTGAAAAGAACATCTTCCAGGATTCAACACATAAATCCCGAACTAGTTCTTCACATATAAGTCCTCCATCCCTTTACTTTGCATACTCTTCCACTTCAACTTCCTCTATCTCTTCAGGTCCTTTCTCAACAACACACAGGCTTGTTCTTCACACTGATCATCCATACCTTCAGGATCCACCAACTCAACTCGACTACCAATACTTAGGCTTCTCCTACTGAGCATTGTATCTAGCAAAGGCATCAGGAAAAACTTCATGTCACCCTTCTCAATAGTAAACACATTCTCCACACAATCATACATAGCTCTGCAATCAAATTGGCAAGGTCTACCAAGCAATATGGGTATGTGCAGGATCATGGTATGCCAAAAAGTGGTGATGTGAAAAAAAATTATTTTCACTCGTCCAAAAGCACACAAATAGATTTGTTGACTTTTTTGTAGGCCTGGGTGTTAGTACACCTGGCCAAACCAAAAGCCAAACTTGAAGGCATTATCGGATATCCGATATTATCAAATATCTGATATTATCGAATATCTAATAATATCAGATATCCGATATTTGTTAGTGAATATAAATCACTGTACCC
This sequence comes from Chamaecyparis obtusa, assembly GCA_027943335.1. NCBI lineage: Eukaryota > Viridiplantae > Streptophyta > Pinopsida > Cupressales > Cupressaceae > Chamaecyparis > Chamaecyparis obtusa. Next base: position 302,082 of record BSBK01000894.1, on the reverse strand, counting down.
AGCCGTGTTCAACATTTTTTCATTGCAAAAATGTTGAACACAGCTAGGTTTTGGATATCCGGTCTCATATCCCCTATCCAATTTTTCCCAAATTGCCCGGGTAAGTTTAGCTTCTATTTTTTATTGTTTTAATTATTTTTTGTTATTTTTAAATATAAATATATAATTTTTTATATAAAAATTAGGGTAGCATATTGTTTTTTAAAATTCATTGTAATTATCTTTTTTTTTTTCATTGCTCTCAGACATGGAATCAGAAAACCCTCCTAATGATCCCATACACAATCGAGACCCACCTCCCAACAATCCCCCACCTCCAGAAGACGTACCTATCAAAAACCCTCGTTGTTTAGAAGATCTAATAGGAGATAATCTAAATTAACTTAGAGGATTGGAAACCGCATATGCCAATATCCCCACATTGCACCCCATGTTTACGACATTGAACACAATAATTGAAAACATGGAGAAACTGACAGAGCAACATAATGCTGCACTTCTTTGGCACGATTTCATGCACGCTCAGTTTGACAATGGGCTTGATTATGATGAGGTCATGAACCTAAATATAACAAAACATGACATAGCTAATCTTTTTGTGGATCCTAAAACCAGTCTAAAAGTAGACCCTAAAAAAACCAAGTTGTCAATTAAATGGTGCACATATAGTGCAATACGTGACAACTTTTGGGACCGTTGGTGGATGGTTTTTGATAAACCACCTCACAACAATTTGGATGTCCCATTTTATTTTCTTAGAAAATTGTATGTTGAATTTGTGCTCAATCACAAGGTGGATTATTGGAGTATGAGACAGAACCAAGGTGTAGGTTTAGGTGCTCCGCAAGACAGGCCATCGTCACAATGGGTGAAATCTTGCACATATGTCACCCCTCCTAAGATTTCACCACCTCCCACAATGCAACATCCAGACATTATTGTTGAGGCCGGCTGATAGACTATTCGAGCCATTCGTGCATTGAGTGATCTATTGGTTATGCAAAGCACAACATTGTTGCCTCCTCATCCTGATGCTTCTAGCGCTTCCATGAGCTCACATGTTTGTGTGGCCCACACTTGCATTATATGCAAGAATATTTGTCTTGGTCCCCTAACTGATAGTGATACATATAGTTTCAGCTTCAATGGGGATGACTCTACATAGCACACTAGAGGCACTGAAGCAGCTCATGGAGATGTGCATCAGGAGCCTACAGTGCCATGGACTCCCACTATTATGGTAAGGGTAAACCATTCACTTTTTACATTATTTTTAAATTTTATTGTTCGTATTTTTAGTAGAATTTCCTTATAATAATTTCCCACTTATATCTTTGTATGTGTTACATTTATGTTCAGTTAATGACAGAGGAGGAGATGGCATAGGTGGAGGGGTCCACGCTTTCGGTCATATCATTTGGTCTTGACTCTTCCATGGTACATATGTTTTAATGTACTCATTGGTTTCCTTTTAAATTATGATAACAGTATATGTACATTATTTTCTAATTTTTATGATCATCTTTTACATACTGATGCAGGTGTCACCAGTTGCCACCGGGGGGCAATGTGAGGGGGTGCAGGTCTCAGCTGTTGATAAAGGAAAGGTAATTAAGTAATTTAGTTTGTTTATGCATACATGTATACTTGTCAATTGTGCGTACTCATTTTTAATTTACATGGTTTATTTGACAGAGAGTGGCATGTGATGATGTCGTGAGACCCTATTGTCGCAATAGAGTCACAAGCATATCCATTCGGAGTGATAGCCCCACAATATGTACATTTCTAAAGTTATTTGTGTGCATTTTTCTATCAAGTATATATAATATGGTCAAGTTATGATAATATGAAGTATCTGTTTGACTTTTGTAGGTCACTCCTAGTTTGAGGGAGCCAGGACAGTAAGGGTTTTTATCGTTGATGATTCAGACAACAATCCTTGAAGAAAGGTCAACAGAGGTAAGTTTTAATGTTAATTCAGTTATTTTGTAAACATATATTTGCTACCAAGTTTTTAACATTAAATAGTATAACTCATAGATCAATCTCATGTTCGTAAATATATACAAGTGGGAGTTGTCATTGGTGGCACTATTCCTGCGCTACCTATAAGGACATATATTAGGTCTCCTGCCCACGAGAGGAGACAAAGAGGCGAGGTATATGAGAGTTAAATTTTAGTTTAAATTTTATTTATTATTGTTGACTATGATTCTGAATTTTAATCTAACTTGGGCTTTCACTTTTGTGTTTGAATGCAGGATCCATTAGAGCTGAAGAGTACTTCAAAGAGGCTCCATTTTGATGATCCACCAGTAGAATAGGATGTCCTAGAAATATTTGTAGTTGAACTTCTTATTTTGAGATGTCATATGACATATTTTGAGATGGTGTATACCACATTGTATCTAGATATGTCGACATATAATCATGAGGACATAATTATTGTTCATTTTGATATATATATGAAACTTGATATTCGATCCAATTTGTTAATTGTGTGTTCATTTATTCATTGTTAGTATGTAAATATGCTTGTGTGTATGTACTCTTGTGTATAATTTATGCCTTAAGTATATTCATGTATATTCAAGTACAATATTCATAACCTAAATTCACGTGTATGCGCTACATGCATGACTGAAGTGAATTCATGTTGTATGCTTTGTAATTATTTGCTACATGTATGCTTCATGACTTAAGAAAATTTATGTGTACGCTTTATGTGCTACGTGTGTTCACACATGTAATTCATCATTTGAGGTATATAAGGATATCTATTAAAATGGTTTCAAGGTTTGTAGACTTACCTTTTACTCCCAAATTGCTAAAAGACTTCAAACTGGCCTAATTACATAATCAAACACCCTTTTGGCCATATCAAAATATATTGGTCTTTTGGACAAAATATCAGTACTCTGTCTATACCCCTGCAAATACACTAGGAATGCCTAAGAAACACGGTGTTGTAGGCTCGCCGATACCTCTCACGAGGTCTGAGTTATGAGGCTTGATAGTTTGTTGAACAATCATGCTTAGTGCAACTTTCAACTGACCCTCACTGCAAGTTTTTGGCATCGAGTGAGACTCGCATGCCAAATTCAAACAAATTTAAATCTCCCAGAATGGAGAGAGGTTATTGTAGGCCTTGGAAATTCCATCTTGTAGCATCTCATGGATCTTTGATACCTCTCACAAGGTCTGAGTTACGAGCCTCAAAAGTTCTCTGCCCAATCGTGCTTAGTGCACCTTGGGGACACTTTGGTCCAGCGTGGTCTAGAACGTTCTATTGATTCAGTGGTCAAAACAGGGTTGTGCCTACCATTTACCCACCCAATCAGAGCTAATGGTGTAGTCCATTCAGTGCCAGGATGAATGGTTTGGAAGTAATCCATTGGTGCAACTTTCAACTGACCCTCACTACAAGTTTTGGCATCGAGCGAGACTCGCGTGCCAAATTCAAAAAAATGTAGATCTCCCAAAATGGAGAGAGGTTATTATAAGCTTCAAAAACATCATCCTGTAGCATCTCACAGATCTTTGATACCTCTCATGGGGTCTGAGTTATGAGGCTCAAAATTTTGCTGCCTAATCGTGCTTAGTGCACCTTGGAGACACTTTGGTCCAGCATGGTCCAGAATGTTCTACTGACTCATTGGTCAAAATGGGGTTGTGACTAGTGTTTAACTGGCCAACCGAAGCTAATGGCATAGTCCATTTGATGCCAGGATGAATGGTTTTGAAGTAATCCATTGGTGCAACTTTCAACTGACCCTCACTGCAAGTTTTGGCATCGAGTGAGACAGGTGTGCCAAATTCAAAAAAAATTGAATCTTCCAGAATGGGGAGAGGTTATTGTAGGCCTCAAAAACATCATCATGTAGCATTTCACAGATCTCTGATACCTCTCACAGGGTCTAAGTTACGAGGCTTGAAAGTTTGCTACCCAATCGTGCTTAGTGCACCTTGGGGACACTTTGGTCCGGCGTGGTCCAGAACGTTTTGCTAACTCAATGGTTGAAACAAGGTTGTGCCTAGCATTTACCCACCCAATTGGAGCTAATGGTGTAGTCCATTCACTACCAAGATGAACGGTTTGGAAGTAATCCATTGGTGCAACTTTTAATTGACCCTCACTACAAGTTTTGGCATTAAGGGAGACTCGCGTGCCAAATTCAAAAAAATTTGAATCTCCCAGAATAGAAAGAGGTTATTGTAGGCCTCATAAACATTGTCATGTAGCATATCATGGATCTTTGATACCTCTCACGAGGTCTGAGTTATGAGGCTCGAAAGTTCACTTCCCAATCGTGCTTAGTGCACCTTGGCGACACTTTGGTCCGGCATGGTCTGAAATGTTCTGCTGACTCAATGGTCAAAACGAGGTTGTGCCTAGCATTTACCTGCCCAACTAGAGCTAATGGCATAGTCCATTCGAAGCTAGGATGAACGGTTTGGAAGTAATCCATTGGTGCAACTTTCAACTGACCCTCACTGCAAATCTTGACATTGAGCGAGACTCGCATGTCAAATTCAAACAAATTTGAATCTCCCAGATTGGAGAGAGGTTATTATATGGCTAAAAAATGTCATCCTGTGGCATCTCACAAATTTTTGATACCTCTCACGGGGTCTGAGTTACGAGGCTTGAAAATTCACTTCCCAATCGTGCTTAGTGCACCTTGGGGACACTTTGGTCCGATGTGGTCCGGAATGTTCTGCTGACTTAGTGGTCAAAATGGGGTTGTGCCTAGCATTTACCCACCCAATTAGAGATAATGGCATAGTCCATTTGGTGCTAGGACAAACAGTTTGGAAGTAATACATTAGTGCAACTTTCAACTGACCCTCACTCCAAGTTTTGGCATCGAGCAAGACTCGCGTGCCAAATTCAAAAAAAATTGAATCTCCCAGAATGGAGAGAGGTTATTGTAGGCCTTAGAAACATCATCCTATAGCATCTCATAGATCTCCAATATCTCTCACGGGGTCTGAGTTACGAGGCTTGAAAGTTCACTGCCCAATCGTGCTTAGTGCACCTTGGGGACACCTTGGTCCGGCGCGGTCCGGAATGTTTTGCTGACTCAGTGGTCAAAAAAAGGTTGTGCCTATACACACTAAAATGGTGCACTTCTATGAACCATTACATGCAAGGTTTCTCAACAATGAGGCCTCACAAAGCGGCTCATAGCTCTCTATGCATGGAGTTGCAAGGGACTATGATGTATTTGCTCTCAGCTAGAGCTACAAGCTTGTGACCTTGCTAGTCAACCACACAATGAGAGATTCAAATGAGGACAAGGGAAAGAGTGCCAATATCCTCAAGAATCACTATGAAAATGCAATGCAAACTAGTCTATGGAAATGAAAATGCAATGCAACTAAGCTATGAAATGGAAAGAACAAGTGTTACAAATCCCTCCTATTAAGCTATGTGAGTTATGCTATTGCATGAAAGGAAATCTAAGCTATGGAAGTCATGAAAATGAAACTACTATGTAAGAATGTAAACTAAACTATGAAGAAAATGAAGAAATCTAAAGTAGGATGCAACAATGATCTCTAAAAAGCTTCAAAGTCTTCAAGGATTCCTGCAGCATAAGGTTAGCATAAAAATGTGATATGCAAATGAAGGAGAGAGCTTTGCTTTTATAAGAAATGCAAAGGAGTGGACCATTGAGATTAAGAGGCAAAAAGTCTTAATCGGCAATGGAGCTTGAAAGAGGAGCGATCCGTGTGTGCAAGTATCCTCCAATAGGAATTGACTTTGTGTCCATGTGAGACAAAAGTGCTTTTTTCCTTTTTGTAAAATAGGAATAATGCTTTATTTGTGCAACTTAGGACAAGAGGAAAGGTGGGACTTTTTATTTAGTCAAAAGGGGAGGAAATATTCCTTTTAATCAAATAAAGACTTAGGATAAATGATTAGCCCATAGGATAAAATCCAATATATGATCGAAATTAAGACTTGATCAAGAAATTGATAATGTTGAAAATATTGATTATTGATAAAATTGATTCAAGATTGATAAATTGAATAAATGGGGCCCAAAGCCTAGGTGACCATTTTTGGGTGCATACATTTTCCCCTCTTTGACTAATGTGTGATCGATTTGGGAACACATGTAGTCAAAGAAGAATTGAAATGTGAGATCGATCTGGGATCACAAAACAACTCAAATGTGAGGTTGATTTGGGATCACACCCAGACAAAACATAAATGAAGGTCTTTGAACATGAGGTCGATTCGGGATCACATTCAAAGTAAGAGATAAGAATCTCAAATTTGAGAAAAAGCTCACAAAAGATTTCTGAATCAAGAGAATCAAGGAATCAGGGATGAGGATCCCATAAATACTGCCCCCTCGGAATCAAAATTGAAATCAGGTAGAGGAGAGACAACAAATCAATAAAGATTTGATCAAATCAGAATGAAATCAAAATCAAAGGTAAAGGTCAATAGATTAACCATTAGGCAATGAAACATGCCCCAGCGATGAGCTAGAAGAAAAGAGATATGGTGAATGAAAGACTAGAAAATTGAGAGACATGAAAAGGAAGAAATTCCCCCAAAAATCAAATTATGCCTCAAAAAGTCAGTCAACTGCTCAGAAGAAGGAGAAGATTTGAAATGCAATTTTAACTATCAAGATGACCTTAGATTTTGATTTCAAGTCTGAAAATGGATCCAGGACATCGAAATTAGCTAGGGGTGCAATTTTCACGCAATTCTGAGGTGTTTTGAAAATTGGTCAAAAAGTCAAAATGCTATAAAAGGGGTGAAAATATCATTTTCAAAAATCATTTGTCTTATAGTGATTTGAGAATTTTCAGAGCTTGAGAGAGAGAATATGGCCTAGCAAGCAGGAGTTCCCGTCCACAGGCATCGATTTGAGCGCCCCGGTTGCACAACCGGCCACCACACTATCCTGCCCCGGTATGTTTTCGAGAAACTCACTGTTTTAAATTCATTTAATACATTTTTAGCACGTGTGTAAATTTTTAAAGTTTCAAATTTTTAGGTTAGGCGAAATATCGCTCGATACTTTAGAAGTATCACACCCTTTGGGGAGAAATATCATGCGATACTTTGCGGGTCCCCAAAGTATCGCGCGAGTATAGGCACCAATATCACATGATACTGGGTGAAATATCGCGTGATACCGGGTGAAGTATCGCACGACCCAAAGTATATCGCACCACTATAGGGAGAAGAATTGCATGATACTTCTCCAAAAAAGCAGTATCGCCCAAGTGTAAAATTTGAAAGTTTAGGTCTTTGTAAGCAAAAATGACATGGGTCTAGACAATTTTAGGTATTTAAAGATGTGTTAGAATGATTTTTAGACATCCATCATGATATGTTCTAACAACTGGCTTGGTTTAATGGCTTGCAGGAGGTCTTTCTGGTGCTGATCATCAGAGTGCTGAAGGTGACCGGGCTGAGGTGTGTCTGAGATCTAGATGATCTGGGCAATGCTAACATTAGGACTATGCGGTTCAGGTATTTATTGAGATTCCCGGACATCAGAGCTGACCATGGGTTGTTGACTGCACTTGCTGAGAGATGGCATAACAAGCACAACACCTTCCATCTTCCCACAGGTGAGGCATCCATCACTCTGGAGGATGTCTACAGGATCCTACGAGTGCCATGTCATGGAGAGTCGGTAAGTATAATCATGTTTTTAGATATAATCATGTAAAATGTAATGTTTCCAAAGGATGAAAACTGACATGATTCATGTGATGGCACAGGTATATTATGATCAGGATGTGACCGAGGGGTGACGGATGATCCAGGAGATGTTCTAGGATGTGACTATCCTTGATCAGCATGTCAGCTGGTAGAGGATTTCGGCAGAGATTTTTTGGTGCTATGTATTGTGGCATCTATCATTTCACAGATCCTGATGACTAATCGCAGTCAGAAGGGATTCCTGCTCGGATGGGCCAGGTTACTGATTGACTTGGTAGGCAGACCTCATCGAATGGCATGGGGACCAGCCATTCTTGCGGAGATGTATCACGAGCTACACGAGATCGTGTACAGGGACAGTCGGTCGTGGGTGTGTGGTGCCATCCTGGCACAGGTGTGGGCTTGGGAGCGCATTGTTGTGATGCACCTGAGGGTTCAGCCGAGGGAGAGGAGATACCCATACATATATAGATATGTGAGTTTCATATCACATGCTCATACGAGGGATGTGACATACTATAGGAGGATCTTGGATGAGATGGCTACTTTCACATGGAGGCCATACAAGGATGTGGAGGGATGGAGTGATGCAAATGAGGAGCTGAGTTACATGCTGTGCACTCAGCCGTTAGTAGGCTGACACCCAAATATTATAGAGAGATTTTGCATCACTCGGGTATGGCGGCAGTTTAGGAGGCAGCAGTGAGTCTCTACAGAGACCACTACATATGCTAGAGTCAGGGATGAGGAGGGACATGGGTGGCTACCCATGTTAGACTACCAGTAGGTGGTCAAAGAGATAGCTGGTATCAGGCATGAGCCCTGGGAGTATCACCTAGATGTGGTAGATGTAGGGGCCAATGTAGCATACAGGGCAGAGCAGTGGAGGGTGTCGTTCCCTCGGTTCACTATACCAGATGCACAGGTACCAGCACAGCGGGGAGACAGAGGTGCTGATTGGGGGGGATGGAGGAGACGGAGGGGATGGAGGAGATGGAGGAGATGGCGGGAGGGGGAGAGGGAGGAGGATGGAGAGAGGGGAGGGATCTAGATCAAGTGGCTGAAAATGGTCACAGGGATGGAGATTGGCGATGCCTGAGGATGAGGCGAGACCAGCTCACTGGTAGGCAGAGGCACAATAGGATCAGCCTGTGAGTGGAGATGATTTGAGAGCAAGGATATAGGCTCTTAAGCCTGAGATATTGTAGCTCAGGATTACTATAGTAGTGAGAGAGTAGTAGCTCATTGATTAGCGGGCAGAGACAAAGTGGCGAGAGAGAGCTTACAAGTTGCCCTGGCAGAGAGATAGAGAGAGGCAGTGCAAGCTGCATATTATTATGGCCTCTACATTCAGGCAGTCACAGAGGATCAGAGAGCACCATCATACTCTACAGTAGTGGGTAGATTAGATGTAGTTCCTGATCCAGCACCACCTCTGCCAGCACCAGGACATGAGGGTGGCAGTCAGTCTTAGGTTTAGGGTTAGATTTTAGACATATCTTGAGACATCGATCCAGATTTTGGGATCCCATATTGTATATTGTATTATGACATTGATGTATATATGAGATTACTAGATGTTCGATATATCATGTGTTTATGTCTCACTTGGGATGGATGTATTAGTTTATGTATATTGTCTTGTCATTTTTCTCAAAATGTTTATGTATATGCTCATGTATATTCTCTCTCATAGATATATGTTTAATTCTCATGTGTATGATATAGACCCATGTTTCTGAAAATGACAGTTGTGATATAGATATGATAATATGATTAACCCCTTGTGATGAACAGGAATAGGTGCGAGATGAAAAAGACAAGGAGTGAAAGACATGATTGAGAAGAAGGAAAGGTGAGCACAGTTGACTGACAGGTCCACGTAAGATGAAAAGGAGAGCTCTCTCCATATGCAAGATGCAAAATTAAACTATCATGAACCTAAAATGCAAGCTACTATGAAAGTGGTTGACTCGCAAGGTCACAATGCCTATAGACATCTAATTATCATCATCGAGTGTTAGGTAGCACCGTAAGATCATACAATGCACACTAGCATAACTATGTGGATATGAATATGATCTTTATCAGATAGAAATGTGGAAATCCTACCTAGGCATCAAAGACATGGAGGTCAAGATGAATAATGCAGTGAGATTACCTATGTTTGATATGGTGAGATTATGCTTGTATCAAGACACATGAAAGTCAGGATAACTAGAAGCATGCACTCGCAAAACAGTCAAGGATAATACCCTGTCAATCCATAGTGTCAAGTAGGACCAGCATAAATGCTCATGAAAGTTAGGATCAACAAAATATACCCACAAGTAGATAAAGAAAGAGAACATGTTCTCATACCCTCAATCTTCTAGCTATGCATCATCAAAAACTTCTAAGGGAGAGACCACTCATCGAAAAAATCCTCATAGATAGCACGCAAATAAAAATAAAGTCATCATATCTCAACAAGTTGATTGTTTAAGTGTGTGTGTGTTGGTCATAGAGTCAAACTTTGAATATCACATCTGCTTAGTGAGAGATATCGCATCATACTTGAACTATTGGAAAAAGACATCTGATAAGTGTTAAGAAACACTCGACACAAGGGTAGTGTTGAAAAACACTGTTTGGGGTGGTGTTGAAAAACACTTGTTTGTGAAATGCCCCCAAGAGACAAATGCACCTAAAGGACCTATGCTAACAGGTATGCCCCCTAGACAAAAATAAAGACCAATTCTAGACTAAGCCAAATAAAGTTAAGACATGATGGAGAAAGGTTCAGTGTCGAGGACACATGCTAACAGATAGGAGTGCAAAGGCCTCAAGTAGCGCCCATTTCCAGGTTTTCACCACTTGGATTTTATTGCAATTTTTCTTTTTTCATTTTTTGGATTTTTTGCTACTAAGGCGCCTATTTCCAGGTTTTCACCAAGGCACCTTTTCTATTTTTTTTTATTTTTATTTTTTTTTTATTTTTTTGTATTTTTTCAGGACTTTTTATGCTTTTTAGGATTTTTTCAGCATCATATATCAATTTTTTTGGTATTTTTCTAGATCCATAAATATGTACGAAGGATGCCCCCAGACAGAAATGGGCATCAAAGATAGAACTTCTTGAGGTGCAAAATGTTGATGGGATCAGGGAGTTGTTCTCCATCTGGATCTGATAGTAATTATGCACCTGTACCAAAAGCAGCTGTGATGATATATGGTCCAAGCCAATTAGGTTCAAACTTGCCCTTTTGTTCTCTATTTTATTGGTTCTTAGGGTTCTCTCGCAAAACAAGATCACCTATTTGAAACTCTCTAGGGTGAACCTTCTTGTTGAATGCCTTGGACATACGTTTCTGATACACTCTCATATAATCAAAGGAAGCCTTACGCTTCTCACCTAGAAGTTCTAGTTCCTGTAACCTCATGGCGTGGTAATCCTCATCTATTATCAATCCTTTGAGTGAGACTCTGAGTGATGGTATCTCGACTTCTAAAGGCAATACTGCTTCAGTGCCATAGGTAAGAGAAAAAGGAGTAGCTCCTGTAGGTGTATGAATGCTAGTTCTGTAATCCCATAGTGTGGGATTGATTTGCAAATGCCAATCCCTACCATTCTTGTTCACTGTCCTATGAAGGATCTTAAGAATGGTTTTGTTGGAGGCTTCTGCCTATCCATTTCCCTGTGGAAAGTAGATGGAGGACCAATGTTGCTTGATTTTAAACTTTTTGCATAAATGCATTAGGTCCTTATTCTTGAATTGACCTCCGTTATCAGTGATAATCTCATAAGGCACTCTAAATCGGAAAATAATATGATTCAAGATGAACAAAGAGATAGTCTTCCCTGAAGCAACAGAAAGTGACACAACTTCCACCCATTTTGTGAAGTAGTCAGTGGCACTAATAATGAACTTATGTCCACCTGATGAGTTGGGATGAATCTTCCCAACTAGATCAAAGGCCCAGCGCTGAAATGGCCAATGAGAAACAGAAGGAATCAGCTCCATACCTGGAGCATGAATCAGGTTTCCATGTTTCTGACATTTTTCACAAGACTTAGCAAAGGCTACTGCATCTATCTGCATCGTGGGCCAATAATACTCCGCCCTAAGAAACCTTCGGGCCATGGAAAGACCATTAGAATGTCCACCACAAATGCCCTCGTGGATGTCAACTAACGCTTGATCGGATTCCTCCTTTTCTAAGCACCTAAGGAGCGTCCCATCTAAACCCCTCCTATATAAATCACCAAAGATAAGGGTGTGGTGAGAGGCGTTATGGATAAGGTTTCGGCATTCAGAATGGTTGAATGTGTCGGGGATTATACCATCACGAAGATATGAATAGATAGCACCGTATCAGGAAGACTCGTGTGTGACAAGGTTACAAATGACATGGCTTTCAGATGAGTCAAAGATGGGATGGTGTAGCTCTTCCACCAGGAATTCAAATTGTGATTCATGTGTCTCCAATTGAAGGAGTGAACCTAATGTGGCCATGGCATTTGCAGCTTTGTTCTCTGTCCTAGGGATCTGTTGAAATGTTACAAAGGTAAAGTAACGTTTCAATGAGTCAACCATCTTTTTGTAGGGTATCAATTTATCATCCTTGGTTTGATACTCCTCATTGACTTGGTTGATGATTAACTGGGAATCCCCAAAGACATGTAACTCTATTATGTTCCATTCTATAGCCATTCTCAATCCATTGGTTAAAGCTTCATATTCTGCAATATTATTCGTACATGGGAATAAAAGTTTGTAAGACTTTGGAATATTGTACCCATGTGGAGAGACAAATAATACTCTAGCACCTCATCCATTTTACATGTGGGAAACATCAAAGAACATTTTCCAAGTGCGAGTAGTCATATACAAGATGTGTTCATCTGGGAATTCCACTTGAATAGGCATATTATCCTTAACTAGGAAATCAGCTAATTGATCAGCTATAGCTTGCCCTTTTATGGATTTCCTTTCAATGTACTCTATGTATAATTTAGTTAAAACCATCATCCATTTAGCAAGTCTACCCATGAGGGCAGCCTTACTAAGCAAGTACTTAAGAGGATCAATTTTTGCAACCAAATGTATGGTATGAGCAAGCATATAGTGTCGCAACTTTTGAGAAGCAAACACCACTGCAAGATAAGACTTCTCAATGGTATTATAATTGATCTCATAGGAGACTAGAGTACGACTGATATAGTATATGGCCCTTTCTCTCCCAGTATCATCTAATTGAGCCAACAATGCCCCTAAGGAAGACTCAGTTGCTGAAATGTATAAAATCAATGGTCTCCCAAGAATAGGCGGCATCAAAATTGGAGGATTAGCCAAATACTATTTTATTTGATCAAGGCTCTTTTGACAATCCTCATTCCATACACAAGAAGCACCTTTATGCAGCGTATTATTAAAGGGTTGTGCTCTATTTGCCAGCTATGAGATAAACCTCCTAATTGACTGGAGTCATCCCTGAAGACTTCTCATCTGACTAATGCATCTTGGAGGTGGCATATCTAAAATTGCTTGGACCTTTTCGGGATCAACCTCTATACCTTTTGCTGATATTATAAATCCTAAAAGTTTGCCTAAGGTGACACCGAATGTGCACTTTTTTGGATTCAATCTGAGTTGAAACTGTTCCATGCGATCTAGAATTACTTCCAGATCAGTAAGGTGTGCATCCCTTTTTCTGGATTTAGCCAAGGTATCATCCACATAATCTTCCATGTTCTTATGCATCATATCATGAAAAATTATGGTCATAGCTCATTGGTATGTTGCTCCTGCATTCTTTAACCCAAATGGCATGACGTTCCAGCAATAGGTTCCCCATGCACATGTGAACATTGTTTTCTCTTGGTCTTTGGGAGCTATTTTAATTTGATTATATCCTGAGAAACCATCCATTAGAGAGTATATTTCATAACCCGCTGTCATGTCCACTATCATGTTAATGTTTGGAAGTGGAAAATCATCCTTTGGGCATGCTTTGTTTAAATCTCTAAAATCCATGCATACACGAATGGACCCATCATGTTTGGAAACTGGTACTATGTTTGAGATCCATTCTACATAATCAATGGCTCTGATGAATCTAGCTCTCAAAAGTTTTTCTAATTCTGCTTTGACAAGGAGAGCCACATGTGGATGCATTTTCTGAGTCTCTGTTTCACTGGTTTGACTCCTAGAGCTATGGATAAGTGATGCATTATAAGCTTTTTGTCAAGCCCTGGCATGTCTAAATAGGTCCATGCAAAATTAATTTTCTTCTTTTGTAAGAATTGCATATATGCCTTGGTCTCTTCTTCTGATAAAGACTAAGCAAGATGAATTATTTGAGGAGCTTCTTCTGTGTTCAAATTAACTGGTTTTGTTGGCTCAATCAATATTGATGATCTGTCCTAAAAATAACTTGGCAAATTATTAAGTACCCCATCCTTAGGCACCTCAAAGAGGTTTTCACCCTTAGATACATCATCTCTTTTTACTATTTTTGGTTTTGATACCACCACAAAGTGGTTTTCACCATCAGACATATTTTTCTTTCTTTCTTTTTCTTTTATTTTTAGACTGAGGTACTTAATATTAGGCTCCGTCATACTTGTTGTCAGTTCACTGGTGGAAGAAGCCACAGGTTCAAGAGCATTCAAATAGCAGGCAAGTTCATGGTCATTCTGAAAAGTGAGGAATCTAGGCTCTTGATGGTGCTGAGACTAGTCAATTAGGTCATAGTGAACAAGGGGTAGGTCAATGACTGGTTCAATGTTATTTATGTGAAAGGTGTTATCTCTGGTGACCATACAAGTGGGATTCATCAAGTCTTCTCCTAAGATACCCAAATTAGGACTCATCCTACCAAATGAAGCATCGTCCACTAAGGAAATTCAAGGAGTACAATCCTCTAGTCCTACACTAAGCTCTTTGGCCGCATCGGGTTGAATACTATATGTATGGAAAACATCCATATCCAAATCAATTATTGTGTCTGAAAGTGAATCCCATTCAAACTCATGTGAGTCTATTTCTGAATCATCATGGGGGCCTCGTGATGTAGAAGCCTCAAGGTTGGGAAAGGTTTCTCCTCCTCTAATGCTAGCATTGTTACTATCTGTCGCAGCTAGGATAGCAACACTTTCCATTGTCAATCTAGCATTCATATAGTCACTATCTGTCGCAGCTGTGATAGTAGCACCGTTGATTATCAAATCTTTTGAATCTCCCCAAAGGAGATTTTTTGAAGGCACCCAATCATCAGACATGTCTTGTTGATTAGAAAGATTAGGTGTAGAGTCTGAATCACTGTCACTATCCGTCGCAACTAGGACAGGGACACCTTTCTTCTGCTTATTTTTAAAACCTAAGCCAACTGTTGACTTATTCTTTCATCCAAAAAGGGCATGGTTAAGAGGCTCAGCTTTAGCGTCCAACCTATGGCTAAGGGGACCATATCCTAGATAACCCATATTCTTAACTAATGTATACCCTCTCCCATAAGCTTTAGGTGAAGGAGAAAAGTTCTCATTGTGTTGGTATTTTGCCTCATGATAGATCCAGTCTCTTATGGCAACTTCCTCTTTCTCTTCCTAAATAGGAACTGAAGACTCAATAAATTTTCCAAATAATGTCATTGCTGATGATGAAGGTTTCATATGTGGGGATGGTTTCCCATAAGATCGAGGAGAGATTGGAATTTTTGTAAAAGAATCAATTTTATAATCTCCCATCCCAAGATCTATGGTCTTAAACTTCTGCTTGCTTTGTTCAAGTGAGATACTAGAACTGTCAGCTTCCCTATTCAAAGGTACATGTGATCTAGTAGAAATATTATTAACTGAAAAAGCACTATCTCCAAGTATGCAAATTTCTACACCATTATGGGGAAACTTAACACACTTGTGATACATTGATGGGACTACTTGCATTTTGTGAATCCATGGCCTACCTAGCAAAATGTTGTAGGCTAAAGGTCCAACATCAACAATTTGAAATAAGATATCCTTTTCTACTGGACCAATGCGAATAGGCAAAATGGCCAATCCCTTAGAACTTCTTTTTGCTTCATCATATGCCTTGATTGTGATCTTTTTCCTTGTGTCAATGACTTCTTCAGAATATCCTAGAGCCTTCAACAAACTCATGGTACAAATATTGAGCCCCGCACCCCCATCTATCAATACACGCCTGACACAGGTTTTATGAATCATGACTTCGATGTGTAAGGCCAAGTTATGTGGGTGACTGATGGATTTGTCATCTTCTTATAAGAAAGTGAGGTAATGAGGGCTAGCCAAATGGCTGACCATATTCTGGAATTGATCAATATCTAAGTTGTTAGGGACATTGGCTGCTCGCAAAGCATCCTCAAGGACACGATTGTGCTTAGGGGACAATTCTAAAAGTTCAAAAATAGATATCTGCGTGGGTGTATGTTGTAATTGGTTAATATGGTTATAATTGGAATCAAGACCAACAGTAGATTTAGGAGGAACACCCTTGGACATGGGCTGCTTAGACTTGCTAGAGCTAGGACCTCTGATAATAATGGGAGCTTGAGCCTGACCCCTAGTGACAGCATTGAGGGATTGGGGCATTCTTCATGAGTGAGGACCTCTTAGCACCACAACGGGTCTTTCATCAGACATAGGAGTTGAATCCACATCATATCCATAAGGATCTTTCCCTCTCATCATGTTGATATTATCATCAGCCACTTCAAGCATGTTAATAACATTTTCAGCATTTGTGTATGTATAGTTGATAGCAGCCTTGCCATGCTTGTTGCTAGAATTCTCCCCTTTCTCATATTTGGGCAAGGGTTCTTTAAAAGCCTTATGATCCACATTAGTAGTTAAACCATCAACTTGTAATCGCCCACTTTCAATGAGGTCTTGGACAAGATGTTTAAGCCTAAAATTTTTTTGTATATCATGTCCAATTCCATTGTGGAAGACACAAAAGGCTTTCTCATCCCACCAATGAGGTTTAGGATCAAGTATGCGGTGCTTGGCAGGATCCTGAGGTTGCGCCAAATTATGAGAAATTAGTGTCTTGAAAATATCTGCATAGGAGTCCCCAAGTTTGGTGAATTGTCTCTTTTCCTTCTTAGGTTTCCCTTGATACTTGGGTTTATTCTCTTATTGTCCTGAGGACACTTGCAGCTTCATGGCTTGTACCGCATTGGAGAGATTAAGAACTCCTTCATTCTTAGGTTGTGGTGAGTCAACAACTCTATCATTGACCACCTATTTATTCTTGTTCCAATAGGAGTTCTTTTTGTCCTTATAACCATGATTGTTGTTGTTTTGGCCATGGTTGTTATTAGTTGATTTAGCCAAAATTCCTTGTTCTTTTAGGACATCTTCTATGTGACATGCCACTTCTACCATGGTATCAAAAGAATTAAATGGTATCTTTCTTACCTCATATCTTAATTCTAGCACTAAGTTACTCACAATGATGTCTATTCTTTCCTCCTCAGGAATTATCCTTGGATATTTTGAGCACAAACGTCTCCATATTTGTAGGAAAGTGACAAAAGGTTCTCCTTGATTTTGTTTAAGCTTGCACAAATCAAGCATTGTGACCGACCTTGATAGATTATAAGCAAAATGCTAAACAAATCTTTGGACAAGTTCTTTAAATGACTTTACTGGAGGAGTAAGGTTGGTGAACCACTCCATGGCTTGGCCTTTGAGACTCCTCGAAAATAATCTCATCAAGTAGGAGTCTTCATGATGAAAAGAAAAGCTCATTATGTAGAACTGTCGAACATGGTCATGAGGGTCACCAACGCCATCATATTTGTCATAGGTTGGAAACTCAACTTTTTTAGGTAACTCAACCAACACCACACTCTTGTCAATCGGGTTGGGACATATGGAGTCCAAATTGAATGTGCTCTTAGGAGCCCTCATCCTTTCTATATCCTTCTGCATTTTCATGATCACCTCATTGGTTGAAGGATTTTGTTTCTTAATCTTTTGGTGGATGTCAAAATCATATGGAACTTTAGCACCTTTGTTGATAAGGCTTTCTAGGAATTGATCCTTGTTTTGTTCCACATATCATTCTACATATGCTTGAAAGGATGGTTCTTGTTGCATAGTCATAAAATCCATATGATCAAATTTGGCATAACTTCCTCCATGTGGTGAGCCATGATGTGCTCATTGGGAGGGTTTCTTTGAATGTATATGAGGTGATCGTCTCCTATGATGATCATATCTTGAAGCCCTTCTTCCTCTGGGACTTGGGGATCGTGAGGGTGTCTTGGATCTTCTTCTAGGACTTGGCAAAGGGGTAGATGGGGGTGAGTTGGTCCCACTATTGGTTCCCCTCCCATTGAATCGGCTTTGGAGTTGTTGTGCATAGAATCTATCTTCTTCTTCTTGGGTGACTCTCTTCTTTATGTCCAATAACACATGTTCCTCTTCTTCTAGTTGTCTAAATTTCTCCTTTTTAGCAGCTTGTTCATCGAAATAGGCTTGCTTCTCCCTCTCAATGCTTTTCAATCTCGTATTTGCATATCGAGAGGTATCTTTAAGTGGAGAGAATGGTCTTGAATGCCTTATTGCATTGGTTGCATTTATGTGGTGATCACTAGATTCATTGTTCTGGTCCTCGTGTTGTGACCCTAAATTTGAGTGAGTTTGCTTATGATGTCTCTTAGCTCATTGGTGAGCATCAAAATACCTCGCGTTGTTGGGAGGTGACTCAGGTGGACTAGCATGAGAAGAACCACCGTACTCCCTCCTATGCCATTGGAAGATATCCTCAAGAGTTTGATTCATGGCTTCTCTTTGTTGTCGAGTGAAAGTGTAACTCATGTCCATACTTGATGAAAGTGGTACAAAAGAGGTGCTCACTTCACTAGGATTAGCTTTTAGATTAAAACAAACCTCAGATTCACTCTTAGGTGATTGATCAAAAAGGGGTCCTTTTCCCTTATGTTGTCGACGAGTCTTAACTGGTGGTAACTGGCTAAAGGCAACAGGGGGTCGCTTCCCTTGATTGACTTGGTACCTTGTCGTAATTGACATGAAAGAAAGATACTCTCAATGATAAGATGACCTCTCAAAGTGTCAGTGCCAAACTAGGATAATCAAAGTCCTCTATTGTCCAAAGAGAAATGAAAAGATAGAAAAGGGGCTTTACCAACACTGTCAAAGAGGTGCTTCAAATCAAAGGGTGACTACCCTTGGACTTTTGAACTAGGAGGTTGGACTAGGCTAAAATATAATTGAAACTAAGATTTAAATGAAAGTGATTCAGACAATAAGAGCACTAAAATTTTCTAAGAATGTAGCTAACAATCCTACAGATGAACCTTGGCACCAAGAATGGCCTTTTAATTTGACAATTATTCCCAAAGTGATTTCATAAATCAGATGATTCTATCCTGGAGGACTAAAACCAAAAATTTAGAGTCAAGACAGGTCTCAAACATCAGAGCAAGAAGCCTACTCCAAAACCTAACCTGACTAACAACAATTGAAACTGACCAAATTGCAAGCACGATAGAAATTAACCAGGTGATATACTCTAGGCTATCGGGGTGATACACCTACAACCGTGTGATACTTCATCTTATACCAGGTGATATACCTTATAATAGCCAAGCGATAAACACCAGGCAGGTCGGGCGATAGTCTATCAGGGGTGAACTATCGCGTGATATTTCCTCTCAAAGCAGGCGATACTTTTTGGGCCCGCGAAGTATCGGGCGATATTTCACTCTAGAGGACGCTATACTATTGAAAAATTACTTAACTCTTGACCAGAACTGTGTAAAATTTATGTTTTTGGGTCTGTTTGGTCAAAATTTTTGATCTGAGGGTTGATGTTTTCGATTTCAATCACAATATCAGCAAAATTTTGGCAGGTTTGCAAATAGTGAGGGATCAAACATGTCTCAAAACACTTGAAACAAGGGCAAAAGCAACTTTGCCAAGACAAACACTTGTGATATCAGAATTGAAAAAGCACCCTATGAATGCTACCGATTGTTTGTATGTGAGAATGTTTACACTAGCATCACACAACTGAAGACAATTCAAGAAAATCTATCCTAAAAAGTCAAGGCTCAATACTTACCAACTTAGCCCACAACTTGATGCGCCTTTACCTCACACCAAGTGGTTACCCATGAGAGATATTGGCTTTGTCGTGGAAGTGTCAAACGACACAACCAAAGGGACACATATGGTGAGTATCTTAAGGTGATCCAGGTAAACCACTTGGATCAATCCTTGCACTAAGAAGATAAGTGGCTAAACAAGGTGGCTTCTATCTAATGGTTCTTAATAAGGGCTTCCGTTCACAACACCCCTCTTGCTCCTCATAAAGGACTAGGACCTCGCGGCCGCAAGAGTACCTTAAGCATTCTTGCTCAATGTTTTTCCCATGGTCGCAATCCCATGAGCTACTCACATCAGGTGAAGAAAAGTGTTATGTCTACCAAGGTTTTGTGTCCTCGATAGCCTTGAGATTATAGTGAGTTGGAATCACTCACCACCAAGGAAAATGATGACAAGGTTGTCCCCACTTGGGTCGTTCCTCTTGATTGCTCAAGAGCAGGCCTACTAAAGGATCCTAAACTAAACAAAGAATGGATGATTTTTGAGGTTCAAGGTTTTTGGTTCACCACGAGAGTGAAGAGCATACTCCCCTATCTCAAAAACTTCTCCCAAACACCCCAAGCAAAATTTGATTACCCCCTTGCTTCCAAAACCTTAAGATGGGTCAAGATTTTTTGGTTCACCTAAAGGTGAAGAGCATACTTCTCCTACCACCTCAAGATCCCTTTCACAAGGTATTAAAATTCCTAATACAATTAGTGAATGCCACACTTGAAAGGAAATAAATCACAAGCAAAAAATTTTTTGTTTTTATGGTTTTTGGGCAGCCCTGCAAAAACCATTAGTAGCCCTCTTTGACATGCGATTTTTGGCAAGCTTCTTAAGCAAAGGCACCTACAACCACAACTAGTTAGTCCCACAAGGTTAGCAAAATCCAAAATCTAAATGAAAATAATTGCAAGAAACTGATTTACCTAAGCTACGAGATGCAGGTTAGACCTATCTAAATACAGTAAAGTAAACCAGCAAACTAAATATGATCATATTTGGATGATAAAACTTGAACTGCAGGTCTTTGTCAGATCAGGCGATATACCTCAAACTTCACCAGTATCACGCGATATAGTTTCCTATACCTGCACGATATACCTCAGTTCGGGCGATATACTTATCTATATGCGGGCAATACTTCACATGACACCAGGCGATATACCTTAATACTGGCAAGCGATTCTTCTCTGGGGTGAAGTGTCGCACTGTTATAGTAAGGTATATCGTGTGATATACCTGAGAAGTATCACGTGATATTTTGAGACAAAAGACCAGAGACTGCAAAATTTCCAAACAATAATCCGAAAAATGATGAAAATGCAAGAAACTAAAGGACAAAGCCTATCTACTCTACCCCACGGTGGGTGCCAAAAATGTACACACTAAAATGGTGCACTTCTATGAACCATTACATGCAAGGTTGCTCAACAATGAGGCCTCACAAAGCGGCTCATAGCTCTCTATGCATGGAGTTGCAAGGGACTATGATGTATTTGCTCTCAGCTAGAGCTACAAGCTTGTGACCTTGCTAGTCAACCACACAATGAGAGATTCAAATGAGGACAAGGGAAAGAGTGCCAATATCCTCAAGAATCACTATGAAAATGCAATGCAAACTAGTCTATGGAAATGAAAATGCAATGCAACTAAGCTATGAAATGGAAAGAACAAGTGTTACAAATCTCTCCTATTAAGCTATGTGAGTTATGCTATTGCATGAAAGGAAATCTAAGCTATGGAAGTCATGAAAATGAAACTACTATGTAAGAATGTAAACTAAACTATGAAGCAAATGAAGAAATCTAAAGTAGGATGCAACAATGATCTCTAAAAAGCTTCAAAGTCTTCAAGGATTCCTGCAGCATAAGGTTAGCATAAAAACATGATATGCAAATTAAGGAGAGAGTTTTCCTTTTATAAGAAATGCAAAGGAGTGGACCATTGAGATTAAGAGGCAAAAAGTCTTAATCGGCGGTGGAGCTTGAAAGAGGAGCAATCCGTGTGCGCAAGTATCCTCCAATAGGAATTGACTTTGTGTCCATGTGAGACAAAAGTGTTTTTTTCCTTTTTGTAAAATAGGAATAATGCTTTATTTGTGCAACTTAGGACAAGAGGAAAGGTGGGACTTTTTATTTAGTCAAAAGGGGAGGAAATATTCCTTTTAATCAAATAAAGACTTAGGATAAATGATTAGCCCATAGGATAAAATCCAATATATGATCGAAATTAAGACTTGATCAAGAAATTGATAATGTTGAAAATATTGATTATTGATAAAATTGATTCAGAATTGATAAATTGAATAAATGGGGCCCAAAGTCTAGGTGACCATTTTTGGGTGCATACAGTGCCTAGTGTTTACGCACCCAACCGGATCTAATGGCATAGTCCATTCAGTACCGAGATGAACGGTTTGGAAGTAATCCATTGGTGCAACTTTCAACTGATCCTCACTCCAAGTTTTGGCATCGAGCGAGACAAGTGTGCCAAATTCAAACAAATTTGAATCTCCCAAAACGGAGAGAGGTTATTGTAGGCCTCAAAAATTTCATCCTGTAGCATCTCACATATCTCTAATACCTCTCATAGGGTTTGAGTTACGAGCATCAAAATTTCTCTGCCCAATCATGCTTAGTGCACCTTAGGGACACTTTAGTTTGGCGTGGTCCAAAATGTTCTGCTGACTCAATGGTCAAAACAGGGTTGTGCCTAGCATTTACCTACCCAACAAGAGCTAATGGCGCAGTCCATTTGGTGCCAGGATGCAATCCTTGAACACTATCCCTTCACCATGGAATCATCATTTTACTTTGGACACATTTGACCAATTTTGACTCAATGACTCCAACTATTACATCATTTGACAATACAAATGTAATGGAATTAAGACAATAGAAATGTAGGGATACAAAATTAAGATGATAAAAATTATATAAGGATACAACATTCATAGTAAGGAAACACATTTTTTGCGCTTTACATGGCATTAAGATGATACAAATGTGAGCTTTTAATATTTGCAAATCAACCTCATATGCTCTTTTATATTTCCAATTTTGCATCAAATTTTTTATATACAAAATTTGGCATCTAAATATGCACATTACATTTGATTGTTGTTTTTATATACAAATTTTGGCATCTAAATATGCACATTACATTCGATTTTTGTTTTTATATAAAAAATTTGGCATCTAACTATGCACATTACATTCCATTGTTGGTTTTATATACAAAATTTGACATCTAAATATGCAAATTACACAACTATATATAAAAAATAAGTGTCCTTTCCACTCCAATCCCTACATTTGGAAGGAGAAGAAAAGTTAACAGAGAATATAAGAAGTGCCCTTTTGGCATCTAAATATGCAAATTACAAAACTATATTTTAACTTGAGTTGAACTTACCTATTGAAGTGTGCTTGAAGGGTCATCTCTTTGCTTGAGAGTATTCAGTATTGCTTCATGATCAGCAGTACTAATAGTCCAAATTTCCTTTGTCTTTGGTTTACCTTGATGTTTCAACAACTTAACATTGGTTGCTATAATAAGGTGTGAATACATGAGAATGGTTTTGTGCTTCTCATAGTCTTCAAATGCAGGAATGCCATTATTTCTAATCATATATGTGTGCAACCATGTTCTTGCAACAACATGTGATCCTGTTAGATATGTGAACATATCATCATCTGTCGTCAGTTTTGCAAGTTTCTGCTTTCACCGTACACAATGTGCTAACCAGTAATCTGATCTCTCATCATTCTCTTCTGGTGCAACCAATGCAAAAACATGTCCTGGCTATAGAAGATCTGAAAGATGGTCATAGTTAAGTGAACAATCCATGTCATCATTTATTATAGAGACTGTGAAAGATAAAGGAGTAAGATAATGTGGAACCCATGTATCAACCCACTCACTTGACTCACACTGATCCCAATCACAGTGAAGACAACTTAGATAATAACAAGCCACCTCTTGTGTCCAAATTGTCCATGTACTAGAATTTGAGCTTTGAAATGAATGCATTTTTGAAGAATCTTTCATAGTTTGACAATCCAACCCATCTCCTATTGTGCCCAACTCAACCAACCAAAACAATCTATGCACCACTGAATCAAGAGTCCCCCCCTGTGACAATGCTGAAGTACACCAATCAACAATAGAATGAGCATTAATAGGTTTTGCACCTGGAATCCTCAGTTGCTCCTTAACTAGAGCTCTCTTTATGCATGCACCTACTCCATCATGCTCCCCTTTTTCATGACTGGCCTAAAAAAAACTCCAAATATGAGGTACACCTCTCTCTACATGCATTCTACATAACCAATAAAACATATGAGCATTTTTTAATTGACCTATGCAATTATTTGACCAAATGAGATGTCTATCCATAGCAATATTATTTTCCCACACCCACTCAAAATAATTCTCAAAGCAATGTTGGAAAAACTTGGATGAGTGTGATTTATCATCACTCATACAAAAATGGTACTCTTTGATTATCTTTTGGTCATCTTCTGTACTATCAAGGGAATGCCTATATGTTATGTGCACAAAAAAAGAAACCTAAATAGAATTCTAATATTGAGCTTGCAACTCATTTTGGGGCTGCAATGTATAGTTCTTTGCAAAGTCAACAACTAATATAATAGTGCCAATCGGGAAAGTGTCCTTACACATCTTGAATTGTTGATCCAACCACTGAGACTTGTGACTATGCCTTGCATGCTTGTAGAAAATATTCTTCCTGAAATCTGAAATAAAATCAGCTACCTTGCATTCTTTAGTAACCAACTCACATCTAGAGCCTTCACCTCTACTTTTTAATGTATATTTAAAGGTTTCATATACCTTTTCATGGACAATTGTCTTTCCAAAATTGTGTTCATAGCCCTCATGAAAACATTCAACAAACTTCACTAGCCCACCACACTCTGAGCACTTGTCATTTAAGCAATCTTTTCTATAAAAGAAACATCCATCATCTCTAGGACATAAAAATGATCTAGCAAGTCTCTTGATGATTTTGGAAGAGCACTTGCATCACACTCCTCCAACATTTCACTACTATGCAAAGTAGAATAAATGGATCATAACAATTCATGGTGCATTGAAAACTCCACATGATATTTGCAACAACAAGTATTTCAAATCTTAAGAGGCACAAAAAAAAGGCTTCGGGGCTTTAAAAGCTCTTTGTGATGTTTGCGATGTTGGATGTGTCTCAGAAATTTTTTTGAACAACATTGTTTGACTCACCTCCAAGTAATGTTTGCGATGCAGGGTGCGGTCTCGAATGCCAATCCTCAACTTCAAGACATCCTTCACATTTGGTGACACTCTTGAGTTAGATTGCCAAAATAGTTGAATTTGATCCTTCACAGCATCGGTAAGCTTCTTATCATAACATGAAAGTCTCCCACCATAAGCCCATGTATCATTTTGAAGAGGATCATCAAGTCTTTCTCTTCTTACAAGTGCTCTATCCAAAGTTTTACAATTTAGATTCAAGTCAACACAAGTTTGTCTCATCAAATGAGCCTTTCTCAAATGATGACTTACCAAAGACATTGTAATAACCCTCCTAGCGGCTCTCTTATCTTTTTCCTTGGTAGTCTTCCCAATGGAATTAAGAGCAGTAAAAATATTTCTCACAATAATAGCATTCTGCTCCTTTTTCTTGTTCACACTAATCTTCAATTTGACTAGTATACATCTCATCTTCTGCATCTTTAACAATTGCACAAACATTTGACATTGCTCAACCAATGTCTTGTGCCTAAAAAATTGATCAAAATTTTTTGAAACCCACAACTGAACGGTTCTTTCCACTAATAAATTTGGCATCGATTTGCGATGGCTATGTGTCACAATTGTGACAGCCATGTGTTGCAATTGCGACAGTCATAGACGTCGCTATTTTTTAGTCACAAAATATGACATCTTTCCTCTGTCATCGCAATTACGACTTCAATCCATCGCTATTTTTGATAGCTTGTCACATGGTCGCATGCGCTTGGGAAGCAGCATGCAATCATGCGACAACTATCACAATTGCGATGAACATTGGCGCAACTGCAACGGCTTGTCGCATGGTCGCATGCACTTGGGAAGCCACATGCAATCATGCAACAACCATCGCAATTGCGATGAACACTAGCGCAACTACGACGGCTTGTCACATGGTCGCATGCGCTTGGGAAGCCACATGTGATCATGCAACAACTGTCGCAAGTGCGACGAATACAAAATAAAATTAAAAAAAAATTTCTGGGACAAATTACCCTTTTCTGGGCACAAATTGCATACTAGAATTCCACATAAGCATTTAAGCATAACAAGTTAGAATTCGGAAGTTAAAAAAATAGTTGATAGTACTTTACATTTATCACATGTTTCAACAAAAGAGGAACATACAAGCGACCAACTTGTCGAATGTACAATGAGTAAAAATATAAAATACATACAGTTACATGCCGACCAACTTGTCAGAATAAGAATCAAATTTTACAAATTACATTGATACATCAAGTTTATTACATTCAGAAGTGTTGACCAAC
Source organism: Chamaecyparis obtusa (assembly GCA_027943335.1). Lineage (NCBI taxonomy): Eukaryota > Viridiplantae > Streptophyta > Pinopsida > Cupressales > Cupressaceae > Chamaecyparis > Chamaecyparis obtusa. Next base: position 275,684 of record BSBK01000894.1, on the reverse strand, counting down.
TTGTCAATCACTTGATTAAGTACAACATGTAAAATAGAGAGAGAAAAAAAGAAATAAGCACTAGAAGTATCAACTCATCGGGTTCTATCTCCTAAGCCTCAGACTAAGTCCCTTACGCTTCCTTGAGAATAGAGGTGGGGTCCAGGCACTTTTACCGCCCAACCATGGAGTGGTCAGCTCCGAAAGTGATGAGCTTCCACGGGGTTCTTCCTGACATGAAGAATGCCCCGTCCCTACACGAGAGGCCTAGCTTCTCTCTACTGGTAGATTCAGATGGTCTTAGTGCAGCCATGTAACTTAACCTACAAGCACATATGCCTACAATAGGTTCTATACAACGGATGTAGCAAGGGGTAAACATAACCACGCATGTCAGCTATGAACAAATGCATTCACTTTCGCCAAAGTATTAATCTAGATTTGAACTGGCAGGTAAATAAAAGAATTCACCCTCCCTTGTAATCTACATTCAGCACAACTCCCATCAATTGATACATTCCAGATTCCACATGAAGCAGGAAAAACATCTCAGTAACTTAAATTCAATAAATTCATCAATCATTTCAAGGTGTTTAATCATTCATTCAGTGTTAGAAAACTAAATCTCTGCTGTAAAGTTTCACCTAGTTTGCTCTATTTTGTAATCTATGGTTTTCAGTTTAAAACCAGAGAAGAGTCACAAATGAAGACAATAGTATTCCATTATCCAATTTTAATTCTCAGGCAGTTCAATATCATCTATTTTTGTCCAAGTATTTAACAAGTAATCTCACTATTTCTACCACAAATATGGATTTAATCCAACACAATTTAGCATTTAGTAATGATAAAATAGTTACCCCACATTGCCATATTTATAACTTATACACCATGGCATATTGACAAATAGATAACAACACTATCTAATTTTACCTCTCACTACTACGACATTTCTACAACAGTAGCTTGCAACCACTTCCAATATATAAATTTCAAACTGTTATGAACATTACATCAAACAGCTCACCAACACTCCAAGTATATATATTTCAAACAGCTTTGGGCATTAAAACAACATTTTGCATCCACTGTCAGCACATACCACAAACTACCATAGTCATTTCAACAAATAGTGAGAAATTTCTCATAAAAAATTCTAAGAACACAAATCATTTACTAGCAATCTACGTAATTCACAAGAGGCTATCCCTTTACTAATTATTTTTATCATTATCCTCCAGGATAGTTATGGTAATCCTTTTGTTAACAGAGGCTTCATTAGGTTACATCTCCGATTCTCCAATCTTACGAAAGTTATAAGACCAGAAATTATAATTTGCAGTAAAGAAATCATTTGTGTGCAATGCAAAAAAGAGAAACTCTCTTGGATTCGTATAAAATCTACATGTTTAACAGCATAATTCTCATTTTTTATCTTTTTTACATGCAAAAGGCTGAATCCTTCTAGCTCAGTGGTGAATTCGAGTAGAATATTTGGAAATTATTTTCTAGCCAAGCATTTGTGGGATTGTAACTATCAGCAGCAATAGAGCTACAAGTATCACCCTCCCCAATATACAACAATCATGACTATAAACATCATCAAAACAAATTTAGTACCTCCAAATAAGCATGAAATTGTTGCTGGTGGTGTGGGAAACATGAACACAATAGTTATATGAATAACAAGAACAATGCCACTCTAAAATCGCTCAAGTTTTCAGCTGGAAAAGAGTTTCCCAGAAGATGACTTGTGGCAAGTTTTTATATCAAATGGTAGAATCTTACCAAAAATATATACTCCGCCATCAAGGCGCACGTTCCCTTATTCATCATCCCACTCTTTGTTACATTAATCATACAAGAAGATGTGTCCCATTTGAAAAATGAATCCTCCAGTTTTAGAACAGTCCACTACGGATACAACTAAGTCTAGGTTATTAATTTTGTCGATGTTTAAGGAAATTTAACAAACATATATCTACAATAGTGAGGCATCTGGGAAATGTTGTGTCATGAGAAGAGGTGTCAAATAATGCAGCCACTTGCATAGCCGAAGATGAATCATTTCTATTAGCTAATGTCTTTTGAATGCAGAATTTTTATGTTTGGGTATCCTAGCAAATCCTTTAAGTTTTTAAGATGCACATAAGATAATATAATCGCAACTTGACTACTACCAAAAATTGATATACCATATAACAAGCAGTTACCAGTTCTGAAGGTGGAAGTTAATTTCATTCTGAGATACAAGAGAAATTTAAAGGGCCTCCTGTATATAACCATAAAACTTTTCTAAAGGATAGAATTTTCATAAGCTCAATTCCACATACGAAACAGAGAACTTCAAAACCCTAGTGTATGAAAGAACTTTGTTTCAGAATATATATGAAAACAATGACCGAGTAATCAAACCAAGAAGCAAAATTTCAAGGTAGTAAATCTTATGAACGAATTTAATTAATGTCCAAGAATTTCATACAGAATTTAGATAGAACCACATTGAACCAAACCATTTTGTTTAAAAAAAGTAGAAATGGAACTTGGTTCGTAAGTGGCAACGGAAGCTTGAAAGTGTCTCCAAAAACTAGCTATCCACCTAGAGTTTTCTTTATTGCCCAGAATCCTACGTACTGAAACCCAATATTGTAAAACAAACCCAATTTCCCAATTTTTGAGCTTCACCTTCTCGTGCATGTCAAGATTGGTGTCCCAAGAAACAAAGTAGATATCCCCATCAAGATCACTACCAGAAGCTTCATCGGGATGAGGCCTATGGCCCTTCTGTGGGAAGATTAAGCAATCAACCAAGTGATGCAATCCTAAAGCATCAACTACTTCTAAGATTTGTACATCACTAGGATATGCAATCCTGTACCTTTCCATATGATTTTATAGTCATGCATATGCAAATGTAGTGTCATTTTTTTAGAAGCTTTTTGAACAAGAGGTAGTAGCTGTGCACTCACTTGTGACAACATGATAATGTACAATCATTGTAAGGATAGTTATTTGAAATAAAGAGATATCCTCACTTGTGACAACAAAGAGGATACCTTTGAGGGCAATGTTAGAATCCCTTAATTGCCCTCAAAGGTATCCTCTTTGTTGTTGCAAATGAGGACATCTCTCTATTTCAAATAACAGCACTAGGTGAGAATGAAAATGAAACTATCCTTACAGTGATTGTACATTATCATGTTGTCTTTACAGTGACTGTCCTCATTTGTGACTATCCTTGTCACAAATGAGGACATCTCACAGTGACTGTCCCTTGTGTAATTGCCACTTGAATGTATTGGTGTTGAACCATGCAAATGCTTTTCTTCTTGAACAAATGAGGACATTATCAAGAAGAAAAGCATTTGCATAGTTCAATACCAATACATTCAAGTGACAATTACGTGGGACAATCACTGTGAGATGTCCTCATTTAGTGCAATAGAGAGATGTCCTCATTTGTGACTGTCCTTATGGTGATTGTACATTATCATGTTGTCTTTATAGTGACTATCCTCATTTGTGATTGTCCTTGTGTAATTGCCACTTGAATGTATTGGTATTGAACCATGCAAATATGGGCTCATTTCCATGTTACACTGACTGTACATTATACAAGGGACAGTCACTGTCTTTGGCATCTCTAGTGGAGAGTTTTGAATTAGGATTGTTTGCATATTTCTCTGTTGGTTGAGTTTGGGTTCTTGGGCCTTCATTTATTATTTGGCATCTTTGGTTAGAAATGAATCATTAGATATTTTAGGAAGCCAAATTGGAGATTCAACAATTGTGGTTGACCATTATTCATTCAATACAAGACAGTGAAGTGTGACCATTATCTCTATATCTCTTCCTCTCTATCTCTCCCTCTCTATGCCTCCCTTTGTATCTCCCTAGATCTCTTTATGTCTTCACCTCTTGATCTATCTCTTTTGTTTATCTATTTTTCTCCCATCCTCCCACTCCTCTCTCCATCACCCTCTTCCTATACCTTTTAATCTCTACATCTCCATATTTCTTCTCCCATCTCTCCCTCTATATCTATCTCTATCTTGTCATCTCTCTATCACTATCCCTATATATCTCCCCCTTTTTACCTCTCTTCTATCACTTTCTACCTCTATCTTTATTTTTATATCTCTCATTCTCTAGATTCTTTATATATTTACATCTTCCATCTACGATTCTGCACAGATGCACTCTGCTGGGACCCATGAATGCCAATGGTGTAGTCCACGTGTGCCAATGATAGAGCGGTCACATGATCACAAGAAATAAAATAATACCATGCGATCATGCGACAATGTGTTCTGCCAGGACCCATGTACGCCAACAGCACAAGTGCGATGATGAGGTGGAATGATTATTAAATATAATATTACTCATTTTGAAAATGTCACGCGCCAATGAATAGAGTGGTCACATGATTGCAAGAGGTTAAAAAGTACCATGCGCTCATGCAACAACATAAGCCAGGTGGATGAAAGTTTTTTAAATGTTACATCAGTTCTTTTGGAGTGGTCGCATGATCGCAAGAGGTAAAAAAGTATCATGCGATCATGCGACAATGGAAGCTCGGGTGGATATCGTGAGAAGCTCAAATTTGCATCCAATGTTGCTGAAAAGTGCTTGAAACATGGAAAATCATTTGACTAAGCTTATGCACCATTTCCAATCATTTGACTAAGCTTATGCACCATTGAATCCTGTAAGTCACTGAAAGTGCTGTTAGGAACTCTCAGAGCTAATAACAAAGTAATGATCTGCCTGTTAAGAAAGCAGGGCTAGAAACGTGTCCAAGTGATAATTTCTAGCATATCATGTTGAGATTCAAACTTTTTCATGCTGGGCCTCAAAGAAAGCTTATATGTGCTTCCAGGTTCCGCTTCCCAAGTTGCAACAACACCTTTGAAGCCACCATATCGAATCTGATAGGCTGAGGGGGGATTGACAATCAACTTCAATTTCTGAGCAACCTCCATGGAAAGATCTGGAGTGATCTTTCCTACACCGTCAAAAAATTTATAATCATTCCTTTCAATGTCATGAAAGTCTTCTTCAAGCTGATCCCGTGGAACCTGAACTATGTAATATGTGGACGAGAAGCACTAACCCATTCTAGAAGCATGCTTGTAGACATTATTTTCTAGATAAACTTGTGCCAGTTACTTGAAGAAATAACATTCAGTGTTCACATTATAAATAGCTTTCCTACCATTTCTTCAAAAAATAAGAACATTGATAGTAGATGAGTCAGATCCAATTTTGGTGATTTCCCATGTTTCAAATTTGGGTATGATTTAGATTTGATTTGATATTTTGTTGTTACAGAAATTTTTTGAGGTTTGACGTCAATGCCAAAGGGGGAGATTGTTGGCAATTTGTCATTGATGTCAAATAATCTTGTGGAGTCACTTTTCTTTTTGATTATGATAATGAGAATTTTTTGTGAAGATTTCTTTAGACACACACAGATCATATTAATAGTGACAAGTATTATACTATTCGAGATGTATCCATTATAAAACTTGTACATGATAAGTGTGTTGATGTATTGGTGATACTCAAACTTAACAACTCAAGGCTTATTGATGATCAAGTTAAACAAAGGCCCATTGATGACTCAACCACAACTAGTGGTTCTTCATGATGACTCAACCACTACTATTGGTTCTCCATGATGACTTCACATTCCAACATATTAATCATGTGACTATACTTTATACAAACATTGAATTCATTATGCAAATATTAAATGCCTAGATAACTACAAGTAAATGAGGTGAACATGGCCCCATTAAACTAACTTCTAAAATGTCACCTAGGACCTAAGTAAACTTAACATGTGAATAGAATCTCACTAATATATAGTTAGGTAATAACCTCATTCAGACTAACAACCATTCTGTTAAAGTCATCCAAGAATCAAACTTGGCTCCCTATATATTCGATGTCTCATGGAATTTGAACCTCAATGGATAGCATGGCATAGCACCATCTCCAAGAAAAATCCATTGGGGGTGGGTGCCTTCCTATTGGTTTGTTAGGAAATGATAATTAAATATGTGGTTCAATATCTTCCCATGATTAGCCTACCCTTAAACAAGCTATAGTATTCCTACAAAAACCCATGCTAGTTTTCTAAATAGAAGGGGATAAACAAACAACATGGCTTCATAATAAAAAAAAATTAATCTAATTTTTTTAAAAATATATATTAGCCAATTTAATTATAATAAAAACTAGCTCAACTCCATTTCAGATCACATGAAATGGTTATAACCAATCTCAATAAATTATGCATCCAAATCACTAAATATGTATTCAAAACTAATCTTTAATATATAATTGATAAATTAGTCCATGGACAAAAATATTATCAAGAGATAAATGATTAGAACATACAAATTAGCCAAGATGATGCCTATGCTATTGATATTTGTCATTGATGTCATTGTTTGGTCTGACACTCTTATCTCCAACCTATCCTCTAGTTTGACAGTGTTGTTACAGGTACAAGTTTTGGTCTATATAATGGTGTAATAAAGTTTTTGGTCTAGTCCTATTTGGTATAGCATGAGATATCCTTTTTAAGATTGTTGACATCTCTAAACTTTGGGGTAATGTGCTCACATGATTCCATCTACGTTTCAAGTTGACTTGTGGAATGTAGGTCTGGTGTATATATAGAAAGTGGCATCAACACATAATAGATGAAAATGATATTGATGTGATTTATGATATATGATATATGATAGTGATATATTGACATGTATAGTGAACTGATATATCTACAATTTAGTAATTGTATAGAATAAAGTTGTACTTTAGCATGAACTATATTTCATGCATATGTAGATGCAATTGTAACTCGTTCAAATTTGTATTTTACACTCCAATAGTAAGCTACCTCTCAGATATAATAGCTGGCTTTTGCATTTTGGGTAGTGAGCCCCTTCGACAATGAGCCACCTAACAATGAGTCATCCCAACAGTGAGCCACCTATGCATTCTTGTTGCCTAGATTTTTGAAATGTCAAAATTTAAAAATTCTAAGGCATTTCCATTTTATTTGCAAAAATATATTGGAAACATTAACTTTTTGCAAAAAAAATTCTCAAACCTTAACTTTTTGCAAGTCTCAACTCCCACTCATGAACTTTTGGCGAGAATAATTCCCAAATCCAAACTTTTTGTGAGAATCTTTCCAAAATCTTAACTTTTCCCATTTCTTAACCCCAAACTTTTCACATCCACTTAACCATTTTGGTTTTGAAAGTTCAATTTCAAGAAATCAACAAGGACGCAAATTTGAATGCTGAGTTTTAACATGGCAATGATGTATCCCTAGCTCGTGAGCTATGCAGTCAAAACACACAGCTCACTGACCTTGGTGCTTGGCCATGAGTTGGCTTAGTTCATCACTTCATGCAACCATGAGCTAGGGCACAACATAATAAATGGACTCAATAGCACCTTTGCACATATGGAACAGTTTCAACAGCAACATGAATGCCGCAAGCCACAGTCTATAGCAGTAGATTCAAACCGGCTCCCAACTAAGCATGGACCACATGCATTACAGAGGTAATCAAAGCAGAGAATGAAGCATAAGTAAATAAAGATAAAGATGTCATTCTCGGGTTGCACAATACAGAAGCGACACTCGAAGTACCTAAGTGCATGATAAAGGGAAGAGAGGGTGACATAAAATGAGGAGGAAGTGAAGTTTAAAATCATACCTTTCTCGCCCTTTTGGATTCTAAATGTACAATCCAGTAGATCCCTTTCTCCGCAAAGATGCCTAGCCATAGAGATCTCGTCCAACGGCTACAAAAAACCCTCTCGCTACAGAGATCTCCTCATCCAATGGCTGCAAAAAACCCTCTCGGTGCTATTATAGAAATGACCAACATTTTCTTTTCTTTTTTTTTCTTATATCCCGTTAACGTCACAATTGCAATGCTGTCGAGGTATAATTGAAAAAAAAAAGCCAAAAAGACATAACATTTTCCCGCCGTTGCAAATTGCTATCGCAATTTCACCCCAAATGTATTAGTGTTCTGATCTCTTGCCATCGAAATTGTTCATTATGTTCTCATCAATTTCAAGTAACCATTTAGTTCTTCTCGAAGGTCTCAATTTTGAAGTTTGTCTTTCTTCCTCCTAAGGGACTTCATTTCTCATATAATTTGGAGATGTGTAACGTTGATTTGGTTCTTCTGCACCATTATCATTGTCAATTCCTTCATATTCAATTGGTGGATTGTCATTGATAATGTCCACACTTCCATTGGCCACATCTACACATTCATTTTCAAAACCTACATTTCCATCTTCGAAACCTAAATTCTCATTTTGAAAACCTACATTTTCATCTTCAAATTCATGTTCTTCACTTGAAACCACATTCAAAGGTGGGTCTATGCTGACATCTTCATTCATATTTAACATTCCTTGTCTCTTATTCCGATGGGCAACCCTATCCATTTCTCTATACACTTCAACATCTTCATTTGTGAGTCTCCTCTTCTGTTTATGCTTTCGAGGACTACTACTCCCCATAGTTAGACCAAAAAGTAGATGCAAATACCTTTGGTAATAGAGAAAATCTCCCCCAAAAAAGATTAAATACCTTTGGTAATTGAGAAAATCACCCCACAAAGAGATGAAATACCTTTGCTAATATAGAAAATCACCCCAAAAAAAGATGAAATACCCTTGGTAATTGAGAAAATCACCCCAAAAAAAGAAGAAATACCTTTGGTAATAGAGAGAATCACCCCAAAAAGTGGTTTTTTGTCTTCTCGTTGCAACTCGAATCCTGCAATTTAGGCAAAACATGTGACTCTCTGGAGGGACCTAGAGAATCTTGTTTTTTTTTAACACCAGTGAAAAGAATCGGATATCCGATATTTGATATCTTTCTCTTTCTCTTTCTCACTCTCACTCTCCTCTCTCCTCTCTTTCTCTCCTCTCCTCTCTCTCTCTCTCACACACCTAGAGAGAGAGAGAGAGGTGAGAGAGAGAGAGATGAGAGAGAGAGAGATGAGAGAGATGAGAGAGAGAGGAGACGGGAGAGAAAAAGATAAAGAGAGAGAGAGAGGAGAGAAAGAGATGAGAGAGAGAGGAGAGAGAGAGGAGAGAGGACTTCCTAGGAAGTCCTCATGACCCCTTAGGACACACTTGAGGGTTCTAATGTGTCGAAAGGGGTCATGGGGACTTCTTAGGGGTCCTAACATGTGATAAGGCATACTAGGACCCCTAGGAAGTCTTCATGACCCCTTTTGACACATTTGAATGCTCAAGTGTGACCTAAGGGGTCATAGGACCTCTTAGGACACACTTGAGTGTTCTAATGTGTTAAAGGGGTCATGGGGATTTCCTAGGGGTCCTAACACGTAATAAGGCATACTAGGACCCCTAGGAAGTCCTCATGACCCCTTTTGATATATTTGAATGCTCAAGTGTGTCCTAAGGGGTGTGTCCTAAGGGGTCGTAGGACCCCTTAGGACACACTTGAGCATTCTAATGTGTCGAATGGGGTCATGGGGACTTCCTAGGGGTCCTAACATGTGATAAGGCATACTAGGACCCCTAGGAAGTCGTCATGATCCCTTTCGACACATTAGAATGCTCAAGTGTCTCCTAAGGGGTCGTAGGACCACTTAGGACACACTTGAGTGTTCTAATGTGTCAAAAGGGGTCATGAAAACTTCCTAGGGGTCCTAACATGTGATGAGGCATACTAGGTCCCCTAGGAAGTCCTCATGACCCCTTAAGACAGATTCGAATGCTCAAGTGTGTCCTAAGGGGTCCTATGACCCCTTAGAACACACTTGAGCATTCAAATATGTCAAAAGGGGTCATGAGGACTTCTTAGGGGTTCTAATGTATGATAAGGCATACTAGGACCCCTAGGAAGTCCTCATGACCCCTTTCGACACATTTGAATGCTCAAGTGTGTCCTAAGGGGTCGTAGGACCCCTTAGGACACACTTGAGTGTTCTAACATGTCGAATGGGGTCATGAGGACTTCCTAGGGGTCCTAACACATGATAAGGCATACCAAGACCCCTAGGAAGTCCTTATGACCCCATTCAACACATTAGAACCCTCAGGTGTGTCCTAAGGGGTTGTAGGACCCCTTAGGACACACTTGAGGGTTTTAATGTTTCAAATGGGGTCATGAGGACTTCCTAAGGGTCCTAATGTGTGATAAGGCATACTAGGACCCCTAGGAAGTCCTCATGACCCCTTTCAACATATTCAAATGCTCAAGTGTGTCCTAAGGGGTCGTAGGACCTCTTTGGACACACTTGAGCATTATAATGTGTCGAAAGGGGTCATGGGGACTTCCTAGGGGTCCTAACGCATAATAATGCATACTAAGACCCCTAGGAAGTCCTCATGAATGCTTTCGACACTTTGGAATGCTCAAGTGTGTGCTAAGTGGTCGTAGGACCTCTTAGGACACACTTGAGCATTCTAATGTGTCGAAAGGGGTCATGGGGACTTCCTAGGGGTCCTAACAAGTGATAAGGTGTATTAGGAACCCTAGGAAGTCCTCATGACCCCTTTCAACACATTTTAATGCTCAAGTGTGTCATAAGGGGGCTTAGGACCCCTTAGGACACACTTGAGTGTTCTAATGTGTCGAAAGGGATCATAGGGACTTCCTAGGTGTCCTAACGTGTGATAAGGCATACTAGGACCCCTAGGAAGTCCTCATGACTCCTTTTGACATATTTTAATGCTCAAGTGTGTCCTAAGGCATCGTAGGACCCCTTAGGACACACTTGAGTGTTCTAATGTGTTGAAAGGGGTCATGCAGACTTCCTAGGGATCCTAACATGTGATAAGGTGTACTAGGACCCCTAGGAAGTTCTCATGAGCCCTTTTGACACATTTGAATGCTCAAGTGTGTTCTAAGGGGTTGTAGGACCCATAAAGACACACTTGAGGGTTCTAATGTGTCGAATGGGGTCATGGGGACTTCCTAGGGGTCTTAATGTATGATAAGGCATACTAGGACCCCTAGAAAGTCCCCATGACCCATTTCAACACATTTGAATGCTCAAGTGTGTCCTAGGGGGTCCTATGACCCCTTAGGACACACTTGAGCATTCTAATGTTTCAAAAGGGGTCATGGAAACTTTCTAGGGGTCCTAATGCGTGATATGGCATACTAGGACCCCTAGGAAGTCCTCATTACCCCTTTTGACACATTTGAATGCTCAAGTGTGTCCTAAGGGGTCATCGGACCCCTTAGGACACACTTGAGCATTATAATGTGTCGAAAGGGGTCATGGGGTCTTCCTAGGGGTCCTAATACGTGATAAGGCATACTAGGTCCCCTAGGAAGTCCTCATGACCCCTTTCGACACATTTGAATGCTCAAGTGTGTCCTAAGGGGTCCTAAGCCCCCTTATGACACACTTGAGCATTAAAATGTGTTGAAAGGGATCATGAGGACTTCCTAGGGTTCCTAATACACCTTATCACTTGTTAGGACCCCTAGGAAGTCCCCATGACCCCTTTCGACACATTAGAACGCTCAAGTGTGTCCTAAGAGGTCCGACGACCCCTTAGGACACACTTGAGCATTCAATCAAGGGGAAGTCCATTGACCTCTACTTATTTAGTATAGTCAGACTGTCGAAATTACAAGGAGTCTATAGAAAAATCTTGTGCTAGATATTTTCAAGAGGATTTGGGCTGAAACTGTCTATCCTCAAATCAACTGTGCAGGTATTTTTTCAAAATCATTTTCTATATCAAATAATATAATACATACTAATATAAATATTTATATTATAATATTTATTCTATGCTATTATTATTTAATATTAATATTTAAAATTTAATTAATATTAACATAACAAAAATATAATTTAATATGAAACTTGAATTAATATTAATATAAAAATAATACAACTTAATTTATAACACAATTAATATTACTATTAAAAAATAACATTTATTATGAAACTTGAATTTGGGAAAAGCGGCGTATTTGAAATTTCAAAATAGGCAGGCTTTATCGGATATCTGATTGGGCTTGGTATTTGCTTTGACATTACCCAACGTGGGTGGTCAACCCTTTAGGCATGCTTTAGGAGATAGTTCTTGATACTGAGACTTCGACCATGTACCTGACGACTATTTTTTCACCCGGAATTGATGAAATGAAAAGGGTTTCTTAAAGACATTATCAACTTTCCATCAATATAATTGCTGTCAAATTTCAAGTTTTGCAAGTAATTATTACTTATTTTTCAATTGAGTTATCTTTAAAGTTGTAACTAACATACTGATTGAAAAACAACTATAACTTTCAAACCGTTTAACCTTTTTGAAATCTGAAACATGCGTCACATTCTATGCTTCAGCTACTATAAGAAAAAAAAAGTTTTGAATTTGGTAAAATTTTGAATTAGTTAAGGTGGTCAGATACGAGAGTTTTTTTATTCTAAAAAATTTGTAGCAAAAAATTCATAATTAATTATTTATTTGACCAAAAATTACAAATAAATATGCGTCACATCCAGGCATGAGTCTACTACTTATATCTAGAATCTTGGGAAAATATATCATCATTTGATTGTGATTAAGGTGGTCAGACATACAGGTACTTTTTATCTTTTCCCTAAAATTTTCATAGTGCTGCATTGAAATCTAAAATTTTGAACAATTAAACAAAAAAAATTTCAAACAAGGGCTAGTAGTTTAGAAACTACATTCAATTTCCTATAGATTCTATTCTTACAACTTTTTCACATAAGGTTCATAAGATGTTCAACCTTTTACGTCAAGTTGACTAACCCTAATTTTTTGATTTTTCATTGCCACTTAAGGCCATAGTTTGGTATACCATGATCCTGCACATACCCATATATGACAACTGTTCATCTTCACAATATCACATAACATAAGATCCTTGACCTGGCTAATCTGAACATCAATAAAGCACTATTCTCTAACTTCTAGAGCATGATCATCTTGACACCAGCTAATTCTACAAGGACAAGGATGCTTCATTCTATTCAAACCAAGTCTCTGAACCATGTCCTCATCAACAAGGTTATTAGTACTACCACTATCAACAATTACATCACAATGTTTACCTCCAAACTTGCATTGAGTCCTAAACAAGTCACTCCTTTAACAAGGTTCCTCCTTTCTACCGAGCAATGTTTGTCGAAGCAACAAGTTCTTAGATTCAAGTTCATTCTGAATGTTCTCATTTACCATAGCAGTTCACCGGTCACCAAGCATCTTCTATGTACACTCAAAAGAATAGTGTCCTTCCTCTCCATAGTTATATCAAGTACCCTTAAAGATAACTCTACCTGTCTTCTTCTTTGGTTCCATAGGTTTTTGTTCATCTTGTGCATCAATCGGTTTATCCTTCACTGAGTGATCAATGTTTTCCTTCCCTCGGGAGTTACTATGTTGTTTCATTTTCAACTTATTTTCTTCCTTCAGAGCATATTGATAAGCATCTTCAACAGAATCAATCTTCAGCATACCAAGCTCATCTTGAATATTGAATCTTAGACCATTCACATACTGAGCTACCTTTTCCTTACCAAGTTCTCTATGTCCAAACCAAATAGTAAGCTTGTAGAACTCCTCGGTATAATCTTCAATAGACAAATCCTTCTGCTTCAGATTCTACAACTTCTTAAACAAGTCAAGCTCATAGTCAGCAGGTATAAACTTAGCTTTCAATTTAGTCACGATCAACCTCCACCAATTGATCTTCATTTCACCTTCATCTTCCCTATCTTTTTGTAATTCTTTCCACCAAAGAGTAGCATGTCCTTTCAACTTAGTCTATGCAAATCTCACCAGAAGAGGATCTTCAATTTCTTCTAGCTCAAAGAAATCTTCAAGTTCACCAATCTAATCAATCACATTCTCGGGTTTCAAGGTACCAAAGAAAGTAGAAACTTCCATTCGATAACTATTACTTAACCGAGCTCCAGATCTATGCAACTGAACAGTTCTTTCTTCACCAGATTTGTCTCTCTAGTCATCTCCACTAGATCCAGAAGCTTCAAATTATTTAGTAGCTTCTTCATAACCATCCTCAGTACCAACATTCCAAGTTACACTAGTAACAACTCTCATGATCTCAATGACCATGTCATTCTTCATGAGTTCCATCTCAGATTTGAAATTTGATTTCACCTTCTCTGTAATTCTAGATTACACAGTATCACAAAGATCAGCAATTACTCTAGGGTCCAATCTTCTCAGAGGCATCCTTAAAGATTAAGAGAAACCCTCTTCAACAAACCCTCCACCGACCACCTTGTGACAACCTCCAAGCTGTATGAAAGTCAGATCGTAACCTACCACCTTGTAAACAACTAGGGAAAGATTTCATAGGTTCAATGCCATGAATTTGCAACTCTAATCATACGATCTCTTTGCCAACAACATCAATTCACAAGATCAACCCTCACAAGATCAATCTTCTCTCTATAAGATCAACTCAGCTTTGATACCACTTGACGCAGAGCAAGGTAGGGAGGATCCAATTAAGGACAATCCAACCTTCCAAGTTCAGAACAACACAACAGAATAACACAACACAACAATTGTTTCAAATCAAATTTTTGTTAACATGCCAAGTTGTAAGGCCTTCCAGATTAGGGCCAATTACAATCAGAAACAATTCTACAAGATCTTCAAGATCTAATACAATTCTAGCTAGTTCAATCCTGTGAACTATCAGCAACTGATGGAAACCCTAAGGTAGATCTAAACTTGAGCTCGCAAGCCTCCAAGAAATCTCCTTGTCTCCAAGTATGCCAACCACTAGCTCTGTTATTACAAACTATTAGATAACAATCTGATCTGCAAGATCTCACTGAATCTTTTCTACAACTTCACTTATCTACTACCCTCAGGTCTGCTTTCATAACTTCTAATCTGATGCCCAAACAACTACCCCAAACATCCCTTAAATACTAATCATCAACCACAAGTCGACTAGATGAAACCCTTAACTCCTACAAATGAATATTAAATGCAATACAAGTCAGCTTCCAAATAGCCTTACAAACATTTAATTCAACATGTCAGCCTATAAAAATTTCTACCAATAATAAATACACCAAGTCATCCCAACAAATCACACATAACTCCAGTCGGTAAACCAGAACTACCGAACGATAGAGAAACAACCAACCACCAATGACATAACCAACCATACTAAGCAACACCGAGTAATGCAAGTATTACTGAGCACCAATTCCACCAAGCACCAGGGGTTTCAACGAGTTCCTTCAATGATCGAGCTTCCTTCAATAACCGAGACCATCAGTTAAGGCTGTAGTCAAGTAACACCGGCTAAATAACAAACCATCATGCAGATTCACTGAGGACCAAGAATGCCCCTGCATCACAATTGAACCAGAGGAGGTAGAGGTGTCGATATCCTCCAAAAGGGACTTATCCTCAGAAGTCATTTCCTTGAGTCTTCTTTTGCATTTCTCCTTGGCAATTTCATTAGAACGTTGGATAGTACCCCCCAAATCCACCTCCAACTGAACCTGGCTGCCCAAATTCCTCCATTTTTTGGGCTTCCTCTCAGTTTCAGGAGTGCTATCAACCATTGTCTTATCCTTAGCTTCCATGGACTCAAAGACATGGGATTCCTCTAAATCCTCTACCTTTTTAAATGGGTTCCTCACACATCTCTTGCGGCCTTTATCATCATGCAAGACAAGGTCAATCTCCTAGATAGAATGGGAGGGGGACTGAGAGGGGTTATTGGCTATTGAAGGAGAAACAACCTGGGTGACATCCTTAATAATAAGGTGGGGTTGGGGCAGAGGGAAAATGGCTTTATGGAAGTTGTACAAATAGAGCAAGAGGCCCTAGTGAAGGATGGGGATTAGCTTCTCAGGATTCTTGTTTTCTTTTATATCCAGGATGTTACTTTCCAATGAGTGGAGGAGGTAGAATGGGATGGAAATGAGGTCCCTATTCCTGATGTGGTTGAGGAACAGAAAATGATAATAATAAAACATAGTAAATTTACCCTCAAGAGTGAAGTATTTCATAATAATGTGACACACCTTGCACCAAAACTCAGGGAGCAACTCGTGGTTGAATCCCCCAATTTTTTTCACAAGCTTTTCCCCAGCCTAAAGAACTGGTTGAGACTGGTAGTGTCTGACATTCGACTAATTTTCTTATACTTCCTACCCTCTATAGACATTCTTGTCACTTTAGCAATGACCTCCTTGTTTATTTGAAGTGTATGCCCGTAAGTGACACCTTCCTATTATTCCAAGAGGACACGAATTTCTTGGATATTTTCTCATCATGACCTCCCTTCATTCTTTCCATGAAGCCCCAGATGCCACTGTCTTTGCAGTAGTGAGTCACCAGGGGGTCGGAGGTGAATTCCTCTTCGATTTTATCTGGCTCTATGCATAAAGTTTTTCCACCCATATCGACCAAACTAGTATCCACTGCAAGAGTCTTTTGAAAAATGAAGAGTCAAGCTTCGCAAACTAGGGCATAAAACAAGGCTTTTTGAGTTAACCATTTTATGAAAATTTTGTTCATAAAAGGCAGGGGCTGGGTGGGTTTTGGATAGTCAACCTCTGTACGAAAAAATCCAGCGAATCTTCAAGCATAATAATTAGAGATTAAGCCATATTTTCCATTAGTGTCCTTGGTAATCAAAATTACCTACTGATGCGGACAACTATCCATCCACACGCACTCACACAAAAGGCAATTATGAACCTTTATAAGATTTTGTGCATACATAATCATAACTACAGTAATCATCACATTAAGCCAGCACTTAATCAAGGTGGGGCCATATTTTAATGTTAAGTTAATTATAAATTTAAATAAAGATCCCAGTGAGAATGAAAAATATATATATCTAATATTTCTTTTACTTTTAAATTATAAGTTTTCTAAAGAAAAGAATGTATATATATTATATTATAGAATTTAGATTATTTTTCAAAGATTAAATTATTATGTTTATGTAAAGTTTATTTAGATTTAGGTATTTATTTTAATGGAATGACTTAATTTTCTTATCTTTATTTATTCTTATTCTTTTTATTTATATTTATATTTATATATTAAATTTATCTACATTCTTATTTTTACTTATATTCTTATATATTCAAATTTTTACAATAATTTACTTGATTTATATTTATTCATATGTTTATACATTCACTCATAATTCAGAGATTAGCCTTTCCTCCCTAGGTTTCATATTGTCACTCAAGATTTATCTCAATGCACTTGTCATTGAACTTCAAATTCAAATTTCTAAATTGTTTCCCTTTCATTCTATTTGGTGTGAGTTGAAGGAATACATTTGTGTAGCTCATATTCATAAAGATGAAAGGAAAATGTCTCTTTGATTCTATCAATTGTGACATGAAAGCCAAAGTGGTACAAGAAGATTGCAATGCTTTCTGTTTTAGATATCCATGAGAAAACAAGATATTAGTAGACTCTAGGTCATTTTATTTTAGTTAGAAATAAAAAGAGAAATGGCAATATTTTGAAGGTGGAACTTTGAAGTGTTAATAGGTCAAAGCAAAGCATGCTCATCCAACAAGTTTCTTATATATGCATTTCTCAAGGCATAAGTGTCAAACTATGAGTATGCGATATTATATAAGGACTAGCCTTAACATCTTGTAGGAATTACACAAAACAAGTGAAAATTTATAAGAATAAGAATACATAACTCATACCAATTGATCATGTTTTTTTAAAATTTACTTGAGATCTCAAAGTATAAGTGTCAAACTATGACTATGGGATTTTATAAAAGGAACACAACTAAATTAGCCATTACATAATACAAGTGATAAATTGCAATCAATAAGAATGCATACTTCATACCAACTAATATAATGAGTGTTGAACACTTCTAGATGTTGAGGGGCAGTGAATCAACATATACTAAAAACTTAAACTTTTGTGTCACGGGGTCACTTATACATCATCTTAATCAAACTTTACCCATCAATGAAAGATATTGCAATGACAACACAAATACATAAACACCAGAATTAGGTGGAAAACCCAGTCCAGGAAAATCCACTATGAGTAGCAAACTCAATATATGAATAAAAAATTATAATATTTGTTTTAAGCTCACTACCAAAGAAACACACTAGAACCTGAAAAAGACTTACAGGGCAAGGTACGCTACCTTAGGGAAAGATATAAGGACTTGTGAAATTGAGACACATGGTCATAGGGAAAGATATAGGTTTGTTCAAGATACCAAAATAACACACTATCTTCCAATAGATACAAATAAATGATGAATTGAAAAGAAAATTCATAGAAAATTCAAAAAGAAAATTCATACCATCTTTTTTACAATATCCATAAAGAAAATTCAAAGCAACAATAATCTTGAATTTTATGAAGATCTAGATGCTCGATTAGTTGCAAGAAAAGCACATAAATACTTGTTTGTAGGAGTCCACATCTTGGATACCATTTTGACTATGATAAAAAAGAAAAGGGTTGAAAAGATATAAGTTTATGTTATTTCATTTTAGCAGAGTCCAAACATGATGGAATGTACTTCAACTATCCTAGAAGAATGATGCAATAATAAATATCTATATCTCTAATTTGTAGAGTTATAATTTTTCTATAGAAATTTTACACAACCTCTAATTTTCAATTGTGTACCATGCACATTGTCTCATGAAAAGTGGACTAAAATGTAAGGTTAAATGGTTAATTCTCTTAATATTTGACTAGACTAATATGTACACCATTATCTATACAACACCCTAAATGATTCATTTCCTATAATTATTGATTAATTAAAAAAAGATATTCATTATATTCCAATTCTTAATTAATTGATTTTTACTTCTAACTAATTAGTATATTTACAATAAAAGGGTCATTTTGGGTGCTTCTTACATGTTGCCAATATGTACAATTAAATAGTTTTTTTCCCTTGATATTTGACCATAAATTAAAAGCAATGAAGCATAGTTTATTTACAAAATAGCAACATTGGTGTTGAAAAGAGATTAGAATTTTTATGCAATAAATTGCACCCAGTTTAAAAGAAAAGTACATGTGCATTTAGAAATTATGTATTTAGTGATATTTTATGTTAAAATTGGCTAAAAAAGAGGTTTCATTCCTTCTAAAAGAATATATTATTCCATATGTAAGACAAACTCTTTCTTGTTATTCGAACTGCAGCCTAAGAAGAATAGAAGTAGATGCATTCTTAAATCCCTGTACAAGCTTGCAATAAGCATGTTTATGTTTGAATCCTTGATGGTACAACTTTCCTTTTTGAAAATCTCTTTAGTTGCATTTCCCCTCACAACCTTCGAGTCTACACACTAGGGTATCCATTAACTAAAGCTAGATTAGGAAAGAATGAAAAACTTGTGAATATAATGTAGATCAATCTATCACCAATATAGAAGATTAAAGTAAATGCATACATATATTATAGATAGATCTTAAACCCCAATAGAGAATTGTTTTTTTTTATAAATGTTATAAAAGAAGCTCTAAAGATCCATGAGAAATCCTTACAAAACCCAGAGGGATGGAACCTTCCTTGACTAACATCTCCTTGCAGTGTGGTCCCATGATCATAAAATGTGTTGTTAGTTGCATATGAAATATTTTTGAAAATGGCATTGATAAAAGAGAAAATTATTGTGCTTTGTGGCTTTAGAGTTCCCAAGCCTGAGGGTTTGGAAAGTTAAGATTATAAATTTAATTGAAATCTAATTCAATAGTAGTCTTTAAATTGTTAAGAGAAAAAAGGAAACCCATATTCTATTATATAATGTCAAAATCATATACCTTGTGATCTCCATCTTATACTCTTGGTCTTACATTAGTGACCAGGTCTATAGTTACGATGTATAGTAACATCCCTTGGATTCAACCATTATACAAATAGAACGGAGAAGTACAAAAAAATAATAGAGGGGCATACAGTTCATCTGCCTTGCTATCACCATCCATTGTGAATAGTAACTTGTTCCTGGAGTCATACCTACAAAAGTGTTTCAAGGATTTTTGGTAGCAGTTTCTAAAGCCATATCCACAAATGAGATTCATGAATATCATTCCAACAATATAATCCATGAGATGGCATCTCTTTAGTGACATACTCTCAAAAAACTCATTTCTCATGAAATCCCTCCAGGGAAGTTGTGATGACATCTCTGTTACAACACCCTATCAAATAGTTCAAATGCCTTTCTTAATCTCCTCTACTTGCACATGCTTTCCCTCTAGGAAAAATTCTATGACTGTAGTTGAGATAAACAAGAAAAGATTATTAGAAGATGTCCAAGCTCTATGGAAGAAAACCTCAAATAGAAAAAAAGATAATAGGAAATACTCGATTAAATTAATATCTGGTTCAAGCACAAAGAAGAGTGTCCATGTCACTACAAAAATTATGACACTTAAAATGTAGAAGATTGAAAAGATGGAAGTGGAGCAGTCTAAACAAAGCATGTCAAATAGACTGAGAGAACGTGTTTAGTTAGGGTTGAATGTAAAAGCTCCCATGCCTTGTTTCTATCGTGTGATTTATAGAGGGCATTAATTGACTTATCGAAGCACAAAACATTGAATCTTTGGCATTTGGGATAAGTGACTCATTCCACTTGTTTATGTTTGTGTATCTATGAGATGAGGTGGTGTAATCTTTCTCTATCCTTTGAAAATAATCATGTGTAGGCCAAAAAAAATTGGTAAACAAGTAGTTTCAAATGCAATGGAGAGCTGGGACAGGTACTGGATGGAAATAGCAAGAAGGACTGTAGTTTCAAAATATCAGCCTCTTGTCCACAAACAAATATTCCAAGATCTTTGTATTGATGTTTGTCTTAGGTAATCGTGCATTCTCATGTATCGTGAATATACAAACCTTCCTTCTTAGAACTCCTGCAACTGTTAACATAGCCAATAGTAGAATTCAAAAATAATAAAAATTAATGGCTATGTTAAAAATTAGGCAACTTCACTCATCAAAGTGCTAAATATAAAATGAATTTCATAATGTGTTTAATCCTGATTGGTTATTAGTGCATAGTTTAATAACTGTAGCCAATAGCAGAATTTTGAAAAAAATTAGATTAATGGCTATGTTAAAAATTACGCACTCCACTCATCAAAGTACTAAATAAAAAATGAATTTTATAACTCGTTTAATCCTGATTGGTTATTAGTGCATAATTTAATAACTGGTTAACGTCCAAGTCCTCTGCACATATAACTTAGGAAATAGATTTCATCATAACCATTCTTAGATCCCCATTCACCCATTATGTCTACGTGCATAGAGTTTATAATCCACTTACAACTCACAAACCGACGTTGCCATTAAAGGATGGAAATATCTCTACTTTGTGCATCTTTTAAGATAAAGGCTTGAGATATACTGATTTAATGTGATGTGGGTAAATTAAATAAAAAGGTGGGTGCATCGGTCCCACAATAAAAGCGTGCCTGCAATTATTTAAAACACTTGACAAATGGACTGGACCATTTACACATTTTTCATGCCCTCGATGTTTGGGCGTATTTATTATTTTTAATAATCGATTGATGCTTCTTGGCTTTCACATTTGCCTTTGTGTTTAAAGGTAAATGTGAAATTCAAGAAGCATCAATCGATTATTAAAAACTAGCAATCGCATCTTAGTGTGCAATGGGTATGCCGTAGAGTTATGGAAAGGTCATTTAAGTATTTGTCCCTTTATTTTTCACTCCCTCTCATCCTCTCTAAATCTCTAGATCTCCTTATCAACCCATCTCTTCCTCTTTATCTCTCCCTCTTTATGTCTTCCTTTGTATCTCCTTACATCCCTTTCTATCTTTACCTCTTGATCTATTTCTATCTCTCTATCTATTTTTCTCCCATTCTTCTCACTCTATATTCATCTCTGTCTCTATCTTCCTCTCCCCCTTCAATATCTAAACACATCTCCCTCTCTCTATCCATCCATTTCTCTCTATCACCCCCTTCCTAAACCTTTAAATCTCCACATCTCCATATTTATTCCCCCATATCTCCCTCTATCTCTATATTTTTATCTCTCCATCCCTATATATCTCCCCCTCGTTACCTCTCTATATATCCCTTTCTACCTCTATTTTTATCTTTATATCTCCCCTTCTCTCATTCTCTCTTATTTATATATTTATATACTCGACCCCCTCTCTCTATTTCACCCTCTCCTCTCCATATCCATCTTCTTCTCAATCTCCATCTCCATACCTCTCTCTCTCTCTCTCTCTCTCTCTCTCTCTCTCTCTCTTGTGTCCTTCCCCCTACACCACTCTCTCTTTCCATCCCTATCTCTCCCTATTTCCCCTATCTTTGGTAGGAGAGAATCATTCAACACATGGTCTGAATATTTTAATCACATCCTCCATGATTATTAAAATACTTTTCTCACTAGATATTCATTTTAGTTTTACCGCACAAAAAGCTTTTTTACTAGGGAAATGCGAGTGTAAGGTATGCTCTAGCGTGGAAACATTGAATAATGAGAGACAAAGATTGATGTGTATGAGAAAAACATTTATACATTCACTTCATTGTCTTACCTTCCACATGACAATCCAGAGAATGTATCTAGTTGTATGAAACTTTGCAAAATGAATGACCAAGATTCCTTTGATGGTAGTGCATTGGTTCTAAAATATTTTGGACCTTGGTGTGCAATGGGTATGCCAAAGATATGTGGAAGGGAAGAAAAAATGTGAAATTTGAAATGAGTTGAAAGAAGGTGCAGTCCTATTAATGTAAGAAAGAAGCATTTAGTTTAGGAGGTTGTAGGAATTAGCATTCACCCTTCTTCACTTTTAAAAGATATGCATGCATACAAAAAAGCCCATATGCTTCTCAATATAAAAATGAGGAGGCACACTTAACATCATTAACAAATGAAAATTCTTCAAACAATACAAATTAGTTGCAATAGTTTCAAGTATGTCCCGTATTTTTACTTTTCCTAATCCTACAAAGTTCACTAGAAAAATACAAATTTAAAGAAATTTAAAATAATATATATGTTTCATTAACTTTTTTTATCTACATTTTGTTCATTTAAGAATCAATATCTTCCAAATAATATCACCTATGTATTTCTTTATACGTACTACATTTTTTTCACAAATATCATCTAGTTCTATACATCTAAACATTTGGTTGTCTCTCACCATCTCTACCTCTTTATCTCTACCACTCTATCCATTTCTCTTCCAAAATATCCCTATTTCTCTCTCCTCTCTCTTTGTCTCCCTTTCTCCCTCTATATCTCCTTCTCCACATCTCGATCTATAATTCTTTGTATTTGTCTACCTCTATGTCTATACCATTATCCCTTTCTCTTCCAAAATATCCCTATTTCTCTTGCCTCTGTCTTTGCTACCCTTTCTCCCTCTCTTTATCTCCCTTTCTACATCTCTATCTCTACTTCTTTGTATTTGTCTACCTCTATGTCTCTACCACTCTATCCCTTTCTCTTCCAAAATATCCCTATTTATCTCTCCTCTCTCTTTGTTTGTCTTTCTCCCTCTCTCTATCCCCCTCTCCACATCTCTATCTCTAGTTCTTTGTATTTGTCTACATCTATGTCTCTACAACTATATTCCTTTCTCTTCCAAACTATCCCTATTTATCTCTCCTCTATATTTGTCTCCATCTCCCCCTCTCCATATCTTCTCTACTTCTCTATGTCCCTCTTCCCCCTTCTCTATATCTCTCTATCTATATATTTCCCTCTTCTTCTCTTGCCCTTTATCTATTGACATATCTCCTTTCCATCCATCCATGTATCTCTCCCTCTCTCCCATATCACTCTTCTTCTCTTTCCCTTTATCTATTGACATATCTCCTTTCCATCCATCCATGTATCTCTCCCTCTCTCCCATATCACTCTTCTTCTCTTTCCCTTTATCTATTGACATATCTCCTTTCCATCCATCCATATTTCTCCCTCTCTCTTCATCTCCCTCTTCTTGACCTCTATGTTTATATCTTTGCCTCATGCACATGGTAGAGAGAGAGAGAGAGATTCTATTATAAAAATAAAAATCTAAAAATTCTATACATATATTTTATTACTTAAATTATATTTATTATATAATACAACAATTATGAAAATATTAAAAATAAAAAATAATATAAACAATTTAAAATGTATAACTATCATTTATTATTATCAAATGTTTGTTGGCGTAATACATTGCAGCAGTTCAGTTAACTACTCACCTTCGTTCCCCATTCCCATAAGTAGTTAATAGTTATTGGTTAACTGTTTACTGCGCTATATACTTGTATTCGAAGATCAATTCTATATTGAATGTTTATCCTTTATTTTTGTCATTTGGTATCAGAGCCAGTACACAATCCACTTGTTCTTGAGCTGCATTAAGAAGAGTTTGAACAGAATGTAGTGAGGTGAGAAACAAACATGAAAACACAGTTTGCAAGCGGTGCAAAGTCTGAGTATGGAGGAGAAACTATGGTGTAGTAAATGTGGAATTTTGTGCATGTCCTTACTTTTGTTTTGCAATGAAAGTTCTCTATTTTTGGCATCCCATGAGTTTTCATTCATTCTCATACCGTAAGATATTTGTAGATGTTTCAGTCTTCCAATTGCGCACATCAATGTTTTGGTGTTAGTAAACTAGTCTACAGAGTTTGATCGGCAACTTCTAGGTAGTTTAACAACAAAGTGTGGTAACTCATGACATAGATTGATCTGTGATTTGTAAAGCGATTACAAACTAGATGAACAGTTATAAGAAGAGGATTGTAAAGCAGTTACAAATTGGATGAATAGTTAAAAGAGGAGTTAATGTTGATGTAGAAGATGATTCTATTCACGCTGATGATCCTCTATTCCACACAGTGAAGACAGCGTTGCCTGTGAAGTATGTGGTGCACCCTCCTCTATTCACAAGTAGACAAATAGATTGGCGAGGGAAGTGTTGGCCGCCAGCACAGTTCAATGCCACCTTTGTAATTGCACTTTGTGCACAATAGTACTAGGAATTTTATGAAGTAGTTAAGCTTCTCTTTGGGAAAGAATAGAAGATTAGATTTTGTGGAGTTTAATGATAAAAAAAAAAATTATGTTTACTCATAATTGGTCATGTACATGCATTTCTCCACGTATCTTTGAATGTGTAAGATTGTTCATGTCATCATTGTAGAG
This sequence comes from Chamaecyparis obtusa, assembly GCA_027943335.1. Lineage (NCBI taxonomy): Eukaryota > Viridiplantae > Streptophyta > Pinopsida > Cupressales > Cupressaceae > Chamaecyparis > Chamaecyparis obtusa. The sequence continues at coordinate 250,455 of BSBK01000894.1, read as the reverse complement.
AAATGAGTTCAAACAGAAGTCTTCATCTTCATTTAAGGGAGCATACTTGCATTTAAAATTGTTGATCAGGATTGTATTGGTTTGAAATGGAGATTTCATTAGATAAATACTCTGGTTTCAATTTTCATACATGGAGGATAAAAATACAAATGCAATTGATGAATAAAAACTTATGGGGCATAGTAAGCGGAAAAGAAAAACCACCTATAGATGCAAATAAATTGTTGGAGTGGAACGGTAGAGATGATAAAGCCAAGGCTATTATTGGTCTTGCTCTTGTAGATTCTGAACTTCATCATGTCGATCTAGATAACACTTCTACCGAGATTTGGGATAATCTAAACAAGTTGTTTGGAGCAAAAGCTATCAATGCAAAGTTTTCTCACAAAATTCAACTGTTTAGATTCAAAATGGAAAATGGGATCACAATGTCCAATCATATAAGTAATTTAACGTCTCTCATTAGACAACTTGTAGAAGTTAAGGCTCCTGTTGATGATGATGATGCTAAGGCCACCCTGTTAAATAGCTTATCTTCCAAATATAGTAATGTTGTCTTTACATTAAGTCAACTCACTTTGCAGACTCTAGAGGATATGATTTTAGCCCTTCTAGCAGAAGAAAATAGGACAAAGGAAGTTATAGAAGAAGCTCATCAAATAGATCAAGCATTATACTCACAGAGTACTAAAAAATGGTCAAATAACAATAGAAGAGACAATAAATGTTTTTATTGTAAGAAAAAGGGGCATACAACATGGATTTGTAGAACTAGAGCTAGTGATGTTCTTAAAGGAAAAATAAAAGAAAAATTTGAAGAGGGCAATGTTGCATGCATTGAAAATGAGGACACATCAGATGATGGAGAGGTCATTAATGAGTTCCAGTCTCCTATTAATCACAATCTTGTGCTTTGAATCTTACCTTCTGGAGGTTGGCAGCATTAGAGGATGGAGGAATTTCCATCATCTCAAGTCAGCTTCTCGCTTTGAGATGGTGTTCTGCATGAGAAGCATTTTTTGGCATTTTTGGTTTTCAATTTTGTTTAGCTTTCTAATGCTGACAAGTTTGCAAAATGCATGTTTGTTGAAGATTCCTTTTGGAGACAGGTTTGGGACTTGATATTGCGCTTAGTATGGATTGTTGTCCAGTGAGCTTCAGAGTATATGATCAAGAATTATACCCTTTTGCGGTCACTAGACAATGATAGAGATCTGTCGCATCTCTTAGGGATCATTGTTGAATAATTCAAGACTGTGATTCGAGAGTTCAGGATTGAGAGTTTTAGAACACAACTCGAAACTACACCTTTCTTAGGGTCACAAGATAGCTTGATGGAGCCTTTCTTGGTTCAGGATCTACTACTTCAAAAGAATATTTTCTCAAAATATGTATTCATATTATTTAAACAACATGTTTTGTTATGTAAGCCTTAAGGGGGGGTTCCTAAGGCAATATGAGTATGATCATTTAGGATCAATGTATTAAGGGGGGGAATGTTGGCGTAATACATTGCAGCAATTCAGTTAACTACTCACCTTCGTTCCCCATTCCCGTAAGTAGTTAACAGTTATTGGTTAACTATTTACTGCACTATATATACTTGTAATCGAAGATCAATTCTATATTGAATGTTTATCCTTTATTTCTATCAATGTCATAATTCAAAAATTAAAAATCTAATTCTAAAATAATTTTCTAAAAAACTTAATAAAAAATTAAACATATTAAAATATCAATACATTTTAATATAGTAACTAAAATTATACACTATAAGATAGTACTATAATTATGCACTATAATATAGTAACTAAAATCTAAAACTATAATGTTGAAAAGTTTAAAATAAAGAAATTTCCAATTTTAGAACTAATTAGTTGAAACACATTTGCATTGTTCATGCATCATTTGTTGAAGATATTCTTTTGTGATACTCCATGTTCAATTATTAACATTAATTTTAAACTAACATGCTTTGTAAAGTGCTTTTGCAATATAAAAAGTTTCTACAATGCATGAAAATAGATGTGTTATTTACTGCCCCCTGTTTGTGTCATTATCACTCTTCTTCTTCTTCTTCTTCTTCTTCTTCTTCTTCGAGGGTTGCTTCCTTCTGGGTGATGCAATTGGTGTGTCATACATTGTATTTGGTTGCATTCATTTGCTTCTAATTTTCAATTATTGAATCCTTCGTAAGTTCTATTTCATTTTCTATATGGTGAAAATGTTTGTACAGGAATAGCTCACTCTAAGAGAATATTTTGAAGTGTTCTAAGTCTTTATTTGTGTTTTTTAAGTTCTTTCTAGTCTTTTCTTTTAAGTGCAACCTCTCCTCTCTTCCATCTTGATTCCTCTTCTTTTATAGTCAATTTGGGTTCTTTGAGTTCTCTATCATCCTATGATCCAAACTATCATTGATATTTATATTATTCTTAATATAATTTAAATTGTGAATTATATTTATGAAAAGTATTAATCATTTTATGATAATAATTAAGTTTATTTGTTTATATTAGTTATTTTTTTTTCGTAAACACTTAAAAACAAATTTATAAAATTTAGTTTTAAGAGATTTAAGGAACAACTACAACTATTAAAGAAATGAATTAAAAAGTAATTATTTAATGACTTTTCTAATTGCTTGATTAAAAATTTATAATTTAAAAATATTTTTAAATTAACTAAATATTATTTTCTTTCATCTATGATATTTGTTGTCTACTCTACAATCAAAAGAAATAAAGATTACTATAAAAAATAATTAAATTTTATTTTTTAATAGTTCAAGGATGTTTAATCTATTGGGAAAAAAAGCCAATAGAAAAAAATAAACTTAATTATTATTATATATTTATTAATACTTTTCATAAATAAAATTTAAAATTCAAATTATACTTTTTGTTTGTAAAAAAATTAAATTTAGTTTCTAATCATTATAATTTTTTTTATCTCATATCACACAAGTAGAAGAAAAATCAAGTGAAAAAATCTCCATATTTACCTGTCATCATTCAAACATTTTTTTTTTAAACTTAACTCTAATTTTCTTATGAAAATCACAAAATGCCATGTAGAAGTCATTACACGTCTCGAAAGATTTTCTTAGGGGTAAAAAAATCTTTGAAATATTTTTTATCCAAAAACTTTGGTTTGCCGTTTCAAAACAAGGACTATAAACAACATGAAAAACATAAACAAATTAATAAAAAAAGTGACAGAAAAATACGATGGCCAAGTTGATTTGTATGGTCGGCGAGAACCATTGATTTAAAAATTCCTCCCCCTCATATGAAAATGCCTACAGCGTAATTGTTGGTGTAATTAAGTATTTACTAATTACACTTTACTTAAGTTTACTTAGGATAATGCATTTGCATAATTAGTTGTCTATGAGACACCTAGGAGTTTGCATTTCTTTTTAGCACATGGTTAGGAGAATCTCCACTTTAGATGTGATAGTTGTCATCACATACTTCTTTGTGTGTGACTTCCACCTTTAGTGCTCTTATCACATTATCATCCTCTCATTGTTGCACATACTTTCATGTACAATGGAGGATGATCCACCTTTGGTGGACTTGTGATTCCACCTTGTGTGGGTGATATCTTATCATCTCCTTATCATGTAGTCTTCATGCATTGCCTATATATTGAGGCATTTCTACATTGTATGTAATGAATCTATTATCCATCATTTGATCATTATTGAATTCTTCATTTGATCATATTTTCTTGTCTCTCTTATTTGTGCTATCTCTTGAGCTTCTAGATCTTGGTTTCTATTATTTGCCTTAAGAAAATTCTTACATGGTATCAGAGCCAAAGGAGTCTTCATTGGATAGCCATTGGAGAGCAATTGATTGCTTCAACTTTTGGAGGGCCATGAACCAAATCCAGGATCAGCATTTTGTGGGAGTGTTTTGAGCAAGATCAGACCTCACCATTGCATCCGGGTGGCTGTTTCCATAAATTTTGACTATAAATTTGCCTATATTGGGCAAAAGTCAAATCTAAGGCAATTTTTTTTGCAAATCGGACCTCTAAAGCCCGATCTACAAATTGGGTAATTATTTTGGCAATTTTATTTCAGATCTGCATTAATTTCTATTTCCGTTAATTTTTTTCAGATCTGCAATATTATCGTTAATTTTTTCAAATCTGCAATATTTATTTTTATTTTCGGAGAGATATATTGTGGCAAAAATTTGCCTTTTTTGGCCTATAGTTTTGACGGAAGGTACAGGTCAAGTTAACACAACGTGACATCACAAGCTGAGCACACAAATCAAGAGTTGGGTATTAAACCCAACATAATACACGAGCTCACTTTGTTAAATGGTTGAGCGTTTGGGATTAAAAATCCCTTATCTCTCCAAAACGCAGCGAATGTGGGACTAAAGGTCCCACACTGTCGACCCACTACGTGGCTACTCCTCCACTCACCGGCTGCTACTCACAAATCCACCTCTATGGGCAGTCAACCTCTGCACTACTCTCAAGTGCTGGGCTCATCTTCAACACGGGCTCTACTCCCCGCTTCGCCTCTGCTCCACCTTTTCTCCCATCAACGATGCTGCTCCACCGAACAAAACACCGCGCCATCATGGGAAACAACCTTTACGGATCTCCAACGACTCCGCTCCTCCACCAGCGCGGGCTAGCCCATGTGGATCAAACCCTCTCTCCCAATGCAGGCTCCTCCGCTGGTGGCTCCACCGCCCGACAATCTCCACGCGGGCTCCTCCGTCCTTGACCACCACATGAGTAAACAACAAACCCCAGATGAATCACCATCTGACACGCGGCAACCCAGTTGTACAACTGGTATTTTATAAAAAAAAATTGTAATTTTCAGCATTTTGACTATCTTAAATTTGATGCCCGTTTGGACATCAAACTAGGTGTATTTTGCATTGCAGTGATGGTCATCAAGACATCAAATTTAAGATAATGTTTTCGTCATCCTTTTCTGAGGTTAATTTTGATGGCCGTTTGACTGTCAAAATTGGGCATTTTACACTGTCGTGACAGTTGTTTGACAGTCAAATTTAACACAGTAAGTTGGGTGACATTAGCAGGTTTAAAAAATTTGCAGCCCTCACCAATTGCATTTTGGATTTGGTAGTCCGACTTTGGGAGGCCATAACTTGGTCATCCAGACTCTAAATTGAGTGCAATTTTTTTTTATTTTGGCTAAAAGTTTTTGAAATTTTCAGTGGTGGCATTATTTTCTAGTTTTGGATAATGGATTTTGTAGAAATTATAGTTTTTGGTGACTGTACCTGTCTGATCCCTCTTTTTGGAACTTCAGAGGCTTAGTACGGGCTCATACAGACACATTTTCAGGTGCAATTTTTTTTTAAAGTGCATAATTTTTCATCTACTTTCCAGATCTAGTATTAGTTTGGAGAAATATTTGGTAGACATAGTACTTTCAGAATATGGTCTATTTTGGCCTATTGTGGCACTTGTAATTGATCAGATCCTTAAGGGATCTTCTCTCCTATCTTCTTGAGTCTGTTGTAGCTTCATAATTTTAGTTGTAAACATCAAAATCAAAAGTCCACTTTGATCAATTTTTTCAAGTGGCAATTGTACACGCACTAGCTATAAAGTGCCAAAATCATCATTTTGGGGGGGGGTTTCTTTGATTGAGTGAATTGGGGGGGTGTCTTGTGTGCTGGTGTCTCTCTCTTTTTTGTGCTCTTTTCATTTTGCATCATGGGTTCTATTGCAAAATTAACTCCACATAACTATGCTACATGGAAAGATAATGTATGGAGCAAGTTAATGGTTCAAGGTTTAAATCTTTATGTGGATGGTACAATTAGAAAACCTTCTGATGATGATACTACTATAATAACTAAATGGTCATCCAAAAATTATAAAGCTTTAGGAGCCTTGAGAGAGAATATTTCTACAGCGATACTTGCAGAGTTGTTTGGTCAAGTGGATGAGGAAATGGGATTCACAATTGAGACTGATCTCCTCAAACTAGAGCCCAGGAACTTTGACACAATCTAAGATTATCTCAACAAAGTCAATGACTATAGAGTAATAATAAGCATATCTCAAGCCTTTATCTCAAAAGAGACACAAAGTAGAGATACCAACACAAAATAGTATGGAATTTGGGCATTGAAAGACTATACATCATAGTAGTTGCCCTTGGTGATGGTGCAACCAAAATGTACCACTGTAAAAGAGTACATCCCACTACTATAGCTTTACATCCCAAGAAATAGTAAGGGCCTGATGTACAAAAAATGATCATAAACTCCCTCATTTAGTCGCTTCTACTATTTTCCTCAATTACTCTTGCCTTTAAATACACCCCTTCCCTCACATCTCAAGCATATTCCACAGTTTCATATTGCATTACTAGCATTAAGCTTCACTCGTAGTTAGAAAAGTATCAGCATGTCAAGAGAGAAGATGGTGGATTTCCAAGCAATGTGGAATGCCTAGAGGGCTTTTGGACCTGCGTGCATCTTGGCCATCAAAATTTCTACTCCTCCCAACACTATTGAGCAGAGCGAATACCTGGACTATTAGGGCCCATTTGTTTGCAGGAATTTTATTGGAATTGGGTGCAGGACTTTCGGTTTTAAACCAAATCCTCCATTTGGGACTCTATTTTGCAATCCAGGGTTATGCATTCAAAACCCAGATTTGCCCCTAAAATGAGTGGCACCATCTTCCCACCGAAGAGGTGGAATTCAAAAACAAAATCTGGTTTTGTAAAAAATCATTGCAAATTTGATAAATCTGTCGAGTCAGCATCTTCCCGTATTCATTTTTTGGGGCTTTCAAAGGGGGTTTTGGATTCATTATCATGCTCGCTCTCTAGAAATTTGTTCTCCCACTCTCGCACTCTACAAATTTGTTCTCGCACTCTCCCGCTTTGCAAATCTGTTCAAATCAGGTTTGTCAAATTCGTTTCCATTTGAACTTGTGCAAATGCCTGTTTTATTTGTTCTTGTTGCGTGTAATGGTAGTTTTGATAACTATCTGGTTATGGATTCTAGTCGCAAAGATTCATGCCTTGCACATTGTTTATAAAATTAGGTACCCTCCCAAAAACTATATCTGGGTACAGTCAAATAGGTGGAATAACTTGGGGGCCCATGTTGGCCTTCTTTTTCTAGGCTTTTGTTGTGATACTGTGGGTTCGTGGCTTGGAATGTCCAGTTTTGGGGCTTTTGTTGCCTTTTTCTTATGATGGGAATGTATTGTGATATTATTTCAATTTGAGTATTATTAGTAAACTTATTAGGGTGCTAGGGCACAATTTCGTGTTTGTGGTAGTTGTGTCAAGTTTGATTGTTAGTTTTTCCAAGCTTTGCTTTCAAGCTTTGTGGGCATCTATGGTAGGATTTCTTTTAGCTGTGTCTTCAAATTTATTTATATATTTGTTTTAATGGTGTAGAAACCCATCTTATATTGTTTCGGTGAACAAACAAGCACATCAATCTCACACCAGAGTTAAATGTTTTTCCTATTTTCTTCATTTTTTGGATCTAAATCTTCTTATTCCCATTATTTTTAGTGGCATATAGATTTAGTTTAAAATGATGAATGAGGGTTGGATTTATGTGTGTATTGAGTGACTATAAAATTTCATCTTTTTGTTCATACTTTTTAAATTAGTAGACCTAGTCATGGCAATCAAACTCTGCAACCAGAATCTCAAGGGAAACTTCATGACAATGATCCAAGAACATTGTGCTTGTGTATCCTTGCTATGTAAATCAAAGGCATATGGATAAATTTAACCTAAGAAAAAAATGCCTAGAAGATCATTTGGTCATGTCTCGGTGCATAATGTACAGTATGTCCTTTTAGTAGTCTCCATAATGTTCAATGTTCAAGAAATATGGTTCCATTCGAGATATGTAATAGTGGACAACAAGTGTGTTGGTCAATTAAGTAGGATAGCTTGTACTCCCATTACTTGTGCAACCTTAGGCCTCATAGATCTTGTGCAGAGCAAGCCAAAAAAATACAATCATTCCCATATAATACACGTGAGCAGCATGGATAGGTCGTGAGCATTAAGGAAGACCAGGTTAGACCACAACCCTTTTAATCTACATTTTTTTCACACATTGTTTGTTGAATGTTTAGCTGTCAAAAGCTATATGAGATTGTTTAAATTTTAACGTTAGATGCACAAGAACTCATTTGATAGATATATTAACATACGTAGATGTTTCTAAATAGAGAATGTGTTATGCATGAAATGGGACCCTAAAGCAATTTAGTTATTCAACATTAATGGTTTTTGGATCATTGACAGTCCACACCTTACCATCCAAAACTAGTTCCAATCAAATAGTTTAACACTGTTACAATACTTTTGAAATGTAAGTGGATTAAGTATTACTTCCAATGAATAAATGAGTGCCTTGAGCCATCAAACCAACTAGCTTTACGAAGATATTCTCATTCTGAGTAGGGAACATTACATATAACTATTAATAATTGGATCATTAAACAGTATTTCACATCATCTTACAAATTATTATAAACTATTAGATCTTTAAATAGAATTTCCCATCTTCTCATGAATGATACAAGTGGAAACACCGCCCTTGAGAAAGAAAGAAAAATGAATAGACTTTAAAGTCCAAACCAATTGAAAAATGTCTATTGTAGCATATAGCTTCATAAATATTTTAGTTTTTTGAGATCCGAATGAATCATTTTTAGTTTTTTGTTTCCAAAACATGCTCTTTTCGATCACTGCAAATACTCTAAGAGGGCAATAAGTCAAGCATTGAAGACACAATGTCAATGAGATAAGGGTAAGTCTAATCATTTCCACTATTGTCATATGGAATTTGAAAAAGATAAATTCAAATGATATTTAACAATATAAATCATACAATTCTCCTGTGTTTATAAACTGTAAATACTAAATGCTACTCAAAACTTGCATTTGGTAATCATTAATGCTAATTTCATAACAAGCTTGTAGAAAATTTAACAATTGATGGTTTAGAAATACAAATCATAAAAAAATTTCCTATCTAATTAGGATAGCTTGTACTCCCATTACTTGTGCAACCTTAGGCCTCATAGATCCTGTGCAGAGCAAGCCAAACAAATACAATCATTCCCATATAATACATGTGAGCAGGATGGATAGGTCATGAGAATTAAAGAAGACCAGGTTAGACCATGGCCAGGTTAGTAAGGTGAATCTAATTGGATTCCTCAAACTATTTTTCTTGAGCAGAAATTAAGTAGGAGCATAATTCTAATAACAACCCTATGCATTTTACAGGTCACACTAATCACCATCCATAAACAACACCACCAAACAATTCAAACTATTCTCTAACACAGTAAAGAATACAGAGTTCCATCAAATTGATCAATGTGAATAAAATTCCATCAAAATTTAGAAAAAAAATGAAAATATAATTTAAATCAAAAAATTTACCTTGATTATAGGCATTTGGCCTCCAAACATAAGTACAACAGACATCTGCAAGAGCACCCTGAATGTATCTCTAAAATGTTGTTTGCATATTTGCCATTTCATGGGAGTGAAGGAATATTATCATATGACTATCCTAAAAGAGCCTTAGCTTTGTCCCATGAATCAATCACAAACTTGATTGATTTTGAATTATCCTTGTTTACTGCTCCTATCTCTACATCAAGAGGTCAAATCATATGTGTAATTTTGAAACAAAGTAAGAAATAACAAATATAAAGTTGGGTCCAAACCTTTGGGGAACAAGGACTTAGAATCAAATAAAATACAAGATGAATGTTAAATATTGCACAAGAATGTACCACTTGAACACTGCTGCTACAACAATCCATTTGTATTCAAAATTGTTAAGCTCAATGGTGTTCTTGTTGTCATATACAATCATAGTTTGCAAGCTTCAAGCTCACTATTTTTGTCATGCTGTTGCACCCTATATGACTCTTTCCTACTTGTATAAGGCTCTTTTCATTGTCATTACACTATTCCAACCATAGGATCTTCCACATTTCCTCGCTCAAATCATTTTATTTGTCCACATTTCAGGCCATTGATGGATCCTATTAAGAATATTGACATTCTAGGATGGGTAGCTGTGGAGACCACATATTCTCATCTTCTTACAGCTCTTATTGCTTGTGTTTTCGTAGCCACAGTAGTGGTGGCCCGACAAGGTAGTGCACAAATGGGTAAATGAAAAAGAAAAGGAAATTATTTTTATAGAATGGTTATTCATTCCAACGATGTGGATTGTCATGATTAGATTCGCATGAGTAGGGGAGCCTTCTTTAGTCTAGCTAATATCCTAAGGCTGAAAGGAACCTTGACAAATACGATACACTTGACATTAGAAGAACAACTTGTGATGTTCCTCCACACCATTGGCCATAATCTAAGGAACCGCAAGATTGCCCACAAATTTGGGCACTCGGGAGAGACAATCAGTCAATACTTCCACAAGGTGTTGAGGGCTATCTTAGGACTCCACGAGGATTGCTTTCTACCACCTAGTCCAAACACTCCTGAAATTAGTGGGAATAAATGTTTTGATCCATTCTTCAAGGTAATTGTTGTGTTGTTACAAATTTCTTATATGGATTTTTATCCTTATCATTTTATTGGTTGACTGTAGAATTGATGATTATATCATATTGTATAGGATTGTGTTGGAGCTATCGATGGAACCCATGTACCAATCACCATTGATGTCGACATGCAGGGTAAATATCATGATAGAAAAGGCAACCTATTGCAAAATGTTATGGGTGTGTTCCTTTGATCATAAGTTTCAGTACTGGCTTGTTGGTTGGGAAGGGTCTGTCACAGATAGTCATGTTCTAGCTTCAGCTCTGTCAAGAGCAGATCCTCTTGATGTTCCCCCCGGTAAGCCAAATCATAGTTTAATATACTCAAGGGTACAATCAATGTTTCACATTTTAATAATATACTTTATTTATGTAGGAAAATATTTTCTAGTGGATGCTGGATATCCCAATGCACCTGGATTTTTTGCTCCTTATCAGTGTACACGCTACCACCTAAAGGAGTTTTCAAGAGAGAATCCAATAAAATCTCGAGAAGAGTTGTTCAACCATCGACACTCTCTTAGAAACTCATTAGAGCGTACATTTGGTATTCTCAAGCAGCGTTTTCCAATCCTGAGGCATGCCACATCTTATCCTATCATGACACAAGCCCATATTGTATTAGAATGTTGCATACTACACAACTACATTATGTTAGAGGATGACATTCCATCATAAATTGTCATCGAAGAGGAAGATGATCATGATGGGATAGATGTACCAATGCTGGAGACATATGGGTTGTCTCAATGTGATAGAGACCAGTGGGCACAGTTTCAAGATGATATAGCAAGTAGAATGTGGGAAGACTACAGATCCCTAGAATAGTTGTTCTTGTATGAGTCAAGACAACATGATGGTTTCCTTTTTCTTCTCTTTCTATCTACAAGTATTGGACTTGTATGGGTCAATGCATTTTATTTGAGTAAACTGATGTATGAAGATACTTTGATATACATGATGGTTTCCTTTTTCTTCTCTTTCTATCTACAAGTATTGGACTTGTATGGGTCAATGTGTTTTATTTGAGTAAACTGATGTATGAAGATACTTTGATATACATGATGGTTTCCTTTTTCTTCTCTTTCTATCTGCAAGTATTGGACTTGTATGGGTCAATGTGTTTTATTTGAGTAAATTGATGTATGAAGATACTTTGATACCATTAACAACAATTTGTATACACAGCATGGCATACACAAAATTAATGATGAGCATGGATGAAATTAGTAACATGAGCTAGATATCTCCTTCCTTGAAGAAGATAGTGTGGACAAAGGAAATGGAACGCAAGTTTCTAGACTTGCTCCTCGAGCAAGTACAACTAGGCAAAAAATGTGACAGAGGCTTCAAAAAAGAAGCGTGGTCCACAATTGAGAGGTGGTTCAATGCTGATATGAACCTCAATCTATCAAAGGACAACTTCAAAAACTTGGAAGCTTGCCTATAGAGTGATGAAAGAGCTAAGGAATACAAGTGGTTTCACTTGGAACGAGGCAACTGAATGCATGGATGTTGAGGATAGCATGTGGGATGAGCTTCTGAAGGTAGGGTGATCTCTCTACTATTTTGATGGAAATAATATTGCCTTCTTTTAAAGTTAATAATGAAAGACAAAGAACCTAATCCATTTATTTATGCCAACATGCAGAGCGGTAAAAGCACAATAAGTTGTCACCCTTTTACAAAGGAAAAGGCTAACAAAATCAAAGTTGTTCAACTTCAATAGTATAAAAATGACATTTATGTTTGGAATTTGAAGATGATGTAAACTAATTAAATGTGATAAAATAGATGAAGTTTATGATTAATATTTTTAATATTTTTTTTGAATAAGAATCGATATATTTTTTCAATTTTTAAAGATGATTTTTTAGTTGCTGAAAAATGTTTAAAATTAGGGGTCTAGTTCCCACCAAAAAATTATATGTAAATAAACATTTTTTCCCCTAATTTCAAAATATGTCATACATGACATATATAGCTAGTGCATGAAAAAATAAAAATTGGTTTGTGACCTATATTTTCTCTTTTATAACAATTCAAATTTCAACTCACTAAAATCGACAGTTTTCATCTCGCAACATATTTTTCATAACAAATTTATCCCAATCAAAACAAGAAATATATATTCTTGAAGATGACTCTCTCCTCTAGTGCACCATATGTTTTTCAAATTTATTTAATATGATTTACTATTATTTTCTTTCTCCAAATCAACATCTGCTTGACTGTTAAAATACCTACTTGTAATATTTTTTAATTACATTAAACCATGTCTAAGAAAAACACTATAAAATCTATGTGAGAATATTCTCAACTATGATATCTACAAAAGGGTATTTTTTTATTTTTAAAAAAACTATCATTAAAAAGATTAGGAGTTATTGAAATGCCATTTTTCTGAAATAATTTTATTGTTATGGTAATTTGACCCCAAGTGGTATAAAACATGCATTTAATAGATATTTTCAATTGGAAAAGTTAAAGCACTTATCTAACTTAGCTAGAATGACTCTAGCTAGACCATATGTTTGACCAAAATTAATTTTAGTTAGAAATACTAAAATCTAGCTGTGCTGATAAGTTAGCCTAAAAGGTGACACTTGATTGTGCTTTTAGAAGAGAGTTCAAAAATGCCAAAGTGTATAAGAGGCAGCCCTTCCAGTACTTGAATGAATTGGGTGTGATTGTGGGTGATGACATTGCTGAAGGTAATGCAGCTACCACGACCCTTGAGACTGAAGAAGGGAACCCTATGGAAGAGCCATTCAGTGTGCATGATGAAGAGGACCTTGGTTTCAATATACATCTTGATAGTGTTATTGATTTGGACGAAGACCCTTATCATTCCAATCAGTCCACTACAATAGCAAGTACTAGAGGGACTCCTACATCATCAGTCAGAAAGGTGGGAAACAAGTATGGTCACTCTCAAATCCATCCCTAGATTGAGTCGAGGTGTATTCCTGAGGGTATACGAAACCTTTGTGGGTGAATGTGAAAGAGCCAAATGGTTCTTGTTGATAACTAAGGATGAGAGAGTGGACTGGATTGTAGCCACATATGGTGGATTATAGTTATTTTCTACATACTTTATCAAACTTTATCATGATTCAAAACATTATCATACTTGTTCACATACACTGATACAATTGTGTTTTCGTTGATGATTGTTTATGATTGTTTATGGTTGATGATTGTTTATCAAACATAGTTTTTTTTATCAAATATATTATGAGATAATGAAATGTAAATTGGTTTCCTAAAGACCCTGTCACTGCTCATAAGGGTACAACCATCCAACCTTGTCTATATTTTTATGATGTTGATTCATCTGTAGGAAATGATACTTTGTGATTGATGTTCTAAAGATTATAAGCTTTGATAAAATATAGTAGAATATCTATTGTTGATGACTATTGCTCGTTGTTGTGACTACATTGGACTATTGCTCATTGTGACTGCATTGCATGTTCAAGATTTTGTTATGTTTATCCACTGATTGGACTGTATGCCAGTGGTTGTGAACATCAATCACAAAGTATCATTTATTTTCCAGCTTGTGATTGTTTTCTTACAAAACAATGGCAAGCTGGAAAGAAAGTATTCTAAGTATTTTGAATTTGGAGATATGACAACTTAATTCTATAGTTTTCCCTTCAAGTGCATTCTTTCGAATAGTTGACATACTGTTGTGTGATTTTAAATGTGTTGGAAGCCTATAAAAGGCTATAAAACTAACATGATGCTATGCTCAATTTTACAGAAAAAAGATGACACTTGTGATTTCATCAAATCTATAATTGCTATTCTATTCAAATCTTTAATTTATCATTGCTATTCTCTTTATATATATTCATGTCTTTATATATGTGTATCAAGCCAATAGATTCAATAGATAGAATCTATGTAATAACTATGACTTCAATATCCTTGAGTACATTCATCATTGGCATCAAGGGAAGTGATATAGATTCCTTTTTATATAAAATTTTTAGGATCACGACTCATTCTAGATACTTCGTGAAGTCCAATATATAGAGTCGATGTCATAGAATATGATTAAGCAAGTTGTAAAATATTGAATTAGCACACTCAAAAAACTATATGAATTGTTCTTGTTAGTTGTCATGAGTCAACCAGAGTTGATATTTCTCTAAGCCATCAAAAATCCTATTAATGTGTTGAAAGGAAACTTTCTATGATTGTAGAGAGTAAATATGCATCCAAAGATAAATTAATCTTGTCCATAGTGATCATGGAAGTTCTAGTTAGATTGACCACCAGTATGCACAAAGGCATTCAACTATATGTTTTATCGACCACCATATTCCTTCTCATGTTTTATCAACCATCTCATAATAGAAACTTTATTGCTTTCATTAAATTATTTATCAATACATTTAATACATCATTGAACACTCCCTAATATCATTCTTTGTCACTTCTTTCACACTCACTGTTAATAATTACATTCTTCTTCTTACCTTTAGAGTGGCCTTTTTGTTATCACTGTTCTTTAACTGTTCTTCTGATTTGACATTACTATGGTAACACTTCATCTCACTGTTCATCAATGAAAGCATGGAGTTCTATATGCATAAAATGTGCCATTCATTTATCATACAGACTGTTGTTCCTTTTTGAGACTGCTAAATGTGATATTCTCTATTCAATGCAGTTGCTCTACATGCAAGATCTGTGTTTTACTTATCTAAAAGTGTATTCCATTTACTCTTTGTTCTAGTGCAGATTTGACATTCTTTTCTCAACAAGCTTCACTCTTTGACATGAGACCCACTGCTATATTCAAGATCCTCACTGTTCTTCATAGATTTGGATTCTTTTCTTATGTTTTTATGTTAATCTTTAAGAATGACTACTTCCTATCAACATATGCTTTTTATGTGTGAACATATGTTGTCATGAGCTTGTCTTGCTACTCCTTTATGTGATTTTTTGTTGTTCACTATGCATGAAATGCTTCTTGAGATCTTCCTTCTCTTCTTGTGTTCAATTTGGGTTAGCATGTTATCAATTTGGGTCACCATGTTAATTAAAATTTCTTAGAAAATAATGGCAAGCCAAAAAAAAATGACACTTATGATTGAGCACTTAGAAGAGCATAAAATTAATGTGAAGTTTATCCAATGATTGGACTGTATGCCAGTTGCTATGAACATCAATCACAAAGTATCGTTTCATTTCCAACTTGTCTATATTTTTATGATGTTGATTCATCTATTAAGAAATGATACTTTGTGATTGATGTTCACAGCCACTGGCATACAGTCCAATCAGTGGATAAACTTAACAACATCTTGAACATGCAATGCATCTTTAGAACATCAATCAAAAAGTATTGTTTCTTACAGATGAATCAACATCAAAAAAATATAGACAAGCTGGAAAAGAAACAATACTTTTTTATTGATGTTCACAGCCACTGGCATATGATACTTTGTGATTGATGTTCTAAAGATGCATTGCATGTTCAAGACGTTGTTAAGTTTATCCACCGATTGGACTCTATACCAATGGTTGTATAACAGTATACACTGGTTACAGTACACACTGGTATATCTCCATTACAAAATATAGTTTGTCAGCACTGTAATGAGAAATAGAATTCAAAGATATTTATGTTGGAACACAAGTTAAACCCATCTTTCCTCTTACTATGCATTTTTTTTGTGATTCGTGAAGTAAAATTTACATAAAAAATGTATAATCAATTGTAAAAATTTGTTCTCTCAATTGCCATGCAAAGATGTTTCAAAACTTCTCTTGGGATCATGTGTCAACCCAATCAAGTTATTTCTTTCATTTTTCCCTCTTTGTTTTGGTATACACTGGTATACAGTAGCCACTGGTAAGTACCCACTGGTATACTTATGTTGTTACAGAATAGTATATTCATTGTCAAAAATCTAATTTCTGCTTACTTGGGGAGATTGTGTTAATTCATTGGATCCATGCCAAGATTATTTTGTGTTGCTAGTGATTATGTTGGCTTTCACAGAGTGTGCTTGTCTTCCTCTCCATTTTGATTTTTCTCTCCACTTCAAAGTAGGAATCCTTGTTTCTCTCTTATCCTTTGAATTTTGAGTGCTTTCAAAGGTCCATAAATGGCAGTCATCTCCAAAACTGTGTTTTGATCATAATTAACATATTGTGAAACTTGGAATTTGGAGTTCTAATCCAATGTGGAATATTTATGGATTTTATGAGCTTAAATATTTATTTATGTTGCAAAATGTAATAGTTGTGCTCCTAGCTATGACACTAATTAAGTGCACTTGTTGCATGTATGCCTTGCTTTCAAAGTTACTTATTGATAGTGTGGATATGGTATTTTTGCATATTGGTTTAATGTTTTGGTATTGTAAGATCTTGTTGAATTAATGGACAAACAAGCATGCCCTCCCTTGAACATTGTTTTCATTAATGTGCTTTTATAGACATATTAGCTTGCATTTTTTAGTGTTTTTTCTTTTAACATATTTAAGTGGAATACACGAAGGAGTGCCACATGATGAATGCTTCATTTAATGCATTGTTAAGGTGTAGTCTCATAACTATCCATTTCTAGTTCTTCAGACATGATTTTATAAATGTGTTTTGGTAGATGATTGTATTGTTCATGATTATGTATGTATATACCCTAACCATCTTGTTATTATTGTTGCATTACGAAATTAAGTTAAATAATTCTACTTTGTTCAATACTCTATTTCATATTCAATTTCTTTTCATTTTTCATTCATTTTAAAAAACCACATGATAGGTATAGAAATAGAAATGGATAGTTCTGAGACTACACATATGATGATAAAGTGAGACTACACATATGCTGACATTAAATATGTTTCAATTAGCTTCTGGATTCGATTTTGTACATATTTTTGGCATCAACATTTATGAAAGAACTCTGTGATCCTTCATTAGCATGGAAGAGAGAAAAATGATTGAAAGAAAAGTCCATCATTTTGGTCTATTGCAATCATTTTGGTCTCTTTCATCCTGATGATGGATCACAGAGTGTGATCCAAAACTATCTACATAATTGAATCCAAAAGCTATTTGAAACATTGATGCCAAAAATATCCACATATGATGATAAAAAATGAGCTATCTGATGATTGTTTACTGTTCATGTTTGTAAATGGTCAATATTTCTTATGGTACTCCTTGGTGTATTCCATTTAAAAATAAACAAGTTTTAGTTTTTCTATCATGTTTACTTTGTAGATGCAGGATTGACCATCTAACAATACAGAAAGTAATGGGAAGAATGAGCGGGATATGAGATGGTTGCTCATCGAATGTGGGGCATAAGGGCATAGAGCTTGGATTTCCTTGCATTTTCTTATTTAACGGTGTGTTTTCACACCACCATTCAATTCATGGATATTGTGCTTCCCCAAAACTTCTATCTGATGCAATAGTTGTGTCATTATATTTTTTATATAAATTTGTAATATCAACATAAATGAAACTTTTTCAATTTGTACTCATAGAATATAGTCATGTTGTTATATGAATGAACAAATATTTGCTTGATACAGTTTTGATGGCTATGATAAATGTCCTTATGTGTGAGTGTGGTGATGGATCACGTTGTGTGTTGAAGACGTCACACACATGGGAAAATCCAGATCGTAAATTTTGGAGTTGCAAAAATAAGAAAAAGGTTGTTAATTACACAATATTTAAATGTTTACAAAGAATAAATATTAGTCATTATAGTGAGACTAACTTAGACTTGTATTGTAGGATGGCAGTGGATGTCAATACTTTCGGTTGGCCAATGACACCCCGTCGCTATCTACATCATTTGCACATTCTCCACATATACCTATTGTGGATGATGAGTGCAAGTCTTGCAAAGTGCTTGAGAAAGCTATTGCAAAAGCGAAGGCTACCTATAAAGCCAATGTCATGTTTTTACGATGTTTACTTTGTGCAACAATCATACTATTTAGTTGGGTCATTTGTTGGGTCATTGTGCAGAAATAGATATATATGTGGACTAGATGACTTATTTATATTTTGATGTGATATCGAGCAATGCTATAATTATTTTCTTGTTATAATATTGTTTATGATAATGTATAAAATTATTTAAAAAAGTTAAGTTTACTGTTCACAATATTGAACAAAAAATATTAAATTTTGTTTATGATTTACTATATAAAAATATAAATTAATAAAAAATGGACAACAAAAATAAAATATTAAATTAAAACATTATATAATAATTATAAAAACTTAAATTTTCTTGTCAAATTCTAATTCCAATTGAAAATGTAGAACCAAACACAGAAAATGGATAATGTAATTTCAATTCCAATTTGAAATTACAAACCGAACACATGAATAGGAATTTCTCACTTCCAATTCCAATTTCAAAAATGGCAACCAAATGCAAAATATGGATTGTCTCAGCCATCTTCTGGGTCAACCAAACGGTCCAAACTATCTTCCAAATACACAAAACTAGAATTTCAAAACTTGATTTTGAGATAATCAGGTTTTGACTCAAATTCCAATTCTGCAAACAAACAGGGCTTTACTTCCACATCACCAAGAGCAAGCACAAGGTCCACATCAAGGACATGTGTAAGTTAATCAAGAGAATGTGTAAGCCCATAATCGACATTCATTGGTTTTAATTTCCTCCCACATTTTAATGGTACGTTTATGTTGTAGGTGAGAAGTCGAAGATAAGGAAGAGGTACATGTATTATGGAGGAGATGTTGAAGGAAAACCCTAATTTATGCGCATACATGGCACCTTCATTGGATGCTCGGTAGGAAATGACTGTGGTGATGATGTACAATCTAGGCTACTATGTCAGATGGATGGTTCTAAGAGTGGCCAAGGACATTGCTGAGAATAATCATGGAGCCTGAGTTCTAGTTGTTTGCAGTGAGGTCATGACAGCCTCTTTTCATGGCACCTCCAATACTCGCATCAAATTTCTATTCGGGTATGCCATCTTCACCAATGGCATGGTGGCTTTGATCGTGGGAGCCGATCCCATCCCAAAAAAAGAGAAGCCATGTTTCGAGCTCCTCTGGACTGCTCAAACCACTCTCTCCAACTGCAAGGGCACCATCAACAGCCACATGAGAGAGGTTGGACTCATCTACCACCTCAAGGAGGAGTTTCCCAGGTTGATCTCCAACAACATCGAAATGACTCTAGTGGAGGCAATCAAGCAATTCAACATCTCTAATTGGAATGAACTCTTTTGGGTTGTACACACAGGAGGACGGGCGATTTTGGATCAAGTGGAGTCCAAACTCCAATTGGATCCAAAAAAGATGAGGGCTAGTAGAAACGTATTGAGTGAGTATGGAAACATGTGGAGCTCCAGCGTACTCTTCGTGTTGGATGAAATGAGGAAATCATCTATAGAAAATGGATGTGGGATAATGGGAGAAGGGTTGGAGATGGGAGTGCTTTTTGGATTCAGCCCTGAAATCACCATGGAGACCGTGGTTCTTAAGAGCGTTCCTCTTCTACCCTAAACAAACCTTTTCATCCTCTGAAGTCTTCAGTCCTCCCTTTTTGTGGTGTGATCTTATATCTATCTTTCCTCTTATAGACACATTAAGAGTTCAGAAATAAATACATAAATTTATGCACAAGTGCTATTGCACAATGATATTCAATATACCACCATACTACAACCTTATTTTATGCCTCTTTATATCAAGGTCGTTAGACATTTTTAGAAACTATCTGGGCCATTCTAGGTCTAAGGCCGACTTGTCACTCACAATAAAATATTATATATTTTTATTCTTATCTCTATCTTTCTAGAATGTTCCTGCCATATAGAAACTTCTCATTTGTCATTTTTTTTTCATTTCATTCATGGGAGAAATTATATATCCCAACACTCCCCCTTAATTTTGACCTTGAATGTTGCAGTATTCATGAAATCCCTATTTTGCTTGATTGTTATCATCTTTTTCCTCTTTCTTATGTTCATGTAAAAGTGTGCTGACCTTACAAATCCTTATCCTTTCTTGACATCCTCAAACTTGATGATGCCTTTATCTTTCATTCTTCTTCCACTATTGCAACAATCCTTCAAATCTATGGTTTTCATGTTAGCTTGCGGTGACTAATTAGGAAAGTACTATCCAGGAAAGTACTGTACACTTTTCCTCCCGACCTCGAATCCCCGAGGAAATTTTTTTTGAGGCCGACTACTTTTCAGTTATTTGGGCCGATATGTTATAATTCATTCTAACCCTAAAGCGGAAAAAATATTGTATAATATTGCTTAGGGTTAGGGTTTATTCAGATGTATGATTTTAGTACTTGTGGCAGAATTGAGCTGTAATGGATTACGGATTGTAATCAGGTTATAATCACTGGATAATAATAATATTGGACTCGTTGTTGGTGGACATAGCCCAGGGATTGGGTGAACCACATTAAATCTTTGTGTCTTGTGTTCTCTTCTGTGTGGTTTATTATTTTCTGATATTAGTTATATTTGCACATAATTGTTATTTCTGCCTTGTTAATCCTAACATTTCAATTCTTCAAAATAAATTAACTCGAACTTCTAGAAACCTCATTTTTCTATGGACGTCTTGCTAGACAATGATTTTAATTTATTCAAACCATTTATTATCCTCCTTGAACATTTAAAATTTTCTACATTTCTATATCATTGTTCACACTTGAACATATTTACTTAAACAAACTTTTATCATACTTGTAATCCTCTGCCAACTTGATCTGTGACTCCATCCACAATCGATTTTCAAATAACTTGTCTTAGATTTCTCCTTGAATTCTCAATTCCAACATGTCTTTTCACAATGACTATCAAACTAGAAATATTGGACAAATGTAGACCCAACATTTTTCTTTTGTATGCCCTTTCCTATTACAATGTGAACACCATGCAATCTACATTTTTTGAATTGTTTTACTTGTACTTCTATTAGTCTTTCTTCTTTTGATTCTATACCCAAGACCTTCATATTTTGACCTTATTGTTTTCTCAATCAAACTTCTCCTTCCTTGTTCATGCTTCCCCAATCCTTTACCTTTGTATCTCATTCTATGCATGATCTTCAATAAATTAGATATCCCAACACTCATCGTGTGAATAATAATAACTCGGTCCTTACTTTAATTATTTGATTTATAATATTATAAGTTCTAATTAGGTCAAGTATAATGATGGCCTAAACCCTACAATAAAAGTAACATCAAGTCTAAACGACAAATGGAAAGGAATTCACCAGAAGTGAATAAAAAAATCTTTTGAACTGACCAACAACTATTGGGAATGAGGGTCCCAACCCCCACAAAAGTTACATATCTAGAACAGGGGCCATTCTACTCCAGCAAGATGGGAGAAGGAAGGATGCCCAAACAAAAAAACCTCCAAATAAAAACCACACTCTAGTAGCTACATCCAAGAGAAGACTGCATAGAACAACAAAAACCCCTTTTCACAAATAGACAACCACCTCCATAGGATAGGCCGCCAGAAAAGAGAGTAACTAAAGAAAAATGAGGCAAACTTCCAAATTAACTACAAGGAGAAATCCCACCTCAATAGGGTCTAATTCCACCTCAATAGGAGTTCTTTTACTCTCTCTTTTGTATTGTGGTGTCCATCTTTTAGTTATTTGAATATATATATTATAATTTAGAATGAATCTATTCATTAGAAATAATCCTAACAATCCTATCTTATGTTGAATCTAATATTAGTTTCAATTGCAATGTGACCATAGTATTTAGTTATGTCATAATTTGTATGCCACGAAATAAGACAATAAGGGATTGGATGAACATATATTTTTATTTTTTATTATCAATTAGTAATGGATGTTCTCCAAAAATTGTTGACTCACCTAAAATAACTGAAAAAGAAAATACAATATCAAATACTCTATAGTGAAACTGAAAAAGGCAAAAAAAAAAAAAAGATTTAAATGAATAATGGAATATAGTTACATATAAGAAAGCACTTGCAAACCTCCATATAACTAAATGCTCTAAAAAACTCATGAATACAAGAGAAAAAAAATGTGTTTGGGATATTTGAGGAGTTACATCATTCAAATCCTTTCCTTAGTATCTCTACCTCCACATTAGCCAAGATAGATAGATAGTAACAAAATAATGTATATTTTCTTATCAATCTAGATACATATATAGTTAAGAATAGTGACTAAAATGAGAGAGAAAGGACAACTTTAGTACGAATTAGTCTATTTTTTCTAGAAGTACTTTTGTGGTGAGGAATTTGAATTCATAGAGATGATTGTCATTGCATAATATAAAGGAAGAAAATTGACTCTAATAAAAAGAAACTAAGCTCATTTAGGAACATTTTTCACTAATTACATTAGAATAAATAAGTGGTTTAAACATGTCTTAAAGCTCTACTATTTATCCTTTTATAGAATTTGATTTAAATAGAAAAGTAAAATTAATGAATGCAAATTATTTAAAAAATAGGCTAGTTATAATTACTAAAACAAGATAAAGAAAAAAGGTTTTTTTTTTTCTAGTAAAAGTTAACATTTGAATGTAGTAAAGTATATTATGTCAAAATTCAAAATTTATTACCAATGATGTCAATATCTCAAGTACAAATATTCACATGACGTGCACAATAATCAACCATATGAATACCTAGTATTGGCATGTTGTGATGGTTATGTTTTTGTGTTATTTTTCTTGTCATCAAGGTTCAAATCCCACTAGGGATGAAGCCCCACATTTATGTCTTCACTGGATCGTAGTCAAATCATTTGCCCCTCTTTTCAAAAAAAATCAACCATGTGAATTGTGAGCCAACATAGACATAGAAATAATGAACATCCAACTTTGATATTTGATTAACCTACAATATTAAACAAGAAAACACAATATAAAATATTCTATAATGAAACCAAAAAAATTAAGATTTAAATTAATCCATTTAGAGTAATCAAATATCGATATTATTATAGGAGAACCTAAATAGAAACAAGAATATACAGTCATTGGTCATTCTCTATCAGAATAGGTAAAATATTACATTAAGAAATTACCCCTTCCAACTCCAAGACTAAAAGTCTAATCTTACCCAAAAAAAATGATTAATTGGCCAAGTACTTTTGAATCTTACATCATTTTTATTCATCAAAGAATCAAAATGCCAGTTATCCTCAACTTCCATATTGGTCTAGAAAATGTTTCTTTTCATTTGAATAACCCCCTTTTTTCCAAATTTCTTGAAGTTTATGTGATTTTCAATCCAATTTTTAATGTGATGCCAATTATCCCTCTATTCTTTTTTTATTAGCTTTTTCTTGGCAAGATACAGTAAGTTTTTTATAAGCATAATCTTACAAGAAGGCTTAATTGATTTTTGTTTTTATTCACTTGATATGGAAAAAAATTATTATTTATAATGGTTACATTATAACTTCTTATTTTGAATCATTTTCATTAATCAAATTGATGTAAAACTCTCTTTCCTTATCCTGATGTTAATTTTTTGATATATCAATTATTCTCAACATATCAAAATGCATTTAGTTGATATCAATTGCATCATAGTTGCACTTTTGGTGACTAACAGAAATACATTTACATATAATAAAATTCTTGAAAATTTCTATAAAATTGGATGCTCTAAAAAATTAGAAAACACAAGAAGGGAATTTTAAAATTTTTTTTATCAATTTACAACACACAAAACCTTTCTTGGGTATATCTACCTACACATGAGTAAAGTTAAATAGATTAAAAAAAAAGAATGTACATGTGTTCAAGCAATCTACATACATATATAGATTGAAAGTTAGTGATTGAAATGAAAGAGAACGGATATTATAATCACAAGGTGCTTGAGAGAATAAAAAATTAATTTGCAATAACAATGATAGGCGTCAAAAGGATCAAAGAGAAAGGAAGTTTTTAAAGAGTGTTATAAAGATATTGAAAGAGTTGTCTAGCTCAAGAGAGAGTTGTAGTTATCTATAAAATAGAAAATCATACCAAAGTGAGTATAAAAAAACCATAAATGAAAAAAGATAAATTAAAAATTAGAATTGGGGGAGAGAGAGAAAGATGACATGATCCATTTAGATTCACCTTGAGCTATTTTCAATGAACTAGGAAGGTGATAAGTGTAAAAATGTTATTTAAATTATTACCAAACAAAAAAATATTGTAAAATGATATCATTACATAGTGTATAGACAATTTATGTTAAAAGATTATCAAAGATTAGAAAAATATAATGCTAATACAAAGGTTCTACCTGAAAGAGTGATCATTAGAAGGAGACATGAGCACCTTGAGAAGATAATTGGTAAATGTAATGGTAAAAATAAGCTTAAAAATTCAATAAGAAAATCCAAACTAAGGTGGACATAAACATATTGTAAAATTGTTGAAATTATTGAAACTGTCGAAACTCCTAAGAGTTTCAAACTATTCTCCTATTAGTAATAGGTGTCTTACATATCCTTAGAAGGAAGAAAATCAAACTATTTAAAATTCTAAGAGTTCTGTCAAAATTGAGTTAGTTAGTAGTGGACCTCTCCCTGAGAGAATGAACCCTAAGCCTAAGAACAAAAAATCAACAAAATTTCATAGCCTTTGGCTAAGAAAAAGAACTCCCCTCATGTGTCTTTTGAAGAAACCCTCTTAGAAACTACTCATGTTAAAAGAAAAGTTCTTGCAATGAAGCCCCTCCTTGCCAAGATAAGGAAAACTAAGCCTAGAGACAAAAGTACTCAAGTATATTGATGTGGGTAAAGAAGATATAGAAGAGGAGACCGATTCTTGGGAAGGTCACAAGTTGGAAATCTAAGGGGATAAAAGATATGATAGTTTCCTAATAAAAATAATTTACATAAACTCTTGTCAAGATACATATAGGATCTTGGACAAGCAAATAACAATCATTAGTCGGCCAGCATACTCCACAATCCATAACTTATCTTTGCACAAGCTAGAACACATCAAATCCTATAGGTCAGCCCCAAATAAGACCTCGCAAGGTCACACACTATAGCTAACATCACCAAGAGTGCGACAACCAAGGAACAAGATAAATTATTCCTTAATGAGTCTTCTACCATATCTTGAACTTGCATATCCTGAATCCATGTCATGTCCAACAAAACATAGAAATTCAAAGACTAACTTTTCCACAAACCTCTATTTTTATTCCTACGACCAGTCTGTACCAAAACTGTTGTAACTTATTCCTCTGATTATTGCATGTGATCATAAATATAAGATCTAAATTCCATCTAAAACATAAATCCAAGCTTGTAGAGTCAAACATGTCGTACACAACCCATACAACTAATATTACTGCAACATCATATACAATTAAGTCTATCTTTTGCAACATATGTTGACATCAATGACAAAACATGTCAGGAACAATTCTAACACCTACATGGTAGAAACATCTTTTTAGTAGGCATGTCTAAAAACAACTTTTTCAAAATGCATATTTCAAGACCATACCACACATGTGAACAACCATCATATTTTGACCTATATAAATGAAGTTTTGCGAATTTGTTTGGGGAAAGATACCTAAGGCACCAAAGCTTGATGAGCATGTTTTTTCTTTTTTTCTTTAATTTTTAATTAACTGTAAATTCTATTTTTGAAACTTTTGGTGTATGGCCACCATAAATTGATGTAAGCTTAACATTTTTTCATTTTTTATCTTTAAGGAAATTCTATATAGATTAATTGATGTAAGCTTAACATTTTTTTCATTTTTCATCTTTAAGGAAATTCTATGTAGATTAATTTCATAGAATTTTTTCTCCAAAAAATATAAAAAATCAAAAAGTTATTAAAATTGTAGTGAACCTTACTATTTCATGTTTATGTTCCAGTTTTAATTAATAAATGATGCAAATAGTAAAATTAATCAAATCACCACAAAAATTACATTTTTGAATTTTGTACAGTAAGAAGTCCAATGGGTTTTCGTTTCATCAAAAAATCCAATTAGAAAGGCCTTCAAAAAATTACGGCAAGGCAAAAATTTGGGATTCTAGTGCCTTAGCCATTATTTTGCAGGGCCAAAGCATTGGCTTGGTCCCACCAAGCCTATCTTGACCCAAAACCCAATGCAAGGGGTGGCTTGTGAATTCAACTTTTATATAATTTGTATGCATTAAAAACAAATACCCATTTCATAAATATAATAACTTAGAGTGTAAAAATGAGTTCCTAGGCATAATTTTAAAAAAATTCAAAAAGGATGCCCATTTTGAAAAAAGTGTGTATGCATTTTTAAAAAAATGGGTACCCATTTTTTGAATTTATGGATCAGGTGTCCAAGCCTAAAATGCATACACTTTTTTTCTAAAATGGGTACTCGTTTCTAGTGAAATTTCTAAGGTTGGAAAAAGTTATGTCAAATTGGGACCTAACTTCTTGCACTTACCCATATATATCTTTTTAGGCACATTCATCCCTGTCAATTCAGGGCAAGTCATTGTCCAATACCTATCTATGTTAGTATGATAGTTGAAGCACATATATGTATATAATATCAAGTAGTGAAGGGGATCGAGACATCGTGTACACCTCATGAATGCGTAATTACAACTTCATCATTTGTACAAACACATCAGCCAAAAATAATCATAACTAATACATTAGTAGGTATATGGAAATAACTGTCCTCATGAAAGATTTTTTGGTAGTGTGCCACCATCCCTCACAAGATTTATGACATGGTTTAACAACTTCCTGTGGATTCTATAAGTCTAGTGGTTGTATCGGGCATTGATAGGTTGATCTTTTGGTGTAACGACAACTACTACTTCTAACAAGTGCTATCAGAGCTTGGTCATAGCTACAAATCTACGTAGGTTGCGATGAGTGATGTTGGGAGGGGGACTTTTGGGAGTGCACCAACATCCCTCACAAGATTTTTATATGGTTTAACAACCTCCTATGGATTCTATAAGTCTAGTGGTTGTATCAAGCATTGATATGTCGATCTTTTGGTGTAACAAAAACCACTACTTCTAACAAGATCATGGGCTCTACTAAAACATACATGGTGATGTATACAATCAATACTAAAGCATCTAAATAATCATCATATCATATATTATCTAAACTAACATATCATCCTAATCAACTATCAACCACTATTATCTAGTAACCTTATTATCCAGCAAGGATCATTAGTGTAACTAGGTACCATTTTATCCATAGTAACTATACATTAACACTAATACATCAATATGGCCCAATAATTCTTACCTCTTCCTACATTTAAGTCATGGTCTAGAGCTATATTATCTTTGTATGGAGATGGGGTTGAGGTGGTACTACACTTCTTCTCTTTTGTTGTACGCTTTCATTTTTTGTTATACCTAGGCTAGGAAGCAACCTTATGCATGTCAAGGTCCTCATGTTCAATGACTAGATTTTCCTTATGCTCCTCGTTAGGATATTATTTATCTTCTATTCTATCTTCATGCTCGGGCATCTTACCAAGCCTTACAACTGTATGCACCCAAAAATGGTCGCCTAGACTTTGGGCCCCATTTATTTGATTTATCAACCCTGAATCATTTTGATCAATAATCAATATTTTCAACATTATCAATTTCTTGATCAAGTCTTAATTTCAATCATATATTGGATTTTTATCCTTGGGCTAACCATTTTATCCTAAGTTTTTATTTACTTAAAAGGAATATTTCCTCCCCTTTTAATAAATAAAAAAGCCCCCTTTCCTCTTATCCTAAGTTGCACAAATAAAACACTATTCTCATTTTATAAAAAAGGAAAAAAGCACTTTTGTCTCACATGGACACAAAGTCAATTCCTATTGGAGGATACTTGTGCACACGGATTGCTCCTCTTTTAAGCTCCACCGTTGATTAAGACTTTTGCCTCTTAATCTCAATGGTCCATCTCACCTCATTTCTTATAAAAGGAGAGCTCTATCCCTCATTCTAGGACACTCATTTTCATACTAACTCTATGCTGCAGGAATTCTTGAAGACTTTGGAGCTTTTTAGAGATCATCGTTGCATTACATCTTGGAGTTCCTCATTTGCTTCATAGTTTAGCTTTCATTCTTGCATAGTAGTTCATGTTTGTGCTTTCATAGCTTAGATTTCACTTTCAAGCTTTAGAATAACTCATCTAGCTTAATAGGAAGGATTGTAACACATTGCTATTTCCATTTCATAGCTTAGTTTGTACTTCCATTTTCATAGCATAGCTTGCATTTTGCATTATCATTCTTAGCTTGCATTGCATTTCATTTCCATTTGATTCTTTGGGGATATTGGCACTCTTTCCCTTGTCCTCATTCGAATCTCTCATTGTATGGTTGACTAGCAAGGTCACAAGCCCAATAGCCCTAGCTGAGAGCAAATCCATGATCTTGCAACTCTATACATAAAGAGCTATGGATCGATTTGTGAGGGCTCATTCTTGAGTTTCCTTGCATGTAAGGATCCATAGAAGTGCACTACTTTTGTGTGTACATTTTTGGCGCCCATTGTGGGGTAGAGTAGATTAACTTTGTCCTTTATTTTTTGCATTTCCGCAAAAAATTTCATCAATTTTTGGCTTTATTTCAGTCTCTGGTTTTTCTGTCTCAGAGTGTCGTGCCGCACTTTACCAGTGTCGTGTGAAAGTTCTTTGTATAGTGGCGCGACACTTTTCTAGTGTCGCACGATAGTTCTTTGTATAGTGGTGTGACACTTTACCAGTTAAAAGTGTCACCCCCTTTGACAGGAAGTGTCACACTGTTTGGAAAGTTCTGTCGCCCTAGTATAGCACGAACTGTCGCCCAGGGATAAAGTGTCGCACCCATATATGGAAAAGTGTCGCGTGACATTTTTGGTGACTGTACTGTCACTTGTACCTGACAATGAGTTTTTTTTTTTTAGCCCCTTTTAGCCGAATTTAAATTGATTTGTTTGATTTGCTGTGGCTAAATAGATTGCATTTCCAGATTTCAGTTGGTTTACTTGCTTTCATAGGCACATCTCTTTTGGGTTAATAAAAGGACATAGATTTTCTTTTGATAGTTTGTAAATGCTCTTTGGTTTCCAATATCAAACATCTCATTTGAGTGATTGAGGGCATGGGTTCATTCTTTGTTTACACGGAGAGTTAAATACACCACTTTGTGGACTCACTCTATGTTTTCTTGGAAAGTTAAATATTCTATTGATTCAACCCTTTGTCATTTGTGAGTAGTATTGATAAGCAACTTTAGATTACTTGTGATTGATCTAGATTGCTATCTTGGGTTATTGAACTCGCTAATCTGTCGGCCCCTCATTTTCGCCCGTGGTTGCAAGATCAACACCACATTAAAGGGGAGGGGTCTACAAGAAAGAAGCATTAATTGCTCCACTAGGAA
Source organism: Chamaecyparis obtusa (assembly GCA_027943335.1). Taxonomy (NCBI): domain Eukaryota; kingdom Viridiplantae; phylum Streptophyta; class Pinopsida; order Cupressales; family Cupressaceae; genus Chamaecyparis; species Chamaecyparis obtusa. The sequence goes on along the minus strand of BSBK01000894.1, from coordinate 220,441 downwards.
ACCCTTTTGTGCTTTTTGGAACTCACTTGTTTTCTAAAGTGTGGACTCACTTTGAGTGATGTGAGGAGTTAAATGTTCCAATTTTGGGCTCACTTTGAGTTGATGTGAGGAGTTAAATGTTCCACCTTTGGACTCACTTTGAGTTGGTATGAAGAGTTAAATGTTCCACTCTTGGACTCACTTCATATCTTCTTGAAGGATTAAATGTTCCACTCTTGGACTCGCTTCGCATTCATTTGAAGGGTTAAGTGTCCCACTTTTGGACTCGCTTCACGCTTACTTAAAGAGTTAAGTGTTCCACCTTTAGTGCTTTAAATACTTGTTGATAGTGGATTGCTTGGAGCTGATTGGATTTTAGGATTGTTCTAACCATTGTGAAGCTAATGAGTTGTGCTTGTAGGTGCTCTCATTGCTCGAAAATTTGCGAAAAAAAAAATGCATGTCAAAAAGGGCTACTAATGGTTTTTGCAGGGCCGGCCTAAGCATAAAAACCAAACCAAATACTTGTTTAATTGCTTTCTTTATTGAGTGCGGCATATACTTGTTTCATTTCATAGGCACTTAATACCTTGTTGTAGGAATTTTGAGGTGGTAGGAGAGTATGCTCTTCACCCTTGTGGTGAAACATAAATCTTGACCCATCTTGAGATTTTGAAAACAAGGGGTAATTGAATTTTCTTGGTGTGTTTGGGAGAAGTTTTTGAGATAGGGGAGTATGCTCTTCACCATTGTGGTGAACCAAAAACCTTGAACCTCAAAAATTATCCACTCTTTGTTTAGTATAGGATTCCTTTAGCGGGCCTGCCCTTGAGCAATCAAGGGGAACGACCCAAGTGGGGACAAGCCTTTTGCCAGCTATTCCGACCCACTATAATCTCAAGGCTATCAAGGACACAAAACCTTGGTAGACATAACACTTGTCTTCACTTGATGTAAGTAACTCAGGGGATTGTGACCATGGGGAAAACATTGAGCAAGAATGCTTAAGGTACTCTTGAGGCCGTGAGGTCCTAGTACTTTATGAGGAGCAAGAGGGGTGTTATGAATGGAAGCCCTTACTAAGAACCATAGGTTAGAGGCCACCTTTATTTAGTCACTTATCTTCTTAGCGCAAGGATTGATCCAAGTGGACTAACCCAGATCACCCCAAGATACTCACCATATGTGTCCCTTTGGTTGTGTTGTTTAAAACTTCCATGACAAAGCCAATATCTCTTGTGGGCAACCACTTGGTGTGAGGCAAGGGGGCATCAAGTTGTGGGCTAAGTTGATAAGTATTGAGCTTTGTCTTGTAGGTAGATATTTCTTGAAGTGTCCTCGATTGTGTGATACCAGCGTAAATGTTCTCGACATACAAACAATCAGTAGCGTGCATAGGGTACTTTTTCCATTTTGATATCACAATTGTTTGTCTTGGCAAGGTTGATTTTGCCCTTGTTTCAAGTTCTTGGAGACACGTTTAATCCCATACTGTTTGCAAACCTATCAATTTACTGATGTCATTGTGATTACATTTGAAAAATTAACCCTTATACTAAAAATATTGAATGAACAAGCTTTAAAACTGAGATTTTGACACTCACTAGTCATAGAGTCGTACAACATTGAACAAGTGGCATGCCCTATTGTGAGAATTGTCATGCACCAGTTCACCCCTAAAAGACTCTCGCCCTGTTTGATGAAAAGTGGCATGCGGATAGCCTAACAACTATCGCCCGATTTAAGGCGAAGTGTCACCTAAGTGTTAATTGTCACCTGGTTTAAGGCGAAGTGTCACCTAAACATAACTATCACCCTCCTTTCCAGGAAAGTGTCACCTGGGCAATTTATGCTGGTTTTTTTAGTTTCAGTCAGTTTTAGTTGCTGCTAGTCAAGTTGAGTCTTGGAGTGGGTTTCTTGCTCAGTTGTTGGAGACCTATTTTGGCTCTAAATCTCTGGTTTTTTCCCTCTAGGGATAACATCACTTGGTTTACAAGGCCACTTTGGGAATAATTATCAAGTTAGAAGGCCATTCTTGGTGACAAAGTTTATCTCTAGGATTGTTAGCTACATTCTTGGAAAATTTTAGTCCTCTTATTATCCAAATCGCTTTCATTTAAATCTCAATTTCAATTACATTTTGGCCTAGTCCAACCTCCTGGTTCAAAAGTGCAAGGGTAGTTACCCTTTGATATGAAGCACCTCTTTGACAGTGTTGGTAAAGCCCCTTTGATATTTCTATCTTTTCATTTCTCTTTGGACAATAAAGAGCTTTGATTATCCTAGTTTAGTGTTGACACTTTGAGAGGTCATCTTATCATTAAGAGTCTCTTTCTTTCATGTCAGTTACGAAAAGGTACCAAGTCAATCAAGGGAAGCGACCCCCTGTTGTCTTTAGCCAGTTACCACCAGTTAAGACTCGTCAACAGCATAAGGGAAAAGGACCCCTTTTTGATCAATCTCCTAAGAGTGAATCTGAGGTTTTCTTTAATCCAAAGGGTAATCCTAGTGAAGTAATCACCTCTTTAGCACCACTTTCATCAAGTATGGACATGAGTTACACTTTCACTTGACAACAAAGAGAAGCTATGAATCAAACTCTTGAGGATATCTTCCAACGGCATAAGAGAGAGTACGGTGGTTCTTCTCATGCTAGTCCACCCGGGTCACCTCCCAACAACGCAGGATATTTTGATGCCCACCAACGAGCCGAGAGGCATTATAAGCAAACACACTCAGATTCAGGGTCACAACACGAGGACCAGAATAATGAATCTAGTGACCACCACATCAATGCAGCCAATGCAATAAGGCATTCGAGACCATCCTCTCCACTTAAAGATACCTCTTGATATGCAAATACGAGATTGAAAAGCATTGAGAGGGAGAAGCAAGCCTATTTGGATGAACAAGATGCTAAAAAAGAGAAATTTAGACAACTAGAAGAAGAGGAACATGCATTATTGGACATAAGGAAAAGACTCACCCAAGAAGAAGAAGATAGACTCTATGCACAACAACTCCAAAGTTGATTCAATGGGAGGGGTACCAATAGTGGGAACAACTCACCCCCATCTACCCCTTCGCCAAGTCCTAGAAGAAGATCAAGGATGCCCTCATGATCCCCAAGTCCTAGAGGAAGAAGGGCTTCAAGATATGATTATCATAGGAGGCGATCACCTCATAGACATTCAAAGAAACCCTCCCAACAAGCACATCATAGCTCGCAACATGGAGGAAGTTATACCAACTTTGATAAAATGGATTTTATGACTATGCAACAAGAACCATCCTTTCAAGCATATGTGGAAAGATATGTGGAACAAAACAAGGATCAATTCCTAGAAAGCCTTATCAACAAAGGTGCTAAGGTCCCATACAATTTTGATGTCCACCAAAAGATTAAGAAACAGAACCCTTCAACCAATGAGGTGATCATGCAAATGCAAAAGGATATAGAAAAGATGAGGGCTCCTAAGAGCACGTTTAATTTGGACTCCATATGCCCCAACCCAATTGACAAGAGTGTGGTGTTGGTTGAGTTCCCTAATAAAGTTGAGTTTCCAACCTATGACAAATATGATGGCATTGGTGACCCTCATGACCATGTTCGACAGTTCTACATAATGAGCTTTTCTTTTCACCATGAAGACTCCTACTTGATGAGATTATTTCCAAGGAGTCTCAAGGGTCAAGCCATGGAGTGGTTCACCAACCTTACTCCTCCAGTAAAGACATTTAAGGAACTTGTCCAAAGATTTGTTCAACATTTTGCTTATAATCTTTCAAGGTCAGTCACGATGCTTGATTTGTGCAAACTCAAACAAGTCAAGGAGAACCTTTTGTCACCTTCCTACAAAGATGGAGACGTTTGTGCTCAAAATATCCAAGGACAATTCCTGAGGAGGAAAGAATAGACATAATTGTGAGCAACTTGATACCAGAATTAAGATATGAAGTAAGGAAGATCCCGTTTAATTCTTTTGATACCATGGTAGAAGTGGCATGTCGCATAGAGGATGTCCTAAAAGAACAAGGGATTTAGGCTAAATCAACTAACAACAACAATAGCCAAAACAACAAAAATAATGGCAATAAGGACAAAAAGAACTCTTATTGGAATAAGAATAAGTAGGTGGTCAATGACGGAGTTGTTGACTCATCACAACCTAAGAATGAGGGAGTTCTTAATCTCTCTCATGCAGTTCAAGCCATGAAGCTGCAAACATCCTCAGGACAACAAGAGAATAAACCCAAGTATCAAGGGAGACCTAAAAAGGAAAAGAGACAATTTACCAAACTTGGGGACTCCTATGCAAACATTTTCAAGACACTAATTTCTCACAATTTGGCACACCCTCAGGATCCTGCCAAGCATCACATACCAGATCCTAAACCTCATTGGTGGGATGAGAAGGCCTTCTGTGTCTTTCACAATGGAATTGGACATGATATAGAAAATTGTTTTAGACTTAAGCATCTTGTTCAAGACCTTATTGAGAGCAATAAATTACAATTTGATGGTCTAACCACTAATGCGGATCACAAAGCTTTTAAAGAACCCTTGCCCAAATATGAGAAAGGAGAGAATTCTAACAACAAGAATGGCAAGGCTACTATCAACTACACTTATACAAATGTTGAAAATGTTATTAACATGCTTGAAGTGGCTGATGATAATGTCAACATGATGAGAGGGAAAGACCCTTATGGATATGATGTGGATTCAACTCCTATGCCTGATGAAAGACCCGTTGTGGTACTAAGAGGTCCTCACTCACAAAGGATGTCCCAACCTCTTAATGTTGTTACTAGAAGCCAAGCTCAAGGTCCCATTGTTATTAGAGGTCCTAACTCTAGTAAGTTGAAGCAACCGGTGTCAAAGGGTGTTCTTTCAAAATTTGTTGTTGGTCCTGAGTTGAATTATGATCTTGTTGACCAATTACAACGTACGCCAGCGCAGATCTCAATCTTTGAGCTTTTGGAGTTATCCCCTAAGCATAAGCGTGTCCTTGAGGACACTTTGTGAATGGCTAATGTCCCTAACAACTTAGATATTGATCAATTCCAGAATATGGTCAACCACTTGGCTAGCCATCACTACCTTACATTCTCAGAAGAAGATGACAAGTCATTAAGCCACCCACACAATTTGGCCCTTCATATAGAGGTTATGATCCACAAGACCCGTGTCAGGTGCGTGTTGATAGATGGGGGTGTTGGGCTTAATATTTGTTCTTTGAGCTTGTTAAAGGCCTCGGTTTATTCAGAAGAAGTCATTGATACAAGGAAGAAGATAACTATCAAGGCTTATGATGAAGTAGAATGTAGTTCTAAAGGATTGGTTGTTCTTCCTATCCGAATTGGTCCTGTAGAGAAAGATATTTTGTTTCAGATTGTTGATGCCGATCCTTTGGCTTACAATATTTTGTTAGGTAGACCATGGATACATGAGATGCAAGCGGTCCTGTCTACTTATCATCAGTGTGTAAAGTTCCCTTACAACGGAATAGAATTCTGTATACCTAGAGACAGCACACTGCCATTCAACACAATTTTAGCAGGGTCCCACATTCCTTTGAATAGGGAGGCTAACACTTTTAATATGGCATTTGAGCAATGCAAGAATAAATTCAAGACCATAGATCTTGGTATGGGGGATTACAAATTGGATTCATTTACAAAATTGCCAATTTCCCCTAGGTCTTATGGCAAACCTTCTCAAGATATGAAACCCTCATCTTCAGCCATGACATTATTCGAAAAGTTTGTGGAATCCTCAGTTTCGATTCAAGAGGAAAAAGAAGAGGTTGTCGTTAGAGACTGGATTTACCGAGAAGAGAAATACCTACATAATGAGAATTTTGCACCTTCCCCTAGAACTTATGGGAAGGGATATACATTGGTCAAGAATATGGGTTATCCAGGCCATGGTCCCCTTAGTCATAGGCTGGATGCTAGGGCTGAACCTCTTAACCATGCCCTTTTTGGATGAAGGAATAAGTCAACAGTTAGCTTAGGTTTTGAAAATAAGAAACAAAAAAGTGTCCCTGTCTCAGCTGCGACAGACAGTGACAATGACTCGGACTACGCACCTAATCTTTCCAATCAACAAGACATGTCTGATGATTGGGTGCCTTCAACAAGCCTCCTTTGGGGAGATTCAAAAGATTTGATAATTTTCGGTCCTACTATCCTAGCTGCGATGGATAGTGACTATATGATTGCTAGATTGACAATGGAAAGTGTTGCTATCCTAGCTGCGACAGATAGTAACAGTGCTAATGTTGGGGAAGGGGAAACTCTTCCCAATCTTGAGGCCTCTACATCCCAAGGCCCAAATGATGATTTAGAAATAGACTCACATGAGTTCGAATGGGACTCACTTTCAGATGCAACAATTGATTTGGACATGGATGTTGTCCATACATATAGTATTCAACCTGATGCGACCAATGAGCTTAGTGTAGGACTAGAGGATTGTACTCCTTGAATTGCCTTAGTGGATGACACTTCATTTGGTAGGACAAATCCCGACTCGGGTATCTTAGGAGGGGACTTGATGAATCCCGATTGTATGGTCATCAGAGATAACAACTTCCACATACACAATTTTGAACCAGTCATTGACATAACCCTTGTTCACTTCCACCTAATTGATTGGTCTCAACGTCACCAAGAACCTCAGCTTTTAAACTTTCAGAATGACTAAAATTGCCTGTTATCTGAATGCTCTTGAACCTGTAGTCTCTTCCGCCAGTGAATCGACAACAAGTATGACAGAGCCTGATATTAAGTACCTCGGTCTAAAAATAAAAGAAAAAGAGAAAAAGAAAAATAAGTATGATGGTGAAAACCACTTTGTGGCGGTGTCAGAACCAAAAATAGTAAAAAGAAAAGATGTATCTGAGGGTGAAAACCTCTTCGAGGCACCTAAGGATGGGGTACTTAATGACTTGCCAAGTTACTTCTAGGATAGGTCATCAGTTCTCATTGAGCCCACACAACCAATGAATTTGAATACAGAAGAGGCTCCCCAAATAGTGCACCTTGCTCAGTCTCTATCAGTTGAAGAAAAAGAGGCATATACAAAGTTTTTGCAAAAGAAGACAGTCAACTTTTCTTGGACATATTCTGATATGCCATGGCTTGACACTGATCTTATTATGCATCATCTATCTATAGCTCCAGGAATAAAACCAGTCAAACAAAAGTTGAGGAAAATGCATCCTCATATAGCTCTTCTTGTTAAGGTCGAATTAGAAAAGCTCTTACGTGCAGAATGATTCGAGCTGTTGACTATGCTAAGTGGATCTCCAATATCGTTCCAGTTTAAAAACATGATGGGTCCATTCGCATTTGCACAGACTTTAGAGACCTCAACAAAGCATGCCCAAAGGATGACTTTCCACTCCCAAACATAGATATGATAGTGGATATGACAGCGGCTTATGAGTTATATTCCTTAATGGATGGGTTTTTCAGATATAACCAGATAAAAATAGCTCCCAAAGATCAAGAGAAAACAACTTTCACATGTGCATGGGGAACCTATTGTTGGAACATCATGCCATTTGGCCTAAAGAATGCAAGAGCAACATACCAACGAGCTATGACCACTATTTTTCATGATATGATGCATAAGAACATGGAAGATTATGTGGATGATACCTTGGCTAAATCTAGAAAATGGGACACACACCTCGACGATCTGGAAGTGATTCTAGATCGCATGGCATAGTTTCAGCTTAGACTGAATCCGAAAAAGTGTGCATTTGGAGTTACCTCAGGTAAACTTCTAGGATTCATAATTTCAGCAAAAGGAATAGAGGTTGATCCTGAAAAGGTCCAAGCTATATTAGATATGCCACCTCCAAGAAATATCAGTCAAATGAGAAGTCTTCAAGGACGTCTTTAGTCGATCAAGAGGTTTATTTCTCAGCTTGCAGACAGAGCACAACCTTTTAATAAGACATTTCATAAGGGTGCTTCTTGCGTATGGAATGAGGATTTCCAAAATAGCCTTGATCAAATAAAACAATACTTGGCTAATCCTCCAATTTTGATGCCGCCTATTCCTGGGAAACCATCGATTTTATACATTTCAGCAACAGAGTCTTCCTTGGGGGCATTGTTGGCTCAATTAGATGATACTGGGAAAGAAAGGGCCATTTACTACATTAGTCGTACTCTAGTATCTTATGAGATCAATTATAATAACATTGAGAAGTCTTGTCTTGCAGTAGTGTTTGCTTCCCAAAAGTTGCGACACTATATGCTTGCTCATACTATACATTTAGTTGCAAAAATTGATCCTCTTAAGTACTTGCTTAGTAAGGCTGCCCTCATGGGTAGGCTTTCCAAGTGGATGATGGTTTTATCTGAATTTGATATAGAGTACATTGAAAGAAAGGCCATAAAAGGGCAAGCTATTGCTAACCAATTACCTGACTTCCCAGTTAAGGATAGTATGCCTATTCAGGTAGAATTCCCAAATGAACACATACTGTATGTGACTACTCGCACTTGGAAGATGTTCTTTGATGGTTCCCACATGCAAAATGGATCAGGTGCTGGAGTATTATTTGTCTCTCCACATGGGTACAACATTCCAAAGTCTTACAAACTTTTATTCCCATGTACAAATAATATTTCCGAATATGAAGCTTTGACCAGTGGATTGAAAATGGCTATATAATGGAACATAACATAATTACATGTCTTTGGGGATTCACAGTTAATTATCAACCAAGTCAATGAGGAGTATCAAACCAAGGATGATAAATTGATACCTTACAAAAGGATGGTTAAATCATTGAGACGTTACTTTACATTTGTGACGTTTCAACAAATCCCTAGGATAGAGAACAAAGCTGTAGATGCTATGGCCACATTAGCTTCACTCCTTCAGTTGGAACAACATGAATCAAGATTCAAATTCCTGGTGGAAGAGCTACACCATCCCATATTTGACTCACCTGAAAGCAATGTCATTTGTACCCTTGTCACGCATGAGTCTTCCCACTATGGTGCTATCTATTCATATCTATGCGATGGCATCGTCCCTGACACTTTCAACTGTTCTAAACACCGAAACCTCATCCGTAATGCCTCTCACCACACCCTTATCTCTGGTGATCTATATAGGAGGGGTTTTGATGGGACGCTTCAAGGGTGCTTGGAAAAGGAGGAATCCAACCAAGCGTTAGTTGAAATCTATGAGGGAATTTGTGGTGGACATTCTAATGGTCTTGCCATGGCCTGAAGGTTGCTTAGGGCAGGGTATTATTGGCCCATAATGTAAACAGATGCAGTAGCTTTCTCTAAGTCTTGTGAGAAATGTCAAAAACATGGAAACCTGATTCACACTCTAGGGAGGGAGCTAATTCCTTCTATTTCTCATTGGCCATTTTAGCACTGGGCCTTTGACCTTGTTGGGAAAATTCACCCCAACTCATCAGGTGGACATAATTTTATCATTACAACTACTGATTATTTCACAAAATGGGTAGAGGCAGTCCCTCTTTCTATTGCCTCGAGCAAAACTGTCTCACTATTTATCCTGAATCATATCATTTGCCGGTTTGGAGTGCCTTCTGAGATTATTACTAATAATGGAGATCAATTTAAGAACAAGGAACTAAGTCATCTATGCAAGAAGTTTAAAATTAAGCAACATTGGTCCTCCATCTATTTTCCACAGGGAAACGAATAGGCAGAAGCCGAGCTAATAAAACCATTCTTAAAATCCTTCATAGAACAGTACACAAGAATGGTAGGGATTGGCACTTACAAATCAATCCAGCACTATGGGCTTACAGAACAAGCATTCGTACACCTACAGGAGCCACACCTTTTTCCCTTACCTATGGCGCTGAAGCGGTATTACCTTTAGAAGTGGAGATCCCTTCACTTAGAGTCTCACTCAAAGGTTTAATTATAGATGAGGATTACCGTGCCATGAGGTTACAAGAACTAGAGCTTCTAGATGAGAAGCGTAAGGCTTCCTTTGATCACATGAGAGTATATTAGAAGCGTATGTCCAAAGCATTCAACAAGAAGGTTCACCCTAGAGAATTTCAGATAGGTGATCTTGTTTTGAGAGAGAACCCTAAGAATCAACAGAACAGAGAACAAAAGGGCAAGTTCGAACCTAATTGGCTTGGACCATACATTATTACAGCGGCTTTTGGTACAGGTGCATATTTACTGTCAGATGAAGATGGAGAACAGCTCCCTGAACCCATCAACATTGTGCACCTCAAGAAGTTCTATCCTTGATGCCTGTTTCTATCTGAGGGCATCCTTTGTACATATTTATTGATCCTTAAAAAATACCAAAAAAAAATTGATATATGATGCTGAAAAAATACTAAAAAGCATAAAAAGTCCTGAAAAAATACAAAAAAAAAAAAAAAAAAAAAAATTCAAAAAAGAAAAAGAAAAAGTGCCTTGGTGAAAACCTGGAAACAGGTGCCTTGGTAGCAAAAATACAAAAAAAATGAAAAAATGAAAAAAGATTCCAAGTGGTGAAAACCTGGAAACAGGCGCTACTTGAGGCCTTTGCACTCCTATTTGTTAGCATGTGTCCTCGACACTTAGCCACTTTCCATCATGCCTTGACCTTATTTGACTTGGTCTGGAATTGGTCTTTATCTTTGTCTAAGGGGCATACCTATTAGCATAGGTCTTTTAGGTGCATTTGTCTCTTGGGGCATTTCACAACAAGTGTTTTTCAACACCACCCCAAATAGTGTTTTTCAACACTACCCTTGCGTCGAGTGTTTCTCAACACTTATCAGATGTCTTACCCAACAGTCTAGTATGATGCGATATTTCTCACTAAGCAGATGTGATACTCAAAGTTTGACTCTATGACCAACAAACACGCACTTAAACAATCAACTCGCTTGAGATATGTTGACTCTATTTTTTTTGTGTGCTATCTATGAGGATTTCTTTGATGAGTGGTCTCTCCCGGAGAAGTTTTTGATGATGCACAGCTAGAAGACTAAGGGTATGAGAACATGTTTTATTTCTTTATTTGCTTGTGGGTATATTTTGTTGGTCCTAACTGTCATGAGCATTTTATGCTGGTCGTACTTGACACTAGGGATTGACAAGATATTATCCTTGACTGTTTTGCGAGTGCATGCTTCTAGTTATCCTGACTTTCATGTGTCTTGGTACAAGCATAATCTCACCATATTAAAATTAGGTGATCTCACTGCACTAGTCATCTTGACCTACATGTCTTTGATGCCTAGGTGGGATTTCCACATTTCTATTTGATAAAGATCATATTCATATCCATATAGTCATACTAGTGTGCATTGTATGATCTTACGATGCTACCAATAACACTCAATGATGATAATTAGATGTCTATAGGCGTTGTGACCTTGCAAGTCAACCACTTTCATATTAGCTTGCATTTTTAGGTTCATGATTAAATTAGTTCTTTGCATTTTGCATATGGAGAGTGCTCCTTTTCATCATTTACGGACTAGTTGGTCAACTGTGCTCATTTTCTGATCCTTCTTGATCATATCTTTAATTTCTAGTCTTTCATATCACATCATTTTCTATCCATTTTCGGACTCGAAATCGAAATCTGCATCGCATTTCCAAATTTTCTCTTTCTTCTGTGCAGTTGACTGACCTTTTGAGGCATAATTCTTTGATCTTTGATGAAATTTCTTCCTTTTCATGTCTCTCAAATTTTCTAGTCTTTCATTCACTCTATTTCTAGTCTTCTACTTCCTCACTAGGGCATGTTTCATTGCCTAATGGTTATCCTGTTATCATTTATCTTCGATTACGATTTCATTTTGATTTGATCATCTTTTATCGATTTGTTGTTCTCCTCTATTTGATTTTGATTTCAATTCCAAGGGGGCAGTATTTATGGGATTCTCATCCCCGATTCCTTGATTTTCTTGATTCAGACATCTTTTGTGAGCTTTTGCTCAAATTTGAGATTCTTATCTCTTACTTTGAATATGATCCCGAATCGACCTCATGTTCAAAGGCCTTTGTTTATGTTTTTCCGGGTGTGATCCTGAATCGACCTCACATCTGAGTTGTTTTGTGATCCCAAATCGATCTCACATTTCAATTCTTCTTTGACTGCATGTGTTCCCATATTGATCACACATTAGTCAAAGAAGGGCAAATGTATGCACCCAAAAATGGTCGCCTAGACTTTGGGCCCCATTTATTTGATTTATCAACCCTGAATCATTTTGATCAATAATCAATATTTTCAACATTATCAATTTCTTGATCAAGTCTTAATTTCAATCATATATTGGATTTTTATCCTTGGGCTAACCATTTTATCCTAAGTTTTTATTTACTTAAAAGGAATATTTCCTCCCCTTTTAATAAATAAAAAAGCCCCCTTTCCTCTTATCCTAAGTTGCACAAATAAAACACTATTCTCATTTTATAAAAAAGGAAAAAAGCACTTTTGTCTCACATGGACACAAAGTCAATTCCTATTGGAGGATACTTGTGCACACGGATTGCTCCTCTTTTAAGCTCCACCACTAATTAAGACTTTTGCCTCTTAATCTCAATGGTCCATCTCACCTCATTTCTTATAAAAGGAGAGCTCTCTCCCTCATTCTAGGACACTCATTTTCATACTAACTCTATGGTGTAGGAATTCTTGAAGACTTTGGAGCTTTTTAGAGATCATTGTTGCATTACATCTTGGAGTTCCTCATTTGCTTCATAGTTTAGCTTTCATTCTTGCATAGTAGTTCATGTTTGTGCTTTCATAGCTTAGATTTCACTTTCAAGCTTTAGAATAACTCATCTAGCTTAATAGGAAGGATTGTAACACATTGCTATTTCCATTTCATAGCTTAGTTTGTACTTCCATTTTCATAGCATAGCTTGCATTTTGCATTCTCATTCTTAGCTTGCATTGCATTGCATTTCCATTTGATTATTTGGGGATATTGGCACTCTTGCCCTTGTCCTCATTCGAATCTCTCATTGTATGGTTGACTAGCAAGGTCACAAGCCCAATAGCCCTAGCTGAGAGCAAATCCATGATCTTGCAACTCCATACATAGAGAGCTATGGATCAATTTGTGAGGGCTCATTCTTGAGTTTCCTTGCATGTAAGGATCCATAGAAGTGCACTACTTTTGTGTGTACAACAACATCATCCGACTACTTGAAGACTTCTGCTAAAGAAAATAGATATACATCTCTTTTATCTTAAACAAACAAATGGAGATTATAAAAAAAGGATGAATTACCTTCTTCAGTTTTTCCCTTTGCATGGCTTGCACTTTTATTTTCAATCAATCATCCTTGATTTTCTTCTTTGGGGAAAAAATATTTCCTTTTTATGTGCATGTGACAACTCAAAACAAATTAGTTGTTCCTCCCTTCCTTGCTTTTGTTCATGTGTCTCATCAACCATCTTGATAATAGATCCAACTTTAAAGAGTGAAATAGTATCAAGAATAGAGTATTGTGGAGAATTTATTTTTTTGCAAATAATAGGGAGGAATTTTCTCTTCCTAAAGGGAATCAATCTACTGAGAAAGATGTACTTGAGGAGCATCAGGGCTAAAACCTTTGAAACTAGGAATGTCATTAGAATCCATCTCCTATTGAAATTATGGGATTTCAAATTTAGTTGTCTTCTATTTTTAAATATACTTTTCTTTCTTCCTAGAAACAAATTATGTGACTAGTAAACCTCTTGTTGTTTCCTCTGAGCCTCCTATTGTTGCTACTATGAGATTGGAAAGTGAGCCATTCCTTATATTTCTACTCTTCCTCAACAACCTTTAGTTGTTCTAGAAATTTTGACATTATTTCTTTGGAATCAAAATTTCTATAATTTTTCACATTTTGATGTTGGGTGAGGGGATGAATGAGCCAAGCCTCTATTTTTTGTTCATTAAGATATTTAGGTTGCAGAAAAAATTGTACAAGTGTAAGTGGTCGACAATCCTCTAGAAATCAGTTATAACATATTGAAGTAGGAAAGTATGGAGTAAAATTAACAATATTACCAACCTGGTACATGACAGGGAGGCAAAATGTATCACTTTTTATGGAAGAGAGATGAAAAAATGTGGTTTTTGTAATATCTTTCCATTCTAAAACATCAAGAAAGTGGATAGTCTACAAATGATGTTTCAAACCAGAGTGAATGACATACTCAAGATTGAGTACAAGGTTCATGTCAGTATAGTATTCCAAATGACTTGATCTCATGGAGTCGCCAAGTGTTTACGAGTTACCTCTTCAAGGCAACAAATGCTAAAGAGAACAATGAATATCCAGTGGTATAAATCTTCATTGCACTAGGCATGCTAGGAAAATTGTTAACCTCTTAAGCTTGTGCTTATAGAGTGTACTTTGGAGAAGTTTTATAGATGTGGAACTTGATTGCAACCCATGGAACAACCTTCCAGATCTTACAAATAGGCTCTTCAAATCTTTGAAAAATAGAAAAGAGAAAAAGAAAAATATAGAACATACTACCACAAGGTGATGTGCCAAGAATGCAAAGAGTTTACAACACTATAAATCCTTATTTATTGCAAATCATAATATGACTCAAAATTGTAGTGCAATAGGAGATGAAAAGAATATAAAACATGATTTCATTACCAATCTATTTATATCGATCAACCCAAAAACTAAGGAAAAACTGAGCAACAAAAGACCACATTCATCAAATAATATAGAGCAAAGTGACTAAAGGCGATAACATAAAAATTAACTCACAATAAAGGCTAGAAGAACACACTTTGCCACAATAATTTCCATTAAAAATTAAGTACAGTGCAAAGATCTCTGAATGGATCTGCAGCTGCTGATAGTTATCTAAGTGTTTTTTAGGTGAAGTGTTGACTGTCAGTCTTATTCGTGACAAAAAAAAGTGAACCTTTTAATAGACCCTGTGCTCTATTCTTATACAATACTCATCCCAAAACCTAGGGAAAAGGCCTAACAAAAGGGATTCCCCACTCAATTTTCCTTTTGTGTGCCATCATGATGACTAGCATAACTACCTGCAAGCTTAATGGTTTCTTCTGCCTACTCTCCACGTAAACTACCTAAGCACAAGCCTAAAGCTATCTTGGCTTGGAACCTTCAAATTATAATTGGCATTTGTAGAAATCCATATACCTTTAATATTCTTTGAGCTAGAGAAAAGCCTCAGCACATGTACAGAAGCCATGCGGCATTATTTGCAACCTTATAAAACTTAAAGAAATGCCTTCTCTCATTTTATCAGAAAACCAAACACGTGGAGCGCTAACACATCAGGGTTCACTTCTCTGTATGGTGTTGTTTCCTTTAGAAGATGCCACCTGTCATGTCTATGCACCATAGTGGAGAAAACCACCCAAAAACCTTTGAGGAATTACACGAACGTACCACGTCGTGACTTTTGCTTATGTATCTATCTTTAGTGTGATAGATTGTGAAGATATCATGCGGATCTTAGGCGCGAAGTTCTTTGATCCTTATTATGGTAGATTTCATTTACAATAAGCAAATCCTTAAGAGATGGAAAAAGTAAATATGTTGTCAGATAATGCTCCATATAGACAAAATGATTTCTTCCATGAAAAATATCATGAGGGAATCGAGAACAATGGGAGCGTGTAAAACAAAGAACTGAAACATCAGATTAATTTTGGAAGCATGAATAGAGGCAAAGAATAAATTACCATGTGCATTCATTGTGAAACTAGCGTCTATCAAAGGGTCTAGGGTTTGCAAGGATATATAATATAAGTGCAACAATCTTAAGAGGATCATGAAAAAGGGAAGGTATAATATCATAAATCAAATTTAAAATATGCGGGAGAGTTTATCATAAGGAAAATCTAGGGAGAGTAAGGTTGTTAAAAGTGATTAAGAGAAAAAGCATAAAATTCTATATGAAGAAAAATGATAAAATGATAATTTAGATCTATAAATAGAATATCATCGGATATGATTGTATACTTACAAAAACTTAGCACCTTAAAAGTAAACTAGGTTGGTTATTTCTCAATTGGATTTACCAAAATGAAAAGGGAAAATACAATTCCTAGTCCTACACCAATCGACAAAATGCAAATAAAGAAATACAATTAACCTAGATTAAAGAATAGTTGGAATGGACTTGATCAAATTCTAAAACATATGGAAAATAAGACATTTATGCTCAATACAAAAAGTAAATAGTAGGATCAAGATGGTTTAATTGTATGACTTATGAGTGTCAAAATCAAGGTGCCTTGGGATTCTAAAAGCTCTACAACAACCATCCTTGTGAATCAAAATTAGAATATTATTCTCTACTCTTCTTTGAGTAAATCTTTGAGTAAAGTCTATTCATATGGATAAGTTTGTGATTGTGTATTCAATTCTCTATTGAAAATCTAACTCCAATTGCAATTCAAACTTCTTCTTTTTGTGATGTGTTTTACATGTTTTATCAATAAAAAAGGGGTTAACATGTTTGATAGCTTATTATTTTCACATTGTCAAAACTATTGTGAGAATATCAATTAAATAACTTCAATTATATATAAAACAAAAAAAATTGATAATTCCTCTGAAATTAAGATTGTAACTCATTTTAAACTCAATCTAAATATTGTTATTTATTACCTTTTTATATTATCTAATAATAATAATTAATTATTACTATATAAAATGAATAAAAATAATTGTTTTTACTAATTAATAATAAATCACATAGATACATACATATTCAACTTTAAATATTAAATATAAAAAATGAAAACCATACAACTAATCTGCACCTTTTGATTTGGAAAAGAAAAAACTAAAAAAATGACATTCATAAATGATACAGTCTATCCACAATTATTTGTAACAATTGCACACCTTTCCACTCTTCATCTTTCTTCACCTCTACCAGAAACTCCTTCTTCATTATACCAAACCTCCTTAAAACTTCTTCAATTTTTAGAAAATAATGATAATAATAACTTGAACAACCATATGGGGCCACCATTGTAATTATCCATTCTCCCTCATGCAGTACATGTGTGTCCATATAGTAAGAGGGACCACTTGGAAGAGATTTATTTATATCATCTACCGAAGTATAGCTATCAACCACAACCACACAACATACAATAACTATAACTAATTCCTGCCATTTTTCCAACTTGTCACTATTTTCGGCACCAATTTCAGTAACAATGTTAGTGACTGCATCAACGCCAATATCAGCATCATAAAACATAAACTCATTTAAAGTTGACTCTGCTTCATCCACTGCTCTTTCGATCACAAGTGTATAATCTGACTCCACAGTCTGAAATAAGACGAGAAAAAAACTTAGTTCCCATGGTAAATTTTTCTCATTTAAAGTTCACTTAAAACAATACTTAGGAAAATATAGATCATCTTCTGTAAATTAAAAAAAAAACACTTCCTTCAACATGAGATTTATAAAGGAGTCTCAAAATCAATACCTTCAACCTGGGAATGCAATTCTAAATTATTGCATTGTTGCAATAAAAAAGTTGCATGCTTATCAATGCATGCAACTCTCTAGTGCTTTCCATTTTGTCCACCTTCTCACAAGAGTCAAGAAAATATGTACCAGTTTTGATTAATAAATGATGCAAAAATAGCAAAATTAATCAAATCACCATAAAAATTATATTTTTGAATTTTGTACAGTAAGAAGTCCAATGGGTTTTCTTTTCATCAAAAAATCCAATCAGAAAGGCCTTCAAAAAATTATGGCAAGGCAAAAAATTGGGATTCCAGTGCCTTAGCCATTATTTTGCAGGGCCAAAGATTTGGCTTGGTCCCACCAAGCGTATCCTAACCCAAAACCCTATGCAACGGGCGGCTTGTGCATTCAACTTTTACATAATGTGTATGCATTAAAAATACATACCTATTTCATAAATATAATAACGCAGTGTGTAAAAATGAGTTTCTAGGCATAATTTGAAAAAAAAAATCAAAATGGATACCCATTTTTAAAGAAATTACATATGCATTTTTTAAAAATGGGTACCCATTTTTTTATTTTTTGGATCAGGTGCCCAAACCTAAAATGCGTACACTTTTTTTTCAAAATGAGTACCCATTTCTAGTGGGATTTCTAAGGTTGGAAAAACTTATGTCGAATTGGGACCCAACTTCTTGCACTTATCTATATACATATCATTGTAGGCACATTCATCCCTGTCAATTCAGGGCAAGTCGATGCCCAATACCTATCCATGTTAGTATGATAGTTGAAGCACATATATGTATACAATATCAAGTAGTGAAGAGGATCGAGACATCGTGTAGACCTCATGAATGAGTAATTACAACTTCATCTGTTGTACAAATAGATCAGCCAAAAACAATCATAACTAATACATCAGTAGGTATATGCAAGTAACCGTCCTCATGAAAGATTTATTGGCAGTGCACCACCATCCCTCGCAAGATTTTCAACATGGTTTAACAACCTCCTGTGGATTCTATAAGTCTAGTGGTTGTATTGGGCATTGATAGGTTGATCTTTCGGTGTAACGACAACCTCTACTTGTAACAAGTGGTATCAAAGCTTGGTCATAGGTTCAAATCTACGTAGGTTACCATGAGTGATGTTGGGAGGGGGACTTTTGGGAGTGCACCAGCATCCCTCACAAGATTTGCGATATGGTTTAACAAACTCGTATGGATTCTATAAGTCTAGTGGTTGTATCAGGCATTGATAGGTCAATCTTTTGGTGTAACGAAAAACCACTACTTCTAACAAGATCACAGGATCTACTAAAAAATACATAGTGCATATAGAATCACTGCCAAAGCATCTAAAATATCACTATCAGTGAGGATAAATCCCCTTCTCCCCAATCCCCAGGAACTAAAATGAAAATTCAAGCCCTTGAGACTGAAGAGATAGATGACCAGGGCACCAATCAATCACCTATAAGGATTGATGAGACTAAAGAAGCCTCAAGGGGGGAGTATCATAGTCAGGATACCGACAGGGGAAAAAAGGTCTAGAGAAATTTTAATATTAACATCATGCGCATGGGAATTATTAGGGAAGCCATCTTTCCTTAGATTCTAGAGGACAAAGAAGGAAAAGTCCATAAGGAAGAACTGATAGACCTTGCCTTGGTTGTTCTTAGTGACAAAGCTAGGGAGACGGACATGGATTTTCTCAACAATACCAAAAATAGTATGCTGGACCAGTTTTGATCTTTTAAATGGCTTTACCACAAGATCGAGGACATCAAGGTAAAAATTCAGGGCTTGGGAAACAAGGATAAGACAATAGAGAACATGCCAAGCCTGGAAACCAGGGTCATGAACACGGAATCCAAAATGATTAGTCTGGAAAAAACCCTTAAGGGAGTGGCAGAGCAAAATTTTAACATCCTTAAAACGTCCAACAAAATTCTGAAGCTACTGATAAAAAAGATGGAAGAAAAAATGGACCCCAAGATAGAGCAGAGGACAAAGAAGGAAGACAAGGAGCAGACGGAAGGTCCAAGGAAAAGAACCAGGGTGAGGACCAAGAGGAATAGGGAGAAAATTGATCCACAAGGCTCCCAAATGTAGAATATTAAAGAAATTGTTCAATTGATGGAGGCCCTTGAAAACAACGCGACTGTCATGCTTAGGAGCTTGGCATAACTATTCATGGTTCTCTTCCTTTTGCTTAGCTTTATTTTCTATGTTTATTTCATGTTCGACCCTGTGGTGGCCTATCCTTGCTACTCTATTATGTTTTGCTTAGCTTGGTTTATTTGACATTCTCAAGACTTTCATTATGCTGTGGGTTTCAGGATCACTGTAAAACCTGTTTTACTTAATAAAAAAAATAATCATATCATATATCATCTAAACTAACATATCATCATAATCAACTATCAACCACTATTATCTAGTAACCTTATTATCCAATAAGGATCATTAATGTAACTAGGTACCATTTTATCCATAGTAACTATACATTAAAACTATACATCAATATGGCCCAATAATTCTTACCTCTTCCTGCATTTAAGTCATGGTCTAGAGATATATTATCTTTGTATGGAGATGGGGTTGAGGTGGTACTACACTTCTTCTCTTTTGTTGTAGGATTTCATTTTTTGTTATACCTAGGCTAGGAAGAAACCTTATGCATGTCAAGGTCCTCATGTTCAATTACTAGATTTCCCTTATGCTCCTTGTAAGGATATTTTTTATCTTCAAATCTATCTTCATGCTTGGGCTTCTTACCAAGCCTTACAACATCATCTGGTTACTTGAAGACTTCCACTAAAGAAAGAAGATAGATTTCTCTTCTATCTTAAACAAACAAATGGAGATTATACAAAAATGATGAATTACCTTCTTCAATTTTTCCCTTTGCATGGATTGTGCTTTTATTTTCAATAGATCATCCTTGATTTTCTTCTTTGGGGAAAAAATATGTTCTTTTAATGTGCATGTGACAAGTCAAAACAAATTAATTGTTCTTCTCTTCCTTGCCTTTGTTCATGTGTCTTGTCAGCCATCCAGATAATAGATCCCACTTTAAAGAGTGAAATAGTATCAAGAATAGAGTATTGTGGAGAATTTTTTTTTGCAAATAACATGGAGAAATTTTCTATTCGTAAAGGGAATCAATCCCTTGAGAAAGATGTACTTGAGGAGCATCAGGGCTAAAACCTTTGAAAATAGGAATATCATTAGAAGTCATCTCCTAGATTGAATGTTTAGGATTTCAAATTTAGTTGTCTTCTATTTCCAAATATATTTTTCTTTCTCCCTAAAAATAAATTATGTTACTAGTACTCTCTTGTTGTTTCCTCTGAGCCTCCTTTCGTTGCTACTGTGAGACTAGCAAGTGAGCCACTCCTTATATTTCTACTCTTCCTCAATAGCCTTTAGTTGTTCTAGAAATTTTGACATTATTTCTTTGGAATCAAAATTTCTATATTTTTTCACATTTTGATGTTGGGTGAGGGGATGAATGAGCTAAGCCTCTATTTTTCGTTGATTAGGATATTCGGGTTGTAGAAAAAATTGTACAAGTGTAAGTGGTAGACAATCCTCTAGAAATCAATTATAACATATTGAAGTAGGAAAGTATGGAGTAAAATTAATAATATTACCAACCTAGTTCATGATAGAGAGGCAAAATGTATCTCTTTTTAGGAAGGGAGATGGATAAATGTGGTTTTTGTAATATCCTTCCATTCTAAAACATCAAGAAAGTGGATAGTCTACAATTGATGTTTCAAACAAGAGTGAATGACTTACTGAAGGTTGAGTACAAGGTTCATGTCAGTAGAGTATCCCAAACGACTTGATCTCATAGAGTCGCCAAGTATTTACAAGTTACCTCCTCAAGGCTACAAATGCTAAAGAGAACAATGAATCTCCAGTGGTATAAATCTTCATTGCACTAGGCATGCTAGGAAAATTGTTAACCTCTTAAGCTTGTGGTTATGGAGTGTAGACTGGAGAAGTTTTATAGATGTGGAACTTGATTGCAACCTATGGAAGAACCTTCCAGATCTTACAAGTTGACTCTTCAAATCTTTGGAAAATAGAAAAGAGAAAAAGAAAAATATAAAACATACTACCACAAGGTGATGTGCGAAGAATGCAAATATTTTACAACACTTTAAATCCTTATTTATTGCAAAGCATAATATGACTCAAGATTGTAGGGTAAATAGGAGATGAAAAGAGTATAAAACATGATTTCGTTACCAATTTATTTATATCGATCATCCCAAAAGCTAAGGAAAAACTAAGCAACAAAAGACCACATTCATCAAATAATACAGAGCAAAGTGACTAAGAACGATAACATAAAAAAAAAATAACTCACAATAAAAGCTAGAAGAACACACTTTGCTACATTGATTTCCATTAAAAATTAAGTACAGTGCAAAGATCTCTGAAAGGATCTACTGCTGCTGATAGTTATCTAAGTGTTTTTTAGGTGGAGTGTTGTCAATCAGTCTTATTAGTGAAAAAAATGTGAACCTTTTAATAGACCCTGTGCTCTATTCTTATACAATACTCAACCCAAAACCTAGGAAAAAGGCCTAACAAAAAGGATTCCCCACTAAATTTTCCTTTTGTGCGCCATCATGGTGACTGGCATAACTACTTGCAAGCTTAATGGTTTCTACTTCATTATTCCTTATCCATGCACTCACGAGCTATCGTCGCCTATTCTGCCTTCTCTCTCCACCAAAACTACCTAAGCACAAGCCTAAAACTATCTCGGCTTGGAACCTTCGAATTAGAATTGGCATTTGTAGAAATCCATATACCTTTAATATTCTTTGAGCTAGAGAAAAGCCTCAGCACATGTGCAGAAGCCATGTGGCATTATTTGCAACCTTTCTCATCTTATAAAACTTAGAGAAATGCCTTCTCCCGTTTTCAAAGAAAAGCAAACATGTGGAGCGCTGACACATCAGGGAGGGTCTTACGTTCGAGTTGAACTTTGAACATTCACCAGGATGACACAAAAATGCCTTCAAGAAAGAGGTCGGATCCACTTCTCTGAATGGTGTTGTTTCCTTTAAAAGATGCCACCTGTCATGTCTAAGCACCATAGTGGAGAAAACCACCCAAAAACCTCTGAGGAATTATGTGAACGTGCCACGTCGTGACTTTTGCTTATGTCTCTATCTTTAGTGTGATAGATTGTGAAGATATTATGCAGGTCTTAGGCGCGAAGTTCTTTAATTCTTATTATGGTAGATTTCATCTACAATAAGTAAAGGTTCGTTTGGTTGTTGGAATTAAATAGAGCTGGAATTGTCAAATTCTAGTATTTGACAATTATGGAAGTTTTAAATATGGAAAATAGTTTTTAGAATATGGATAGAACCGTTTGGTTCACCTCCAATTCACCTAGAATTCATAATGAGAAGATGGAAAATGTTGATTGCATACGGATTTCAAAACATTAAATAAATTTTTCTTTACCCCCAAATTCCATTTCAGTGGAGTTGGAATTGATTTTCCAATTCCATCTTTTTAGATGGAAGATTCAAATGCTGGTTTTGGGGGTAAATGGGAATTAACAAATCCCTATTCCAATTTCATGTTTTGAACACAAACATCGAAAATGTCAATTTTGAGATTTGACAACTCCCAATACTAGTCTAATTCCACCAAACAAACTGGCCCCAAAAGAAGGAAAAAGTAAATATGTTGTCAAATAATGCTCCATATAGACAAAATGATTTCTTCCATGAAAAATATCAGGAGGGAATCGAGAACTATGGGAGCGCATAAAACAAGGAACTAAAACATCAAATTAGTTTTGGAAGCATGAATAGACGCAAATGATAAATAACCATGTGAATTCATTGTGAAACTAGGGTTTATCAAAGGGTAAAGGGTTTGCAAGGATATATAATAAAAGTGTGACAATCTTAAGAGGATCATGAAAAAAAGGGAACGTATAATATCTTAAACCAAATTTAAAATATCTAGGGAGAGTTAATCTTAAGGAAAATCTAGGGAGAGTAGGGTGGTTAAAAGTGATTAAGAGAAAAAGCATAAAAGTTATATGAAGAAAAATGGTAAAATGATAATTTGGATCTGTAAATAGAATATCATTAGATATGATTGTATACTTACAAAAACTTAGAATCTTAAAAGTAAACTAAGTTTGGTTATTTTTCAATTGGGTTTACCAAAATGAAAAGGGAAAATACAATCCCTAGTTCTACACCAATCAACAAAATGCAAACAAAGAAACACAATTAACCTAGATTAAAGAATAGTTGGAATGGACTTGATCAAATTCTAAAACATATGAAAAATTAGACATTTGTGCTCAATACAAAAAGTAAATAGTAGGATCAAGATGGTTTAGTTGTATGACTTGTAAATGACTATCAAAATCAAGGTGCCTTGGGATTTTAAAAGCTCTACAACAACCATAATTGTGAATCAAAATTAGAATATTAATTTCTACTCTTCTTTGAGTAAAGTCTACCCATATGGATCAGTTCATGATTGTGTATTCAATTCTCTATTGAAAATCTAACCTCAATTGCAATTTGAACTTCTTTCTTTTGTGATGTATTTTGTGTTTTATCAATAAAAAAAGGGGTTAGCATGTTTGATAGCTTATTATTTTCACATTGTCAAAACTATTGTGAAAATATCAATTAGATAACTTCAATTATATGTAAAAAATAGTTAATAATTCATCTAAAATTAAGAAGATAACTCATTTTAAACTCTAAATATTATTATTTATTACCTTTTTATATTATCTAATAATAATAAATTAATTATTACTGTATAAAATAAATACAAATAATTTTTTTTACTAAATAATAATAAATCACATAGATACATACATATTCAACAATAAATATTAAATATAAAAAATGAAACTATAGAACTAATCTGCACCTTTTGATTTGGAAAAGAAAAAATTAAAAAAATGATATTTATAAATGATACAGTCTATCCACAATTATTTGTAACAATTGCACACCTTTCCACTCTTCATCTTTCTTCACCCCTACCAGAAATCCCTTCTTCATTATACCAAACCTCCTTAAAACTTCTTCAATTTTTAGAAAATAATGATAATAATAACTCGAACAACCATATGGGGCCACCATTGTAATTATCCATTCTCCCTCATGGAGTACAGGTGTGTCCGTATAGTAAGAGGGGCCACTTGGAAGAGATTTATTTATATCATCTACCGAAGTATTGCTATCAACCACAACCACACAGCATACAATAACTGTAACTAATTCCTGCCATTTTTCCAACTTGTCCCTATTTTCGGCACCAGTTTCAGTAACAATGTTAGTGACTGCGTCAGCGCCAATATCAGCATCATAAAACATAAACTCATTTAAAGTTGACTCTGCTCCATCCACTGCTCTTCCGATCACAAGTGTATAATCTGACTCCACAGTCTGAAATAAGAGGGGAACAAAACTCAGCTCCCATGGTAAATTTTTCTCATTTGAAGTTCACTTAAAACACAACTTAGGAAAATATAGATCATCTCCTGTGAATAAATTAAATGATGAAATTGAAAACAAATAACTTCCTTCAACATGAGATTTATAAAGGAGTCTCAAAATCAATACCTTCAACCTGGGAATGCAATTCTGAATTATTGCATTGCTGCAATAAAAAAGTTGCATGCTTATCAATGCATGCAACTCTCTAGTGCTTGCAATTTTGTCCACCTTCTCACAGGAATCAATCACAATTCGCTCCAAGCATCTTATTTTGGAAAGACTCAGCAAGTCCTCAAGCTTGGGACACTCTTTAATGTCCAACTCTGTAAGCTTTGTAAGATCAGTTAATCCTCCTACTCTTCGCAAATCTCTGCAATTTCGTATGGATAGACTGATGAGTGTTGTTGGTAGCATAATGTTCTGTAGCTTCTTACAATTGTCAATCTCAAATTTCTCCAAGAAATTCAGACTGGGAACTCCTGGAAACTCCTCAAGCTCTGGACAATCACTAATGTATAACTCTATAAGCTTTATAAGATTACCGTTTCCTTCTACTCTTTGCGAAATACTGCAACTTTGTATAGATACACTTCTCAGATTTGAACAACCATACAGTTTAAGCCCACGCCCATCAAATTCTGTCCTCTCCACGCAACTTAGACCTCTAAAATCTGGCAACAATTTAAGATCCGGATGCTTACTAATGTCCAAACTTATAACCTTTAAGATACCCAATTCGGATACACTTTTCAAATCTGGACAAGCATGCAATTGAAGATATTTGAGCTTCCCATATCCATCAATTGTAATACTCTCCACACAACTTGGAACTCTATAAGATTTCATCTTTAGATTTCTGTCAAATGTTGTGCTCTCTAACCACTTCATGCCACTGAGACTGACTCTTTTTAAATGATTACAGTCTTCAATAGTAATTCTCTCCAGGCAGCTCAGATGTGCAAGCATCACCTCCTCAAGCTCCGGGCAATCACTAATGTCCAGTTGTGCTAGGCTTCTAAAATCGGATGCTCCTGACACACTTTTCAACTTTTTACAATCTACAATTGTGACCCTTTCCAGGAAGCTAAGATGACCTAGGGATACCTCCTTAAGTTTCGGGCATTGATCAATATTCAAAAACACAAGCTTTGCAAGATTAGATATTCCTCTTACATTTTTCAAATGTTTACAGTTTTCAATATCAAGACTCTTCAATTGGGAGGGCACCTGAAATTCAAAGATAAACTTGTGTGAAGCTTTGAATAATTGAAAAAAAAATGGCTAGGATAATTCCACCACTACGTTGGAGATTTAGTTTTCGATTGTCAAGATCAAAATACCTGTTTGCGATTCTTCCACAATGTTTTGAATCCTCCATGATTGATTTTCAAATACTGCAAATTTTGAAGTGGAATCCACGAAGGAAAGTTCTTCATTGGTTGTTTTCTGATATCGCCCTCAAGCTGAAGCCATAGTAAGGAAGCTGATGTCTCAACCCAAATGTGTGATGGGCCTAAGAAGAATGTAACTCGAGAATTCATGTACTTGTCAAAAATAGAATGGAAACACCTGACATTGGATTTGGCGAGGATATTCCTGAAACCCCTTGATTCCTGCATACATCAAGCAGTTCAGTAGCTCAGTTTTCTATTAATATAGTAACCAGTTGAGATTTGCAATATTACAATACTATGGAGAAACCTGGAGGGGTGACAAGCATACCAAATATTTCAGATCTTGAGGACGCCACAGGCGATGAGGAGGGCTGAGCTCAAGTGCCATTTCTCTTCCCAGGTCCCTCAAATGGTCATGCATTCTTAAATAATAGCCTTGTTCTTCTACAAGACATTTATCTCTGAGTGTTTTCAGTGCACGTTGGGCGTTCCATCCCGATCCTTCCCATGCTCTTTCGGCCATACTCTCCTGTCTGCCACTGAAAAAACAAGCAATGTCCATAAAAATATGTTTTTCTTCACCATTCAATGCGTCAAAACTTATTTTCAGACTTTGCTTTACGTCTCGAGGCAGCACCTTTCTAACTTCATTCAATTCTGACCTCCAATAATCTTCACTTCTACCATGAACGTGCCTGCCCAGAACTTGTAAAGACAAAGGTAACCCTCCACACATGTCTACGAAGGAATTAACCGGCTCCTCGTACCCTTTCAACGGATAGGGTTGGTCAAAGGCATGCCAACAGAAGAGTTCACTCGCATAAATTCTATCCATTCCTTTTAGAGCATAGCCAGTACTAATACCTGCGCTTATAAGCACCCCAACATCACGGGTTGTGACAATAACCAGACTATCACTTAGTTTATTTAATATATCCATTACCAGCAGAGCATCTAACTGCTCAATATGATCAACATCATCTATAACAATTAAAAAACTTAAATGGGTGGGGCTCCTTTGTAGACTATCTTTGAGATAGCTTGTTCCTTCTTCTATACTTGTGAAAGAGAGATCACGTCTGTTGAAGAGATCTCTGAGAAGCTTCAGTTGCAATGAAGGTAATTCTCTTCTCTCGGACGCTTCCCGCACATCAAACAAAAAACTTGCTTTAGAATAATTCCAACTCTTTCGATTAAACAACTCTTTGGCGAGAGTTGTTTTCCCTGCCCCACCCATGCCGAAAATGCCAACTGCCTTAGCCTTATCCTTCCCTTTCCCTTTCCTCAGCCCGCACTGGTTTTCAAAGTCTTGTACAAGTTCCTTTAGGCAACACTGTTCAATATTTTTCACAAGATTGTTAAGCCCCACTGGATATTTAGCAACATGCAAACGTGTTTTCCTTTGTACTTCCTTTTGCACATCTTCTACTATGTTTTGGCAGTCCGCCTCACTGAAACTTTATACCATAAAAGTAGGATTCCATGAAAAATTTATCAAACCAGATTTGGAAAAAATATATTTATAAAGGATACAACAATCAAAATTGTAGAAATATTACCTGTTACATTCTTCCCCAGCTATAAGTGAAAGAGACTGAAGGGCTTCCGTCCACTCTTTAAGCTTCTCCAGGTATCTGGCCTTCTTTTTATATTTATTGAATGCTTCGGCATATGCTCCAGTTTCTATGTAGCGGAGATCATAGGGTTTCACTCCATAAAACACGGGGATAATTTTGGCCTGACTTTGTAACATGAGAACCAGCTCAGCCAAACACCAAGGTGAATCTGCATATCCTTTCGAAAAGATGGCTACGTGTACAGAAGCAGAGCGTATAGCTGTCTGAATAGTGGAAGGAAACGATTCTCCAAGCTGCTTTTCTTGGGAATCAAGAAACGCCCGTATTCCCAGCTGGTGAAGGGAATCGTAAAGCTGAATAGCAAGAGTTTGTTTGACATCGGGGCCTCTGTGGTTGATGAACACATCAAACAATCTGGAACTAGATTCACTAACCATCCTTCCTTTGCCAGAGAAAACATCGAATTCCTGATTTTGCTGGTATGACGATGAAGAAGATGCCATTACTTCCATTCCAATGGAAAAAAATTAGAAAGAGAGAGGACAGTTATAATTTGGTTGCAATGATGAGTTTATGATGGAGGAGAAGGGAAAATGAATTAAACAGATTATACCGCAGGCGAGTTCAGTCCTCCTCGAAACAACGAGGAAAATAAGACTAAGGAAAAAGGTTAGAAATTTGACAAGCGCTCGCCAGTACAAAGTAGACTGGCTCAGTCCTTTCCTCGAAACATCCCAGGCCAAATAAGGGAAAGAAATGAGTAGAAATAAGACAATCTCGAACATGAATAGTGGAGTCTCTTCTTTCGTCGAAACATCCAAGTGAAAAACAACGGAAAATGCTTTGAACGTAGAAAAAATTACAGACATGGTTGGGATCGATCTGGTTCACAGTCGGTCACTCTGGAACAGATGGTACAATAGCCCGTGTAGGTTCTCTGTCTTTTCGTGGAAGGATGGAAATCGCTTTGGATTCGATTTGGTTTACCGTCGGCCACAAACCGATAGACCATGTGGGTGCTGTAGAAAGAGGGTTAAGGAATTGACAGAAATTAATGGCCTACGTCAGTGCCGTAGAGAGACAGTTAAGGAATTGACAGAAATTAATGGCCCACGTCAGTGCCGCAGAGTGTGGGGACAAGGGATCGAAGGAAACTGGGCAATGTCTGTCCATGTCAAAATAGCAAACTAAAAGGAGCCGGCTATGCAGCCGACAAATTCTCCCGGCCCCACCATCATGCATGGCCCCTTCCTCATATCATGAATACTCCCGCCATGCATTTACAGTTGCCAGTCAACTATTCTAAATGGCATTTTATTTGTTAAATTTTTAACTTACTGCAAAAATTGTACTGGAATATCATTTTATATTTATTATTAGTCCCTGCCATATATGGCAGAGACTAATGTTTTCGTTGAAGCAGATTACAATTAATTTGCTCATCGAAAACCTATTACAAAAATTAATCTATAGTTTCATCTATAGTTTTCTTTCATATATTTATTAAAAGTCTTTATTGTTTTTTAAAGGTATATTCTGATTGGCCCAGGCTATTTTTGCTGGGGTTTTTGGTAAATATTTGAAAAAAAATAGGACATACCAATTAGCAGAAGGCAAGGAAATAATCTAAGATCTTTTACAATGTTTTTTGAAAACTTATGGGCCCACGAAAAGAAGAACTGAGGTGGGCGTAAAGGGAGCCGACTATGCAGCCGATAGATTCCCCTCCCACCGTCATGCATAACCTTACCATCCATACTTCATATTTGAGCCATAATTATATTTTTTTCATTTTAGATGAGTACAGTACGTGGCTTTAAATTTTACAGCAGATGCCGTGTTAGTTTTTTAAAATTATTTTTTTTTTATAATGGCTAAAGTATACATTATTAATTTATAATAAGTAAAAAGCAATTAGTACTGGTAAAAATATTTTATAAAGTTTTAATGAATATATTTAAATTGTTTATAAATTTTTTATGATATAACTTGTTATTTTTTTCTTTTTTATTAAGTTTTCTATTTATTATTCATGTAAATTTTTTAATTTTATTTTATTTTACTTTTATTATTTTATTAAATTTTATTTTTGATTAGTTTATCTTATTAATTTGATTAATTAAATTTATGTATTCTTTTGTACAATTTTCTAATTTGCATGTTCATTGCTAAAAATGCAATGATGTAACAATGTTTTTAGTAATTTACTTATGATTTAGTTTAATATTTATAATAACAGTTTTTTAAATAGGTCATCTAAATGTGTAGATGTTAGGCCATATAAACTACATTATATAAACTACATGATTTATATGTTACTTCTTGATTTAAAATTTTAAATAACAAAGTGTTTAGATATTTGATATAATAGATACTTTGAACTAACAAAATATAAATCAAAATAAAAAATGAAATGATAAAAAAACTAAAATAACTTTAAAAATTACACACTCATATTTTTATTTTTTAAAAATTTACAAATAATGAGCTGTGTTAACTAGTGATTAAATTGAATTATGTAGACGAATTAAAATACACTAATTTTTTATTTTATTACTAAATTTATATTTTCTATACTTAAATGCAATATTTTTAAGTTTGTAATATGTGTAAACTATTTATTTATCATATAATTGGCTAAATATTTTAAAATCTTATACACAAAACTTACGAATGTATTTACCTTACATTCTGACTAAATAAAGCACAATAATACATAGTATTATGTATTGTTTAGTTCTCAACCTTTCAAAATTTATTAATATTGATAAATAATAGATAATAATAAAAAGTAAGTGTGTATTATAATTATTAATAAAAAAAATTATATAATTATAGCTATTATAAAATACTAATATTGTTATTATCAATCTATATTATATTTATTATTACATAATTAAATATTCAATATATAACAAATAAATTATCATTATTATATTTTTTATTTTCAAATATATATTAAAAGAGAACAATTTACTTACAACTAGTTCAACAATCTATAAAATATGACACTTTAGTACTGGCCACTAGGCGACACTTGTTAAATTTGAATGACTGGATGAATTTTTCCATCTAGCATTAATATGGATTGTGGAAATCTAATGGATCTGATTTTGTTTCTTGTTTAATTTTCTTAATAGTTCTTCTTTTCTTTTTATTTTAGTTTGTCTTTTTGTTTTTCTAATGAATTGATTATTCTTTTCTCATAACTTATAACTATTATTTCATTTTTTATGTGATTATTTCATTTTTGATGTGAATGATTTCAAATATAAAGCAAAAAAATCTTGCATAATTTAATCCTCATTATAGTATGAGTGATTTGACACTTAGAACAAAAAAACACTCACATATTTGAAAATATGACTATATATACAATGTATTATATATTTAGTTTTACCTGTAATTAACACAAATTATAAACTATAATTAACATAAATTACATTCTTATTATATATCATATTTTCTAATAAAAACTATTATATACAATTTCTAATAAAAACTATTAAATACAAATATACAATTATTATAATTAAACTAACATAAAAATATAATAAATATATGTACATTATGTTTATTTGTATTTATTATTTAATTATATATTTAGTTTGCATATAATTAATATTATTATTTAGTTCATTTCATCTTCAATTTGTTTTGACAAAATGAAAAAGGTTATTTACCTTAATCTAATTGTAAAAAAGTGAAGATAACCAAATTTACCATACATATTTAATTAAATTTGCCAACCAACAATCATATTTTTAAAACTAAAAAATATAATTATTTATTAATATGATTTAAATTGCTTAAATTATATTAAAACTGATAATACAATTTAAGGGATTTAAATCATATTAATATAGGGTCTACCTCCTTTTCTTGGCTTCTCTGAATCCTCTACCTGAGCCACTTTGGAACATCTGTATTCAGGTCCCTCTGCACCGCTAATTGTTCAACAGGTAAAATCCCTTAACCGAGTAGATCTTAATAGATCTTTGTTGTAATCCTCTAGGAAGGTGACACTTTGACAAGTGTTCAAAGTCCTCTAACAAGGATACTCTTAACATGGTAAAGGTCCTTAGAGACCTAAGGAAAATCCCTTAACTGGGTAGCATCAAGTCTACAAATTATCTGCTCTAGCATCAAGTCTAATTTCAGATATCTGGGATCTCAACTGCAATAGATAGTACTTATGTATGGTAAGATTCCATTTTCTGATTATAACATAAACACACACATAGATATCTTCTAGAGTTTAAATTTGGAAAGGATGGCAAGCTCATATAAGAACATCCACATTTTATATCTTGCCTAGCTTCACTATGTCTTGTGTATTAATAACTAAGTAGGGATTTTATTTGCAATATATGCACACGTAAAAAATGGTACTCTGTTCCAATCAAGGTATCTCATTATAAGAGCAAGGTCCATTGCAGAAGATGCTTATATTGTCTTAGGTCATTCAATTCAATGTGATTTGTTAATCATGTCTAATTTTATCAATTTTGCTGGTGTTGAGTGCAGTTTCTATTTGAATGGCTCCTTTAGACAAGTCTAAAGTAAAAGGGAAGATATGAATTTGCTTGCATCCTAGAGCTTCTTCAGAAACAAGGGTATAAAAAACTCAAATAGTACAAGCATTAGGAGTGGGAATGATTCTGATTAATGATATTGGAGGTAGAACCTTGCAATTTCTTTTGTCATCCCTAGTGCAATTGTTGGGGACAAAATATGTGCTTCTATTCTCAATTATATCAACTCTACCATATGTGTTTTCTTGAGCTATAGGATATTGCAAAATCTCCAATCCTTCAAAGAGGTTTCAAATTTGCATTATCCAATTTTATTTATTTTTCCCTTTTGATCTGAGGCTACATTTTAAAATAAATTATAATAAAATCTTCTACTTCAAATTAAATCACAACGTCCTAACCATAGAAAAAAACCATCCTCCATTTTTGACAATAGGCAGGGACTCAAGCTCTATCAGAGCTCTTGTTTTTACTGTTTTTAAAAGAAAATATTATTAAAATAATTAATATAATATATTAATATTGAATCATATTTAAATTTTTAATACTATATTTTTACATTTGATAATATACTTTCTTTAATAAAAAAATACTTATTTTTTAAAAGTCAAAACAATCACATTATTAAAAAATTTCATATATAATTTTAAATTTTAAATTTATATTTATATTTATAAAGTATATTATAAAATATTATATATAATTTTTATAATATATTTTATATAAATTTTTTAATAATACCATTATTAAACTATTTTTATCTAACCCTAATCTTGAAGTTGATAACTTTTCTCTTATGTCAACTGCCTCAATGTTAAATCATATATCATTATAAAAACAACCCTTTGAAATAAATAAATTTGCAATCATAGATTTAATACTAATAAAATTAAAAGCACTAACTCAAATTACTATATTAAACTTCAATTCTTATGGAAATATTAATCACAATATATTATAAAATATTATATATAATTTTTATAATATATTATATGAAATTTTTTATAATAT
Source organism: Chamaecyparis obtusa (assembly GCA_027943335.1). Taxonomy (NCBI): domain Eukaryota; kingdom Viridiplantae; phylum Streptophyta; class Pinopsida; order Cupressales; family Cupressaceae; genus Chamaecyparis; species Chamaecyparis obtusa. Next base: position 186,953 of record BSBK01000894.1, on the reverse strand, counting down.
CATTATTAAACTATTATTATAGATAACCTTAATCTTCAAATTGGTAATTTTTGTCTCTGCCAAAAAATAACTATTTGAAGACATTGAATTTGTGAAGTTGTGACAGAGCTATTTTTTATTCAAATATAATAAAAAATACTACAACAACAGTAGTCAACAATTCCATCATATTAAAGGAACAACTATTCAGTATATGTATGTTAGCCTCCATTCATTAGTATAATTAGTATACCTAACATATATCTATAATTGATTACAACATAATCATAAATATTTAATACATGATTTTAACTAGGTAGGTAAAATTCAAAGTAATAATTTGCTAACTCTATTTCAAACTATTCAAATCTTTTATCATTTATAATATAATCTACAATTACATTAGTAAAAAAGAAATTGATTTAACCCTTAGATAAAGAAAGATTATTATCCAAGGTAAAACGGTTCTATTTATTTTTAATTCTATCTTATAGAAATTGATAAATTAAAAATATACGATATTGTATATTAATTTTTTACTAAAACTACTTTTTTGAATTATATATCGATTGATCGAGAAAGGAGAATTACAAGATGAAGAGCGGGGAGGCAGAGCCTCAACCCACCAACTTCACAGCAAGATAAAACATTGCAAAGTAGTATAGAGCATCAAAATACTTGACAGTTTCTGAGAGTATAAACACCAAAAAAGAACTAGGTACACTCAGAGCAGAATATCATTATAATCTTCAACCCAGGAGGTCCACCCTTGAGCACCCTCCATCCAAACCACTTTCTTCCTCTCCAAAATATGAGAGAACATTTCAAGTTTATCAAAATAGGGCCCTCTGGTATCCCTGATTTCCTTAATCAGCTTTTTAAGAGCATCATCAAAGGCCGACTGATTGTCCGCAATACTGGCCCATTCAAAGTCATTTTTCATTTCGTAGATAAACATGGTGGTGTGACCATCTTGGAGAAATCTCAGCAACTTCTCCTTCTCAAGCCTCATCACACAACAAACCTGCGAAATAATTTTAAAATGTATGAGTTTTCTAAGAAAACCAGTAAGAACTCTTCCATTACCTTGAAATTTATCCTCATTTCTAAATTTCCATATAAACCAAAGGATGTAAGAAGAAAGGATTTGCCAGAATAGGTTAGCATGTTTTTTAAGACCAAGAATAAATCCAATAATAATATCAAAAGTACAAGCATGTTCAATGATAGAGATTCCAAATAGCATCCACACTTCCCTAGTAAAGGAACAGTCAAAAAAGATGTGTCTCATAGTCTCAGGCATCTTACAAATAAGGCAAGTATCAGAGCCACCAAGTTGAGTTCTAATAGGCAGTCTATCAAGCATGAGCTTCCATTTGAAGCATTTAATCTTAGAGGGGATGGGGGACTTCCAGAATTTTTGTAAAGTTTTTTGCCAATCGAGGGGGTTAATATGAACATACCATATGGAATTGAGGTGGTCCAGGATCAAGGATTCACCATTAAGAACCTTATAAATGTCTTTAGCTTTAACTTTAGGGAGGAGGGATCCATCATCCCATCGTAAGGAGAGGTACCTATGGGAGTCCACATTAATACTATAGGGAAGATTAAGAGAGGCACAGGCATTCTTAACCATGTTGAAAGTTCTTTTGTGAGAGTCAGTGAGGTCAAAGTTATTATTCAAAGCATAACACTTTTGAGTATCGTGACAAGGTTGACAATGGTATTGATCAAAATTCTTTTGATCAAATGACTTAGGCATTAGTTTTTTAGTGTCAATAGGATGGATAGGAGGAAGTTTAAGAATGTTAGCATTAATCAGCTTCATCATCACCATAGGTAAAGGTTCAGATAAAGGAGTGTATGTATGATTAGGATGATACATAGAAGAAAAAGTAGCCATACCTTTGGATGTAGTAGCCACTTGATCATCAACTGTGTTGGTTGACTCGTGAATCTTGATATAGTTGTTAGTCTTAGAAAATTTATTTTGATGATCAGTGGTGTCACTCTTATCAACAGTAATAGGAGCCATTGGAGTAAAGCTCTCAAGCTAGCTCACTTGTAACTGATAATGGTGAAGCATTGCGCAAAGGTGTGAAAAGGAAGTATACTTAGTAAGGAGAATCTTATCTCTAATGTCTTTTTTCAAATTAGAAACAAAAATACAGTGAATATCATGTGATCAGACACATGATAAGAAATTTGAGCATACAAGTGTTTGAATCTACCAATATAGTCACTAAATTTTTCTTTCACACTTTTCTTACAATGCATTAAATTAGTCAAAGAAAGTTGAGGACCAATATTATTTTGAAATTGTTGAATGAAAGAATTAGCGAGCATTTGAAAGGAATTAATAGAAAAAGGAGGTAAAGAGTAATACTAGTTCAAATCTTTATTTCTAAAAAGTACATATAAACAACTTAGCCATGAGCCTATAGTCATGAGAAAAATTACTACATATAGTTTGGAAAGTCCTAAAATGTATCACAAGATCACCCTTACCATTATAAGTCTCAAGACGAGGTATCTCAATGTGTTATGGGATAACAACATGAAGGATATCTAATGAAAGGGGATTAGCAATGTCACATGTAGGGATTTTGTACTTAGATTGAGTGAATTGAGCCACTTATTGTTGTAAAGCGATGATGGTTTGAACCAAGCTACTAATGGTAGGATCGAAAGACACAAAAGTAGGCATAGACATATTGGATGTACTAGAAAATTTATAGGAAGAGGAAGGAAAATGTAAGAATGTTGGTAGAGGATTAGAAGGAACAAGAAGAGGATTGGAATATGTAAAAGGAATGACATTGTATGAAGGTAATGAAGAGGGTATGTAGGTAGGAGGAACACTTGAAGGAAGTGAAGGGTTAGGAAGAAAAACACTTAGAGGATTAGAGACTTGTGTAGAAGTTGTCATGAGAGGTAGGAATCCTAGGAATAGTAGTGGAAATAGAAAAATATGGTTCAACGGTTGTGGAAGGAGGAATGTATCCTAACTCTTGAACACATTTCGTCAAAGGCTTAGAATGATTGTTAATAAGGTGTGATATACCATGCAAAATGGAGATGTTATTATCATCATGAGTGATAAGCTTCTTAATAGCCTCAATAGCAACAACACTATCCAGAATTGTGTTCTCTTGCACAAGCCAATTCTCCAATTTATCAAACTCATGAGAGATCTTATCAACTTCGGAAGGAGGAACTCTTAAGACTTCATCTTCATCATGGGAAGAGTGAGAATATTTATGCTCCATGATAGGATTGGAATCTTGAGGGAAAATATTAGTATCATCATGGGTCCTAGGAAGAAAAGAGGAATCATGATCAAAAGAGGCCATGAGTTTACGACTTCTCCTAACAGGAATGCTGGAGGTTTGACTTAGAGTAATAAAGATCATAAAAGAGGAGATCACAAAAGGAAAATCTAATGAGATCTATCCACACAATTATCAACATAATAAAGAGCATAAAAAGAAAGATCTAACCACATAAATATAGCTAAATCTAACTCCAAAATCAATAAGGAAAGGGGGAATGCGTTGCATTCACCAAAATGTTTAGGGAAGGTGAACACACAAGATAATGCACCAAGATCAAAAGGAAGTTGTAACACGTCGAGTTCACCAAAATGTTTAGGGGTAAAATGGATACTAATGGATCTAACAATATAAACTATGTGAGATGAGTTCATTAATTAACCATTCCAGGACTAAAGTCCAAAATATAAGAGAAAGAGGGGCTTCCAAACATAACTCTCAATATAACCCAAGTTAGATTAGCAAAACCCAAGAAAATGAAGGGTTGCCAATGCTAAACCAAAATTATATCAAGGAAGTATGCATTCAAGTCCTCTTTCATGAAATGTAGGATTTGATTAAAGATGTGTAAATGCAATGTGAAATCGAACCAATAGATTTAATGAGAAAAGCAAGATAGTTCTAGATGCACTAAGTGTATGCAATCAACCCAATTAAGATATGAAAACATGTCTAGACTAAGAAATGAAATGAATGATAGAGTACACACCTTGAAATATGTAAATGAATATACCTTTTTTCTCTGAAAACTATAGATTTGAACCCGTGATAGAACTTCTGACTGTGGATTCATGATCACAATAGAAAACCCATAAAATGTTGTTTTTCTCATACCTCCAAGAGTAGGTCAATCTGGTGCAACATGTTCTGAACACTTTTTCACAAAGTCATTGTGTTCCTGAGACACTATAGAAAAGTTGACCTAACTTCTTTAGAAATATCTCGGCAAGTAGTTTCCATATCTATGGTTTTAATTTTGATATCCTACTCCTACACACAAAATAACTTACATTTTGGGGTTTGGGTGGATGAGGGCTTACCACATGGTCAAGCCCTAGATTGAGGAATCAACCTTGAAATTGAAAAGTAAATATGTAAAGGAAATAAGACAAATGTAAATATTCACCTTGCTTATATAAACCCTTGTCAATAAGGATTTTGTAATGCTTGTATGTTGTAGATGTTGAATTTGCAATGGCGGATGTAGGAAATCTCCACAAATGCAATGGATATACCAAAACTAAATCATGGAGCCATGGATGTAAATGTGCGTCAATAAAGAATATGATGAATGCCTCAATGTAAATCTCCTCCCTTGATGGCCAACAAAATGATAGGTCTTGAAGAGGAAACACTCATGAAGGATCTGTTAACCTTGAATTCTTGATGAATGCTTGAATGCTCGAACTTGCTCATGTGATTACTAGATCTCTAATGGATATTATGGATGTCAAGTGGATGTTAATCTATATCAATGGATGTTAGTGGATGTTAATGGATATTCATGTATGTCAATCGATGATAAAATGAGGGTCCTAGGCTTCCTTTTATACTATTTTTCAGGTGGGAAAACAAAGAAAGCTGATGGGGTCACCTGATTTTGCAATTTTATTCCCCAAGACAACACTGGCCCTTGGATTTAAAATCCCTAGGGAACATGTCGACCTAGTCGACCTATTCCAGAATAGGTCGACTTGGTTGATTTGTTCCAAGGTTGGCCCATAAGGAGCCAACCCTAAGGTCTCAGAGACTGCATAGTTGAAAGTGGAAGATATGGGAAATAATAGGAGAAAAGGGGGATCGAGTATGAATCCATCCATGGTCTATAAAGTCGATAAAGGATAGGAGCTAAAAGTTCTTAAATAATAAGTGTGTCCATTTTAAGATGGTACACCTACTTTAACACAAGTGCATCCTGAGTTCAATCTTCTACCTAATCAGAATGTTATGGGTAATCCATGAGCAAGAGCCAACTCTATGCAAACCAAAAACCCTACAAATCATAATCCCATGAGAAATCAATATTATAATGTTTAGGAAAATATAAATCAGAATGTGCATGCTAATTAGAATATTGGTAAACAAGATATCCTACATAGGAGACTTGCGTAAATTGACAAATATAGAAAACTAGATTTTACCGATATTCCAATATACCTTAATCATGTGCAAAATGATATGGAGAATTCATTGAAAAAAAATTAGGAAGTAATGCAATATCTGGTGAACAATATTTAAAAGCATTTTTAAATTTGATGGATGACTTTGAGGTAGAAAATGAGAATGTGGTCATGAAATTTTTTATGCAAACTCTATCTGATGAAGTTAGGGATTAGTATAGAAATTTTCTTTGTGCAAGTATTGGATCATAACATGAACTTAAAAGAGTCTTCAAAGATGACATGGGGATAAAATTGATCCAAGGGGCATCATAAATTAATTCACTAGCATTACGAAGGGGTTGAATGAACCTGATGCTAATTTCAATCCTAAGTTTACTAGAATTTTGAATAAGACTCTACCTCATATGAGATCAAACGAATCAATGTGTATGGTTACATATACCAATGCCTATGATGAAAAAATGGGATATGAGCTTATGGAAAAAAGCCTAATGCCTCTGAGAGATGCTTTTGGAATTGTAACAAATATTGAAAATAATAAGAAGATATCTGGTAATTGGAAAAAGAGGGGCACTGAGGTATAACATTTACAAAACCCAAGCCCTAGAAATCAGCAAAATATGTCATCAACATCAAAAGACAAGTTGGATAAAGTAATGAGCACCTTGAAGTATTAGAGTTATAAAACATTGCTAGGATAGAAAAAGGGTTGGGATCTAAAAAGAAAAAAAATATATCAAAAATGAGAAAAGAGATTTGTGTTGTTTTATATGTCTTATAATACTGTATGACATAATGAGAAACCTATTTATAATAATCAGAAAGGTTCATGAAATAAAGAAACTCCTAATCCATTGAATAAAAATGTCAATATGGTTGAAGATACTCCTTGGCGCATGGTCTCTCAATTACCTCATTCACCACTGTAGTGTATGGTTGCTAAATCTTCTCAAAATGATAATAATTATTGTGATGAATGTAATGAACCTAATTGTGATCAAGATGATGTTATTAGTATGTTGCCTTCTAACTTTTGTTAGATTAATGAGGATTATTCTTCCTCATATGAGTGTGATTCATAAATTGATTTAAAGGAGAGAAGATATCAAAAGGAACAATATGCCATTAAGTCTTCTCTAATGAAGAATATGAAGATTATAGAGTTTGTGACCCGACTTCATAAATTCCTAATATCTGATTGAGGAGACCTTCTTATAAAGAAATTAGAACTTTTGTGACTATTACAATTCCTAAAATTAAAAGTAACTACCCTCAAAAGCAATGGTCAAATTGATGATTCTTGGAAAATTAAGAAACTTGTTTATGAAACAATTTAAGAATAGTGCAATGAATCAAGCCAAGAGAAATAAAAGGTGAAGATTGTGGAATCTCAAAAAGGAGAGACTACCTATTGATAAAATTAAAAACTTAAAAAAATCAATCAGCTACAAGTGGTAAGACTACATGTGATGTTAAGACTATGAGACTTGTGATAAAGGTAAAAGCAATAATATGTCAAGAGTGTAAAATCATGTTCCATTTATATGATTCAAGCATTGCCACAAATGAAAGTGTATGTGCCGTTTGATACAAGTTTTGTCCTTTCAAAGAGATTTTGTCTCTTTTGTGCGAGGAAAGGTTTTAGGGTGGAGTGTATTTTTATTTATTGTGTGTTTTAGAAAAGAGTTCACTTTTATGTTGATGTATGGGAGCTACAGAACCATTCAATTAATAAGAAGGGATGTTCAGATTCTGTTGTCTTCACTGATACATTTAGAAATTAAAAATGGATTTCTTCACAGTTTAGTTTTAATTAACATATTTCTCTATTTGTTTATTTTATCGGAAGCAGGGGTTTGTTATGGTGTTTATACACAGGAACTGATATGGGTTTTTTAAAGAGACTCGCTAAGGGGCAGAACATTGGCGGCTCTCATCCGCCGCATCAAAATGCAAACAATGGATCTCCCATGAGCTTCTGAATAGAGATTTTTGAACATTTCAAAGAAAAGAAGGGCACAAACTATTTGGCAGGGTGGTTCAAATATTTTTAAACATTGATGGACGTGCACAAAATAGATTTATTCAAAATGCATTTAAAAACTTTTCAGCAAATGCAACTTGTAGGCATGAAGATCAACCTGTGCCAAAATGGGGAGGTGCTGTAACAATTTGACAAAGCGCTTCAGAGATTTGTAGTCTCGTGAGATGGAACGGAAGGATATGCCCAGAATAAATTTGATGAAAGGGGGTTTTCGTAGGTGTAAAGCCAGATCTCTACAACCCTTTCAACGGCCTATACCAAAATGATATGCTGGAACAGGATACAAGCCTCCATCAAAGCATAAATGATACAGGAATGTTTTCAGATATATCACATTAAGGTTGCAAATACCCTAGCAAACATGTATGCAAAATGTGGGAGTACAGATATGCATAAGGATTGCTTGACAGAAACATGTCAAATGAATGTGGTTTTATGGCATGTCATGCTTGCAGGTTTCCGCAAAATAGATTTGTTCAAAACACTGTAATCTGTTGAGCTAGTGCAATCAGCAACTAAAAAGATAGACTTCACAACTTTTACCAGTATGATCACGGATCCTGGACAAGCCATACAGTAAAGGGGATATTATAAAATTTGTCATTGCGGACGCCCTGGTGAACATAACTACAGAATGCATATACTGCTCCAACTGACACGTTATGAAATGTTAGAAAGTAGAACACAGAGAGACACAAACAAACTGTTTGACAAAATGCCTTGAAGACATTTTGAAACAAGGTATGCATAAGATCTACAGGAATTTGAGACTTTGGCAGTCTTTAATCAAATGAAATTTGCAAGTGTGAAAGCCAACTCCACGACCATGACTTCCTTGTTGTCAGTGTGTGTTCATTTGAGTTTCCGTCAACAATTTAATTCATGACTATGTTGTAGACGCGGATTCGGGTTATGTTCAAAGCCAATCCCATCATTGACATGTAAGACAAACACCTTGATCTAAATTATACACGTCTTGTGTTTGACTAAATACTTCAAAGAAATTGGGTTTCATGGGAACATATAAAGCTGCAAAGGAAAGTCTTCTAAGGATATATGTGCATGATCAGGCGGCATCCACAGAGACATAATGAGAGAACAGGGAATTAAGCTGTTATGTGATAGAAGATAATTACAAATTTTGCATGGCTGGAGAACCTGTCGGAAGAACAAGCTACAGAACTTATAACAGTATGTCTGGAAGGGGTACCATAGTTCAAGTGGTAGTAATAGTGGAAGTTAGAAAAAAATACTCTAAAAAATAAGAATGGAGTCGACGAAGCAAAAATGTAAGTAATGATCTAGATATTAGAGAAGGCATTGCCTGTAAAGAGACAAAAACTAGAGGAAAATGTTGATCTGATGGAAGGTCGATGTCATGGTTGGTTTTGTCAAAGGTGATTACTTGCTCCTATCACTTCTGAAGTGTGCAAAGCCATTGGAATCAGAGTGGTGGATGTTCATGCAAAGATCCATGATTAGTGATTCTTTGTAACTCGGAGAATGGTAATTTAAGAGTTTACGGTGTCAGATTAGAATGAAAATCAAAAGAAAACTGATGGAATCATAGATTGCCTTGATAGGCATTAGCCAGGAAAATTTACATAAATACTCTGCAGTTTATTAGAAAGTTAGTTTATTAATGTTTTTAATGAATTTTTTAGTGAGTTGAACCACACATTAAAATGAATTTTGTAAAGTTTTGGAACATTTCGTCAAGTCTTTAAGAAGAGGTAGTTATAAGTCAGTTATAAGGTTGAAGGGTTATAAATGTAAAGGGGATCCAATTTTTCGAAGTCCATATTTCTATTAGTTCTTTTGCTATTTAGAGCAGGACTGAGAAAGAAAGCACAGGGTGTCACTTTTTGTAGCTGAATTTCTTAAGTTGTGTAGCTTGAAGAAAATAATATAGAAAATAGCTGTTTCTTATTTATAGTTGTTGGTTCTATGTTATCATTATTGATTGTTGATATGTTAAATGAGTAAATCCCTTTGTATTGGTGGGAAGTGGGAACTATAAGTCATCTATTGTAGCATTCATAAAATGTGCAAAATCCTTTCTCTCTGACGCACTTTAAGTCTGCTGTCATAACAGGAGGGGTTGTGCAGAAGTAATTCATTTATATCCTCTACCGAAATAGAGCTGTCAATCAAAACCAGAATGCATACAATAACTTTGACATTTTTCCAATACGTCACTGTTTCCAGCACAAGCTCCGGTGACTGCATCGGCACCATAAAACAGAAATTCATTTTAAGTTTTCCACTCCATCCGCTACCCTTCAGATCACAATGCTAATGTGACTACACAGTCTGAAACAAAAGATAAAATACTCAGGTCTTCATTGTAAATTCTTTTCTGTTAAAATCAGTTCAAACACTACTTTCGAAAATATAGATTATCTTGTGAGAACAAGTGAAATGATGAAATAAAAATACTTCCTTCAACATGAGATTTACAATTGGCTGTTAAAAGGAGTTTTTAAATTAATAGCTTCAACCTGGAAACGCAATTCTGAATTATTGTATAGCTGCAATAAAAAAGTTGCATTCTCCTTGGTGCATTCTCACAAGAATAGATCACAATTTGCTCCAAGCCGCTCAGTCTGGAAAGACTTGGCAACTCCTCAAGCATGGGACTCTTTTTAATGTACAACTCAAATCCTAAAACCGGATCCTCCTGACACACTATTCAAATATTCAGCTGCTACCAACTCTGTAGAATCTTAAACCTGATGATTCCTGTGATCTGCAATGCTTGACACACTTTGAAATGTTCACAATCTACAAGTCTGATCATTTCCAGATATATGAGATGAGCAAAAGTTAGCTCCTCGAGTTTTGGGCATTAAATATTATCACATTCAACAAGCTTTAGAAGATTAAATGCCTCTTACAATATGCAATTATGATCCTTTCCATACAGATAAGATGACCAGGAGCTATTCCTCGAGCTGTGGAATTGACTAATATTCAATTCCATAAGCTCTAGAAGATAAGATGTCCCTAATTGTTTACAATCTACAACTGTGATTATGTCCAGATAAGAGTTAGCTTGTCGAGATCTCAGAATTGACTTATTTTTCAAATTCATAAGCTTTTTACTCTAAGAAGATATATGTCCCTGACACATTTGTCAAATGTTTACAATCTGCAATTGTAACTGTTTCCAGAGATTTGAGATGACCAAGAGTTAGCTCCTCAAGCTCTAGGCATTGACTAATATTCAGTTCCACAAGCTTTACAAGATTAGATATCGCTGACACATTTTTCAAATGTTTGCAATCTGCAATTGTAATCCTTTCCAGAGATTCAAGATGACCAAAAGTTAGCTCCTCAAGTTCTGGGCATTGACTGATATCCAATTCCACAAGCTTTATAAGATTAGATGTCCCTGGCATACTTTTTAAATGTTTACAATCAGCAATTGTGATCCACTCCAAAGATTCGAGATGACCAAGAGTTAGCTCTTCAAGCTCCGGGTATTGACCAATATTCAATTCCACAAGCTGTACGAGATTAGACACCCCTAAGAAATATTTCAGATGTTTACAATCTGCAATTGTGATCCTTTCCAGGGATTCAAGATAGCCAAGAGTTAGCTCCTCAAGCTCCGGGCATTGACCAATATTCAATTCCACAAGCTGTACAAGATTAGACATCCCTAAGAAATATTTCAGATGTTTACAATCTGTAATTGTGATCCTTTCCAGAGATTCGAGATAGCCAAGAGTTAGCTCCTCAAGCTCAGGGCATTGACTAATATTCAATTTCCCAAGTTTTACAAGAGTAGATGTCCCTGACACATTTTTCAAATGTTTACAATCTTCAACTGTGCTCGTTTCTAGACAGCTGAGATGACCTAGAGTTAGCTCCTCAAGCTCTGCGCATTGACTAATATTCAATTCCATAAGCACTAGAATATTCGATATCCATGACACTTTTTTCAAATGTTTACAATCTACAATCTCGATCCTTTCCAGACAGTTGAGATGACCTAGAGTTAGCTCCTCAAGCTCTGAACATTGACTAATATTCAATAGCCCAAGGTTTGCAAGATTAGATATTCCTGATACATTTTTCAAATGTTTACAATCTACAATTGTGATCTTTTCCAGATAGCTGAGATGACGAAGTGATAGCTCCTTGATCTTTGGGCATTGATAAATATTCAACAGCACAAGCTTTGCAAGATTAGATATTCCTGATACACTTCTCAAATGTTTACAATCTATAATATCAAGACTCTTCAACTGGGAGGGCGCCTGAAATTCATTTAAGATAAATTTGAGTAAAGATCTCAATGGTTAAAGAAAAAAGCCCAGAGAGTTCAACCATACCGTTGAAGGAGATTTTAGGATTTTTAATTGAGAGGATCAAAATACCTGTATGAGATTCTTCCACAACTTTTTAAATGGCCCGCCTTTGATTTTCAAACACTGCAAACTTTGAAGAGGAATCCACGAAGGAATGCTCTTCATTGATTGTTTTATGGAGTTACCCTCAAGCTCTAGCCATAGTAAGGAAGCTGACATTTCAACGTAGTTGTCTGATTGGCCTAGGAAGAATGTCACTTGAAAATTCATGGAGTCGTCAAAAATGGAATGGAAACATCTGAGATTGGTTTTGGTGAGGATATTTCTGAAACCGCCTAATTCCTGGATACACAGAAGTAGCTCAGTTTTCTATTAGTGTAATAACAAATTAAGATTTCTAAAATTACAATACTAAGGAGACATATGAATGGTAACAAGCTTACCAAACATTCTAGATCCTGAGGATGCCATAGGCGATGAGGAGGGTTGAATTCAAGTGCCATTTCTCTTCCCAAGTCCCTCAGGTGGTCATGCATTCGCAAATAATAGTCTCCTTCCTCAACAAGACACTTATCTCTGAGTGTTTCCAGTGCATGCTGAGTGTTCCACCCCGATCCCTCCCATACTCTTTCCGCTATACGCTGCTCTCTGCCGCCAAAAATACAAGCAATGTCCATAAAAATCTATTTTTCTTCAGCACTCAATGCATCAAAACTTATTCTGAGTCTTTGCTTTAAGTCTCGAGGCAGCGTCTTTCTAACTTCAATCAACTCTGACCTCCAATATTCCTCACTTCTACCATGAACGTGCCTGCCCAAAACTTGAAGAGACAGAGGTAACCCTCCACACACATCTACGAAGGAATTAACCAGCTCCTCGTACCCTTTCAACGGATTGGGTTGGTCAAAGGCATGCCAGCAGAAGAGTTCGCTCCCATGATTTCTAGACATCCCTTCTAAACGATAACCATCAGTAATCCCTGCACTTATAAGCACCCCTACGTCACGAGTTGTGACAATAACCAGACTATTGCCTAATTTATTTAAGACATCCATGACCAGTAAAGATTTTAACTGCTCCACGTGATCAATGTCATCTACTACAATTAGGAAGCTTAAATGGGCTGAGCTCCTTCGCAGATTATCTTTGAGATAGCTTATTCCTTCCTCTGTATGTTCAAAACTGAGATGATCTGAGTGAAAGAGATCGTTGAGAAGCTTATGTTGCAAAGAAGGTAATTCTCTTCTCACAGATGCTTCTCGCACATCAAACAAAAAACTTGCTTTAGAGAAATTAACCCTCTTTCGATTAAACAACTCTTTGGCGAGAGTTGTCTTCCCTATTCCGCCCATTCCAAAAATGCCAACCACCTTGACCTTATCCTTCCTTTTCTCCAGCCCACACTGGTTTTCAAAATATTGTACAAGTTCTTCAAGGCAAAGCCGTTCAAAATCTTTCACAAGATTGTTAAGCCCCACTGGATATTGAGCAATATGTAAACTTGTTTTCCTTTGTACTTCCTTTTGCACAGCTTCTACTATGTTTTGGCAGTCCTCCTCACTGAAACTTTATACCATAAAAGGAGGATTCCATTCCATGAGAAATTTATTAAATCAGATTTGAAAAAGGAAAAAAAATTATTAAAGATACAACTATCAAAATTACAACAAGAGTATTACCTGTTACATTCTTCCCCGGCTATAAGTGAAAGAGACTGAAGGGCTTCCTTCCACTCGTAAAGCTTCTCCAGGTATCTGCCCTTCTCTTTATATTTAATGAATGCTTCAGCATATGCTCCAGTTTCTATGTGGCGGAGATCTGAAGGTTTCACTCCATAAAACACGGGCATAATTTTGACCTGGCTTTCTAACATGAGAACCAGCTCAGCCAAACATCAAGGTGAGTCTGCATATCCCTTGGAAAAGATCACTATGTGTACCGAAGCAGAGCGTATAGCTCTCTCAATAGTCGAAGGAAATGATTCTCCAAGCTGCTTCTCTTGGGAATCAAGAAACGCCCGTATTCCCAATTGTTGAAGGGAATCGTAAAGCTGAATAGCAAGAGTTTGTTTGACATCGGGGCCTCTGTGGTTGATGAACACATCAGACAATCTTGACGATTCACTAACCATCCTTCTTTTTTCAGAGAAAACATTAAATTCCTGATTTTGCTGGTGAGACGATGAAGAAGATGCCATTACTTCGAATGAAAAAAATTAGAAAGACAGAGGAGGACAGTAACAATTTGATTGCAATGATGAGTTTATGATGGAGGAGAAGGAAAAAGTGAATTAAATAGATTATACTATAGGCTAGTTGAGTACATTCCTCGAAACAAGGCTGAAAATAAGAGTAAGGAAAAACGTTACAAATTTGAGGAGCACCCAGCTGTACAAAGGAGGCTGTGTCCGTCCTTTCTTCGAAACACCCAAGGCAAAAAAGGGAAGGATATACAATCGTGAACCTGTATAGTGGATTCTCTTCTTTCGTCGAAACATCCAAATGAAAAAGAACGGAAAATGCTTTGAATGTAGAAAAATCCAGAGATGGTTGGGATCAGTCTGGTTCACAGTGGGTCACTCTGGACCAGATGTTACAATTGCGTAAGTGATTGAGCTTCTCCAACCAATAGCCCGTGTGGGTTCTCTGTCCTTTCGTGGAAACATCAGAGGCAAGGAGGACGGAAATTGCTCTGGAAGTAGACAAATCCAGATCGAGAGGGTTAAGGAATAGAGAGAAATTAACGACCCACATCAGGGTCGTAGAGAGTGGATGGAAGGAAACTATCACAAGGTCTCTGACAAGACCCTTTTTCGAGTTTAATAATTAAATTAAAAATAAAAGTATTACTTATTTTTAATATAAAATATCTTATTATAGGTCTTTTCATGCTTTTATAGACAATCTCAATTATTAAATTTACATTAAATATCTTGTTACAGGTCTTTTGATGCTTTTATAGACAATCCCCAAAGGTGCAAGTGGACTTATTCACAAGATCATTATTAGTTCCTGCCTACGGCAGGTAAATTTATGCAATCCGTTTGATGCTACTATGCAATTTTTTGACCAATAGGATTTTAAAATTTATTCAATTCTAAGTATATAACATGGTATCTTATTTTGTTTATGTTTTAAAAATTAGAATATGGTTATTTATTTCAATTTTTATTGGTTGTCACATATAAAGGCAACCTAAAAATTCAATTTTGGCAATGCAAATTAGAGCGAAATTAAAAAGGTAAGAAGACAGCTGTAACGCACGCAAACCACAGAAGACAAGTGTAAGTTAAATAGAATTAAAAGCATTTCACGAAAATCTAAAAATTTATACGCCCAGTACAGATCATAGACAAGTGTAAGTTAAATAGAATTAAAAGCATTTCACGAAAATCTAAAAATTTATACGCCCAATACAGATCATAGTTGTAAATGACATACAATTTTAAATGGTTTTAAATGGTAGCTGTAAGCCGTTCTTCTCTGCATTATAGTACATATTTTTCTCCATGTACAGCTTTACATATTTTACTGTTTGTCTATTTTGTACTTTGTGCTGGAACGTTTCAGATTGCTCTTTTTATTTGTTATTGAAATGCTAGTTTCTTTTTCTATAGTTGGTTTTCTAAGTTATTGGGATAATGCCATTGCATTGTCTTGGCTTTTAGATGCATTTAATCTATTTATACTTTTTCAACTTCTATATTTGTTTCGTTATCCTTGACAACATATGTTATTGATATGTAAAGCAATATGATTTTTATACTTCATTGTTCAAATTTGTGCTTATGGGAACCATAAGTCTATCCTACGAAATAGTTACGTCTGAGTTGTTTCATATATGGATGCGGTAGTGATTATAAAGTTAACATGTTTCACATACGTGGACAAGCTGGTTTTGCTATTAATGTACATCTAGAACCATTTATTAATGTATTCAATACAAAGTTAGTTTAACCATATTTAACCTTTCATATTTGGATTAATTTTTTAGTTGCATTTTTCCTTCTACCAATGTTGTTTTATTACATATACCTTGCTCCACATCATTACATTTATTGCTTCAACCATCCTATAGCTACAACACTCGTCTTCAATCGATTCAGAATATGACATGCTTTCCGCTATGCTGACTAGAGTACAATGATTGCAACTACTTCATCCTACAAAGTTTTACTATTCTATGACAACCAAGCATCTCACAAATACCATTATAATTAATAGACTATATTGTCTCCAGCTTCATAGTAATCAACTCCATCTACACCTTCAAGCATTTAACACAGGTAGGAACTTTGACGCTTGCGTCACTTGTTTGAATTAAACAAATACATTAAGTTTAGAGTAAATAATATTTTAATTTTTTTGATAGAAAAAATAGCAAGAGGGTGCTGGTTCATGGTACAGAAGTTCTAGAAGTACATTAACAGCATATTAATAGCACTAGTCACACAACAAATAATCAACAGAAAGTCACCAAGAAAAAAGTGTTTAGTCTGTCTCTATCAAAAACAAACTTAAAGGTCCTTATTAAAAATAACGAACCAAAGTAGCTTAACCAGAAAGTAAAGGACATATTAACAGTAACTAGCCACACAGGGCTAATCTAGAGTCTTAAAAACTTAACCACAAAATAAGAAAGCAAATTATGGAACCTGGGGCCAACAGGCCCGAACCAAAACAAAAATCTCATGGCACCAGCAACAGCTAGGATCTCCCGCCTAGACATTTAGACATCAGGGTCGTAGCCCACTCTTCTTGGAGAAACAGGAAGAGGTCTATGTTATCCTCATCGGCTTCCAATTTACCACTAGCCATCTTCTCTTGCACGTTGCATAGGGTCACAGCCGACACATGCATGAATTTGAGGGAAAATTTGTTCAAATCAGCGACATGAGCTTTGATTTCTCTCATGTCCTATTTGAAGCCGAGGATCTTATTGTCTAACTCGTTGAACTTCTATTTTAGGGAGCCTTTAAACCTATCATTTTCATCCATCGCCACAGTAGTGTGCTCAGTGCGAGGGGATTTGGTCTGCTGGGCGGAGGCAGGGTATTGCTGCGAGGCATATCATCCATCATCGGAGGGGGATTGAAGGGGGGAACATTGCCACACCTGGACGGGCTCAAGTGTTCCACCGAGGAGCCCTCAATTTGACGCAAAGCAAGGTAGGGAGGATCCAACTAAGGATAATCCAACCTTGTAGCTTTAGAACAACACAGCGGAATAACACAACACAACAATTGTTTCAAATCAAATTTCCATTAACATGCCTGGCTGTAAGGCCTTCCGGGTTAGGGACAATTACAATCAGAAATAATTCTGCAAGATCTTCAAGATCTAATACAATTATAGCTAGTTCAGTCCTGAAAACTATCAGCAACTGATGGAAACCCTAAGGCGGGTCTAAACTTGAGCTCCCAAGCCTCCAAGCAATCTCCTTGTCTCCAAGTATGCCAACCACTAGCTCTACTATTGCAAACTATCAAATAACAATCTGATCTGCAAGATCTCGCAGGATCTTTTCCACAACTTCACTTATCTGCTACCCTCAGGTCTGCTTTAATAACTTCCAATTCGATGCCCAAACAACTACCCCAAACATCCCTTAAATACTAATCATCAGCCACAAGTCGACTGGATGAAACCCTTAACTCCTACAAAAAAATATTAAATAAAATATAAGTCAACTTCCAAATAGCCTTACAAACATTTAATTCAACATGACAGCCTGTAACAACAGCTACCAATAATAAATGCACCAAGTCAGCCCAACAAATCACACAGAACTCTAGTTGGTAAACCAGAACTACCGAACGATAGAGAAACAACCGACTACGCTAAGCAACACCGAGAAACACAGGCATTACTGAGCACCAGTTCCACCGAGCACCAAAGGTTTCACCGAGCTCCTTCAGCGATTGAGCTTCTTTCAATAACCAAGACCATCGGTTAAGGCTATAATCGAGTAACACTAGCCAAATAACAAACCACCATGCAGATTCACCGAGGACCAAGAATGCCCCTGCATTAGACACCCCAAGTTCAAAAAAATATTCATATGTGAGAAGAACATCTTCCAAGATTCAACACATAAATCCTGAACTAGTTCTTCACATATAAGTCCTCCATCCCTTTACTTTGCATACTCTTCCACTTCAGCTTCCTCTGTCTCTTCAGGTCCTTTCTCGACAACACCCAAGCTTGTTCTTCACACTGGTCATCCATACCTTCAGGATCCACCAAGTCAACTCGATTACCAATACTCAGGCTTCTCCTACCGAGCGTTGTATCTAGCAAAGGCATCAAGGAAAACTTCCTGTCACCCTTCTCAATATTAAGCACATTCTCCACACAATCATACATAGCTCTGCAATCAAATTGGCAAGGTCTACTGAGCAATATGGGTATGTATAGGATCATGGTATGCCAAAAAGTGGCAATGTGAAAAAAACTTATTTTCACTCGTCCAAAAGCACACAAATAGATTTGTTGACTTTTTGGTAGGCCTGGGTGTCAGTACACCTGGCCAAACCAAAAGCCAAACCTGAAGGCATTATTGGCTATCCAATATTATCGAATATCCAATAATATCGGATATTTGATATTTGCCAGTGAATATAAATCACTGTACCCAGCCACGTTCAACATTTTTTCATTGCAAAAATGTTGAACGCAGCTAGGTTTCAGATATCCAGTCTCATATCCCCTATCCATTTTTTTCCAAATTGCCCGGGTAAGTTTAGCTTCTATTTTTTATTGTTTAAATTGTTTTTTGTTATTTTTAAATATAAATACATAGTTTTTTATATAAAAATTAGGGTAGCAATGAGTTTTTGTATTGTTTTTTAAAATTCATTGTAATTATCTTTTTGTTTTCATTGCTATCAGACATGGAATCAGAAAACCCTCCTAATGATCCCGCAAACAATCTAGACCCACCTCCCAACAATCCCCCACCTCCAGAAGACGTACCTATCACAAACCCTCATTGTTTAGAAGATCTAACAGGAGATAATCTAAATGAACTTAGAGGATTGGAAACCGCATATGCCAATATCCCCACATTGCGCCCCATGTTTACGACATTGAACATAATAATTGAAAACATGGAGAAACTGATAGAGCAACATAATGTTGCACTTCTTTGGCACGATTCCATGGACGCTCAGTTTGACGATGGGCTTGATTATGATAAGGTCATGAACCTAAATATAACAAAACATGACATAGCTAATCTTTTTGTGGATCCTAAAACCGGTCTAAAAGTAGACCCTAAAAAAACCAAGTTTTCAATTAAATGGTACACAAATAGTGCAATACGTGACAACTTTTGGGACCGTTGGTGGATGGTTTTTGATAGACCACCTCACAACAATTTGTCCGTCCCATTTTATTTTCTTAGAAAATTGTATGATTAATTTGTGCTCGGTCACAAGGTGGATTATTGGAGTATGAGACAAAACCAGGGTGTAGGTTTAGGTGTTCCGCAAGACAGGCCATCGTCACAACAGGTGAAATCCTACACATATGTCCCCCCTCCTGAGATTTCATCACCTCCCACAGTGCAACATCCAAACATTATTGTTGAGGCCGACTCAAACTATTCAAGCCATTCGCGCATTGAGTGATCTACTGGTTACACAGAGCACAACATTGTTGTCTCCTCGTCTTGATGATTCTAGCGCTTCCACTAGCTCACATGTTTGTGTGGCCCACACTTGCGTTATATGCAAGAATATTTGTCTTGGTCCCCTAACTGATAGTGATACATATAGTTTCGGCTTCGATGGGGACACTCTACATAGCACACTACAGGCACTGAAGTAGCTCATGGAGATGTGCATCAGGAGCATATAGTGCCATGGACTCCCACTGTTACGGTTAGGGTAAACTGTTCACTTTTTACATTATTTTTAAATTTTATTGTTCGTATTTTTAGTAGAATTTCCTTATAATAATTTCCCACTTATGTCTTTTTATGTGTTACATTTATGTTCAGTTGATGAGAAAGGAGGAGATGGCACAGGTGGAGGGGTCCATGCTTTCGGCCATATCATTTGGTCTTGACTCTTCCATGGTACATATGTTTTAATGTACTCATTGGTTTCCTTTTAAATTATGATAATAGTATATGTACATTATTTTCTAATTTTTATGATCATCTTTTACATACTGATGCAGGTGTCACCAGTTGTCATCGAGGGGCAATGTGAGGGGGTCCAGGTCTCAGCTGTTGATAAAGGAAAGGTAATTAAGTAATTTAGTTTATTTATGCATACATGTATACTTGTCAATTGTGCGTACTCATTTTTAATTTACATGGTTTATTTGATAGAGAGTGGCATGTGATGACGTCGTGAGACCTTATCGTCACGATAGAGTCACAGGCATATCCATTCAGAGTGATAGCCCCACGGTATGTACATTTCTAAAGTTATTTGTGAGCATTTTTCTTTCAAGTATATATAATATGGTCAAGTTATGATAATATGAAGTATCTGTTTGACTTTTATAGGTCACTCCTAGTTTGAGGGAGCCAGAACGGCAAGGGTTTTTATCATTGATGACTCAGCCAACAATCCCTGAAGAAAGGTCAACAGAGGTAAGTTTTAATGTTAATTCAGTTATTTTGTAAACATATATTTGCTACCAAGTTTTTAACATTAAATAGTATAACTCGTAGATCAATCTCATGTTCGTAAACATATACAGGTGGGAGTCGTCATTGGTGGCACTATTCCTGCACTACCTATAAGGACATCTATTAGGTCTCCTACCCATGGGAGGAGACAGAGAGGCGAGGTATATGAGAGTTCAATTTTAGTTTAAATTTTATTTATTATTGTTGACTATGATTCTGAATTTTAATCTAACTTGGGGTTTCACTTTTGTGTTTGAATGCAGGATCCATTAGAGCCGAAGAGTACTTCAAAGAAGCTTCATTTTGATGATCCACTAGTAGAATAGGATGTCCTAGAAATATTTGTAGTTGAACTTCTTATTTTGAGATGTCATATGACATATTTTGAGATGGCGTATACCACATTGTATCTAGATATGCCGACATATAATCATGAGGACAAAATTATTGTTCATTTTGATATATATATATATGAAACTTGATATTCAATCCAATTTGTTAATTGTGTGTTCATTTATTCATTGTTAGTATTTAAATATGCTTGTGTGTATGTACTCTTGTGTACAATTTATGCCTTAAGTATATTCATGTATATTCAAGTACAATATTCATAACCTAAATTCATGTGTATGGGCTACATGCATGACTTAAGTGAATTCATGTTGTATGCTTTGTAATTATGTGCTACATGTATGCTTCATGACTTAAGAAAATTTATGTGATACGTGTGTTCACACGTGTAATTCATCATTTGAGGTATATAAGGATATCTATTAAAGTGGTTTCAAGGTTTGTAGACTTACCTTTTACTCCCAATGGATAAATGACTTCAAACTAGCCTAATTACATAATCAAACACCCTTTTGGCCATATCAAAACATATTGGTCTTTTGGACAAAATATCAGTACTTTGTCTATACCCCTGCAAATACACTAGGAATGCCTAAGAAACACAATGTTGTAGGATCGCCGATACCTCTCACAAGGTCCAAGTTATAAGGCTTGATAATTTGTTGAACAATCGTGCTTAGTGCAACTTTCAACTAACCCTCACTGCAAGTTTTGGCACCAAGCGAGACTGGCGTGCCAAATTCAAACAAATTTGAATCTCCCAAAATGGAGAGAGGTTATTGTAGGCTTTAGAAACACCATCCTATAGCATCTCATGAATCTCTGATACCTCTCATGAGGTCTGAGTGATGAGCCTTGAAAGTTCACTGCCCAATCGTGCTTAGTGCACCTTGGGGACACTTTGGTCCGGCGTGGTCTAGAACGTTCTGCTGACTCAGTGGTCAAAATGGGGTTGTGCCTAGAATTTAGCCACCCAAACAGAGCTAATGGCATAGTCCATTCAGTGCCAGGATGAACGGTTTGGAAGTAATCCATTGGTGCAACTTTCAACTGACCCTCACTGCAAGTTTTGGCATCGAGCGAAACTCGCATGCCAAATTCAAACAAATTTGAATCTCCTAGAATGGAGAGAGGTTATTTTAGGACTCAAAAAAATCATCATGTAGCATCTCACAGATCTTTGATACCTCTCACAAGGTCCGAGTTAGGAGGCTCAAAAGTTCACTACCCAATCGTGCTTAGTCCACCTTAGAGACACTTTGGTCCGGTGTGGTCCGAAACATTCTGCTGACTCATTGGTCAAAATGGGGTTGTGACTAGTGTTTACCCACCCAACCAGAGCTAATGAAACAGTCCATTCGGTGCCGGGATGAATGGTTTGGAAGTAATCCATTGGTGCAACTTTCAACTGACTCTCACTACAAGTTTTGGCATCGAGAGAGACAGGCATGCCAAATTCAAACAAATTTGAATCTCACAGAATAGAGAGAGGTTATTGTAGGCCTCAGAAACACCGTCCTGTAGCATCTCACAAATCTCTAATACCTCTCACGAGGTCTAGGTTATGAGGCTCAAAATTTCACTGCCCAATCATGCTTAGTGCACCTTGGGGACACTTTGGTCCGGCGTGGTCCGAAACATTCTGCTGACTCAATGGTCAAAACGGGGTTGTGCCTAGCATTTACCCACCCAACTAGAGATAATGGTATAGTCCATTCAGTGCCAGGATGAATGGTTTGGAAGTAATCCATTGGTGCAACTTTTAACTAACCCTCACTGCAAGTTTTGACATCGAGCGAGACTCGTGTGTCAAATTCAAACAAATTTGAATCTCCCAAAATAGAGAGAGGTTATTGTAGGCCTTGGAAATGTTGTCCTATAGCATCTCATGGATGTCCGATACCTCTCACGGGGTCTGAGTTACGAGGCTCGAAAGTTCACTTCCCAATCGTGCTTAGTGCACCTTGGGGACACTTTGGTCCGGCGTGGTCCGAAATGTTCTGCTGACTCAATGGTCAAAATGGGGTTGTGCCTAGCGTTTACCCACCCAACCAGAGCTAATTGTGTAGTCCATTCAATGCCAGGAAGAATGGTTTGGAATTAATACATTGGTGCAACTTTCAACTGACCCTCACTCCAAGTTTTGGCATCGAGTGAGACTCGCATGCCAAATTCAAAAAAATTTCAATCTCCCAGAATGGAGAGAGGTTATTATAGGCCTTGGAAACGTCATCCTATAGCATCTCACAGATCTCTGATACTTCTCACGAGGTCCAAGTTACGAGGCTCAAAATTTGGCTGCCCAATCATGCTTAGTGCACCTTGGGGACACTTTGGTCCGGCGTGGTCCGAAACATTCTGCTGACTCAGTGGTCGAAACGGGGTTGTGCCTAGTGTTTACCCACCCAATTGGAGCTAATGGTGCAGTCCATTCGGTGCTGGGATGAATGGTTTGGAAGTAATCCATTGGTGCAACTTTCAACTGACCCTCACTCCAAGTTTTGGCATCGAGCGAGACAAGCGTGCCAAATTCAAACAAATTTGAATCTCCTAGAATGGAGAGAGGTCATTGTAGGCCTCAGAAATGTCATCTTGTAGCATCTCATAGATCTCTGATACCTCTCACAAGGTTTGAGTTATGAGCATCAAAATTTCACTGCCCAATCGTGCTTAGTGCATCTTGGGGACACTTTAGTCCGACGTGGTCCGGAACGTTCTGTGGACTCAATGGTCGAAATGGGGTTGTGCCTAGCATTTACCTGCCCAACCGGAGCTAATGGCATAGTCCATTCAGTGCTAGGATGCAATCCTTGAACACTATCCCTTCACCAGGGAATCATCATTTTACTTTGTACACATTTGACCAATTTTGACTCAATGACTCCAACTATTACATCATTTGATGATACAAATGTAATGGAATTAAGACAATATAAATGTAAGGATACAAAATTAAGATGATACAAATTATATAAGGATACAAAATTCATAGTAAGGAAACACATTTTTTGCGCTTTACATGGCATTAAGACGATACAAATGTGAGTTTTTAATATTTGCAAATCAACCTCATGGGCTCTTTTATATTTCCAATTTTGCATCAAATTTTGTATCAAATTTTTTATATACAAAATTTGGCATCTAAATATGCACATTACATTTTATTGTTGTTTTTATATACAAAATTTGGCATCTAAATATGCACATTACATTCAATTGTTGTTTTTATATACAAAATTTGGCATCTAACTATGCACATTACATTCCATTGTTGGTTTTATATACAAAATTTGACATCTAAATATGTAAATTACACAACTATATATAAAAAATAAGTGTCATTTCCACTCCAATCCTTGCATTTGGAAGGAGAAGAAAATTTAATAGAGAATATAAGAAGTGCCCTTTTGTCATCTAAATATGCAAATTACATAACTATATTTTAACTTGGGTTGAACTTACCTATTGAAGTGTGCCTGAAGGGTCATCTCTTTTCTTGAGAGTATTCAGTATTGCTTCATGATCAGCAGTACTAATAGTCCAAAGTTCCTTTGTCTTTGGTTTTCCTTGATGTTTCAACAACTTAACATTGTCTGCTATAACAAGGTGTGAATACATGAGAATGGTTTTGCTTCTCATAGTCTTCAAATGCAGGAATGCCATTATTTCTATTCATATATGTGCACAACCATGTTCCTACAACAATATGTGATCCTGTTGGATATGTGAACATATCATCATCTGTCGTCGGTTGTGCAAGTTTCTAATTTCCTCGTACACAACATGCTAACCAGTAATTTGATCTCTCATCATTCCCTTTTGGTGCAACCAATGAAAAAACATGTCCTGGCTGTATAAGATCTGAAAGATGGTCATAGTCAAGTGAACAATCCATGTCATCATTTATTACAAAGACTGTGAAAGATAAAGGAGTAAGATAATGTGGAACCCATGTATCAACCCACTCACTTGACTCACACTAATCCCAATCACATTGAAGACAACTCAGACAATAACAAGCCACCTCTCGTGTCCAAATTGTCCATGTACCAGAATCTAAGCTTCGAAATGAATGCATTTTTGAAGAATCTTTCACAGTTTGACAATCCAACCTATCTCCTATTGTGCCCAACTCAACCAACCAAAAGATCTATGCACCGCTGAATCAAGAGTCCCCCCTGTGACAATGTTGAAGTACACCAATCAACAATAGAATGAGCATTAATGAGTTATGCACCTGAAATCCTCAATTGCTCCTTAACTAGAGCTCTCTTTACGCATGCACCTGCTCCATCATGCTCCCCTTTTCCATGACCGACCTCAAAAAAACTCCAAATATGAGGTACACCTCTCTCTACATGCATTCTACATAACCAATAAAACATACAAGCTTTTTTTAATTGACCTGTGCAATTATCTGACCAAATGAGATGTCTATCCATAGCAATATTATTTTCCCACACCCACTCAAAATAATTCTCAAAGCAATGTTGGACAAACTCAGATGAGTTCGATCTATCATCGCTCATATAAAAATGGTACTCTCTGATTATCTTCTAGTCATCTTCTATACTATCAGGGGAATGTCTATATGTTATGTGCACAAAAATAGAAACCTGAATAGAATTGTAATATTGAGCTTGCAACTCATTTTGGGGCTGCAATGTATAGTTCTTTGCAAAGTCAACAACTGATATAATAGTGCCAATCAGGAAAGTGTCCTTACACATCCTGAATTGTTGATCCAACCACTAAGACCTGTGACTATGCCTTGCATACTTGTAAAAAAGATTTTTCCTGAGATCTGAAATAAAATCAGCTACCTTGCATTCTTTAGTAACCAACTCACATCTATAGCCTTCACCTCCACTTTTTAATGTATATTTAATGGTTTCATATATCTTTTTGTGGACAATTGTCTTTCCAAAATCATGTTCGTAGCCCTCATGAAAACATTCAACAAACTTCACTAGCCCACCACACTCTGATGACTTACCAAAGAGGTTGTAATAACCCTCCTAGCGGCTCTCTTATCTTTTTCCTTGGTAGTCTTCCCAATGGAATTCAGAGCACTAAAAATATTTCTCATAATGATAGCATTCCACTCATTTTTCTTGTTCACACTAATCTTCAATTTGACTAGTATACGTCTCATCTTCTGCATCTTTAGCAATTGCACAAACATTTGACATTGCTCAACCAACGTCTTGTGCCTAAAAAATTGATCAAAAAGTTTTGAAACCCACAAGCGAACGGTTCTTTCTGATCTCTTGCCATCGAAATTGTTCATTATGTTCTCATTAATTTCAAGTAACCATTTAGTTCTTCTCGAAGGTCTCAATTTTGAAGTTTGTCTTTCTTCCTCTAAAGGGACTTCATTTCTCATATAATTTGGAGATGTGTAACATTGATTTGGTTCTTCTGCACCATTATCATTGTCAATTTCTTCATATTCAATCGGTGGATTGTCATTAGCAATGTCCACACTTCCATTGGCCACATCTACATGTTCATTTTAAAAACCTACATTTTCATCTTCGAAACCTAAATTCTCATTTTGAAAACCTACATTTTCATCTTCAAATTCATGTTCTTCACTTGAAACCACATTCAGAGGTGGGTATATGCTGACATCTTCATTCATATTTAACATTCCTTGTCTCTTATTCCGATGGCAACCCTATCCATTTCTCTATACACTTCAACATCTTCATTTGTGAGTCTCCTCTTCCATTTATGCTTTCAACGACTGCTACTCCCGATAGTTAGACCAAAAAGTAGATGCAAATATCTTTGGTAATAGAGAAAATCTCCCCCAAAAAAGATAAAATACCTTTGGTAATCGAGAAAATCACCCCACAAAAAGATGAAATACCTTTGCTAATATAGAAAATCACCCCAAGAAAAGATGAAATACCCTTGGTAATCAAGAAAATCACCCCAAAAAAAGATGAAATACCTTTGGTAATAGAGAGAATCACCCCAAAAAGTGGTTTTTTGTCTTCCCCCTGCAACTCGAATCCCGTAATTCAGGAAAAACACATGACTCTCTGGAGGGACCCAGAGAATCTTGTTTTTTTTAACACTAGTGAAAAGAATCGGATATCCGATATTATCCAATATCTTGCTCTTTCTCTTTCTCACTCTCACTCTCCTCTCTCCTCTCTTTCTCTCCTCTCTCCTCTCTCTCTCCCTCTCTCACCTAGAGAGAGAGAGAGATCTCACTCACCTTTCTCTCTCCTCTATTTCTCTCCTTTCTCCTCTCTTTCTCTCTCTCACCTAGAGAGAGAGAGGAGAGAAAGAGATAGAGAGATGAGAGAGATGAGAGAGAGAGAGAGGAGAGAAAGAGATGAGAGAGAGGAGAGAGAGGAGAGAGGAGAGAGAGAGGAGAGAGGAGAGAAAGAGATAAAGAGAGAGAGAGAGGAGAGAGAAAGAGATGAGAGAGTGAGGAGAGAGAACTTCCTAGGAAGTCCTCATGACCCCTTAGGACACACTTGAGGGTTCTAATGTGTCGAAAGGTGTCATGGGGACTTCCAAGGGGTCCTAACATGTGATAAGGCATACTAGGACCCCTAGGAAGTCCTCATGACCCCTTTCGACACATTTGAATGCTCAAGTGTGTCCTAAGGTGTCATAGGACATCTTAGGACACACTTGAGCATTCTAATGTGTCAAAAGGGGTATTGGGGACTTCCTAGGGGTCCTAACACATGATAAGGCATACTAGGACCCCTAGGAAGTCCTCATGACCCCTTTCGACACATTTGAATGCTCAAGTGTGTCCTAAGGGGTCGTAGGACCCCTTAGGAAACACTTGAGCATTCTAATGTGTCGAGTGGGGTCATGGGGACTTCCTAGGGGTCCTAACACCTGATAAGGCATACTAGGACCCCTAGGAAGTCCTCATGACCCCTTTCGACACATTGGAATGCTCAAGTGTGTCCTAAGGGCTCGTAGGACAACTTAGGACACAATTGAGCATTCTAATGTGTCGAAAGGGGTCATGCAAACTTCCTAGGGGTCCTAACGTGTGATAAAGAATACTAGGACCCCTAGGAAGTCCTCATGACCCCTTTCGACACATTTGAATGCTCAAGTGTGTCCTAAGGGGTCGTAGGACCCCTTAGGACACACTTGAGCATTCTAATGTGTCAAATGGGGTCATGAGGACTTCCTAGGGGTCCTAATGCATGATAAGGCATACTAGGACACCTAGGAAGTCCTCATGACCCCATTCGACACATTAGAACCCTCAAGTGTGTCCTAAGGGGTCGTAGGACCCCTTAGGACACACTTGAGGGTTCTAATGTGTCGAATGAGGTCATGAAGACTTCCTAGGGGTCCTAATGCGTGATAAGCCATACTAGGACCCCTAAGAAGTCCTCATGACCCCTTTCGACACACTGGAATGCTCAAGTGTGTCCTAAAGAGTCGTAGGACCCCTTAGGACACACTTGAGGGTTCTAATGTGTTGAAAGGGGTCATGACGGCTTCCTAGGGGTCCTAACACGTGATAAGGCATACTAGGACCCCTAGGAAGTCCTCATGACCCCTTTTGACACATTTGAATGCTCAAGTGTGTCCTAAGGGGTCGTAGGACCCCTTAGGACACACTTGAGCATTCTAATGTGTTGAAAGGGGTCATGCAGACTTCCTAGGGGTCCTCACACATGATAAGGCATACTAGGACCCCTAGGAAGTCCTCATGACCCCTTTTAACATATTTGAATGCTCAAGTGTGTCCTAAGGGGTCGTAGGACCCCTTAGGATACACTTGAGTGTTCTAATGTGTTGAATGGGGTCATGAGGACTTCCTAGAGGTCCTAATGCATGATAAGGCATATTAGGACCCCTAGGAAGTCCTCATGGTCCCTTTTGACACATTTGAATGCTCAAATGTGTCCTAAGGGGTCGTAGGACCTCTTAGGACACACTTGAGCATTCTAATGTGTCGAAAGGGGTCATGGGGACTTCCTAGGGGTCCTAACATGTGATAAGGTGCACTAGGACCTTTAGGAAGTCCTCATGATCCCTTTCGACACATTGGAATGCTCAAGTGTGTCCTAAGGGGTCGTAGGACCCCTTAGGATACACTTGAGTGTTCTAATGTGTTGAATGGGGTCATGAGGACTTCCTAGAGGTCCTAATGCATGATAAGGCATATTAGGACCCCTAGGAAGTCCTCATGGCCCCTTTTGACACATTTGAATGCTCAAATGTGTCCTAAGGGGTCGTAGGACCTCTTAGGACACACTTGAGCATTCTAATGTGTTGAAAGGGGTCATGGGGACTTCCTTGGGGTCCTAACGCGTGATAAGGCATACTAGGCCCCCTAGGAAGTCCTCATGACCCCTCTTGACACATTGGAATGCTCAAGTGTGTCCTAAGGGGTGTTACGACCCCTTTTGACATATTTGAATGCTCAAGTGTGTTCTAAGGGGTTGTGGGACCCTTTAGGACACACTTGAGCATTCTAATGTGTCGAAATGGGTCATGCAGACTTCCTAGGGGTCCTAATGTGTGATAAGGCGTACTAGGACCCCTAGGAAGTCCTCATGACCCATTTTGACACATTTGAATGCTCAAGTGTGTCCTAAGGGGTTGTAGGACCCCTTAGGACACACTTGAGGGTTATAATGTGTCGAATGGGGTCATGGGGACTTCCTAGGGGTCCTAACACATGATAAGGCGTACTATGACCCCTGGGAAGTCCTCATGACCCCTTTTGGCACATTTGAATTCTCAAGTGTGTCCTAAGGGGTCATAGGACCCCTTAGGACACACTTGAGCATTCTAATGTGTCGAAAGGGGTCATGGGGACTTCCTAGGGGTCCTAACGCGTGATAAGGCATCCTAGGTCCCCTAGGAAGTCCTCATGACCCCTTTCAACACATTTGAATGCTAAAGTGTGTCCTAAGGGGTCATAGGACCCCTTAGGATAGACTTAAGGGTTCTAATGTGTTGAAAGGGGTCATGAGGACTTCCTAGGGGTCCTAACCATTTATAAGGCATACTAGGACCCCTAGGAAGTCCTCGTGACCCCTTTCGACACATTGGAATGCTCAAGTGTGTCCTAAAGAGTTGTAGGACCCCTTAGGACACACTTGAGCATTCAAATGTGTCGAACGGGGTCATGGGGACATTCTAGGTGTCCTAGTACCGCTTATTACATGTTAGGACCCCTAGGAAGTCCTCATGACCTCTCTCTCTCTCTCTCTCACACACACACACATACACACACACACACACACACACACATCTAGAGCCTTCACCTCCACTTTTTTAATGTATATTTAGATGTTTCATATACCTTTTTGTGGACAATGTACCTTAAATGTTCTTACATCAATTTTTATGCCACTGTTAGTTTCTAGAACAGATGATGAGCGTACGGTGGTTGTTCAACTGTGTGAAATTTCTTTTCGAGAGTTAAAAAATTAATTGTTTGTATTCAATCGAGGGGAAGTACACTGACATCTGCTTATTCAATATAGTCAGACTATCAAAATTACAAGGAGTCTGTAGAAAAATCCTATGCTAGATATTTTCAAGAGGATTTGGACTAAAACTGTCTATCCTCAAATCAACTGTGCAAGTATTTTTTTGAAATCATTTTGTATATCAAATAATATAATACATACTAATATAAATATTTATATTATAATATTTATGCTATGCTATTTTTATTTAATATTAATATTTAAAATGAAATTAATATTAACATAACAAAAATATAATTTAATATGAAACTTGAATTAATATTAATATAAAAATAATACAACTTAATTTATAACACAATTAATATTACTATTAAAAAATAACATTTATTATGAAACTTGAATTTGGGAAAAGCGGGGTATTTGAAATTTCAAAATAGGCAGGCTTTATAGGATATCGAATTAGGCTTGGTATTTGCTTCAGCATTACCCAACGTGGGTGGTCAACCCTTTAGTCGTGTTTCAGGAGATAGTTCTTGATACCGAGACTTCGACCATGTACCTGACGACTATTTTTTCACCCAAAATTGATGAAATGAAAAGGGTTTCTTAAAGACATTATCAGCTTTCCATTGATATAATTGCTGTAAAATTTCGAGTTCTATAAGTAATTATTACTTATTTTTTAATTGAGTTATCTTTAAAGTCGTAACTGACATACTGATTGAAAAACAACTATAACTTTCAAACCGTTTAACCTTTTTGAAATCTGAAACATGCATCACATTCTATGCTTCGACTACTATAAGAAGAAAAAAAAGTTTTGAATTTGGTAAAATTTTGAATTAGTTAAGGTGGTTAGACACGAGAATTTTTTTATTCTAAATAAGTTGTAGCATAAAATTCATAATTAATTATTTATTAGACCAAAAATTACAAAAAAATATGCGTCACATTCGGGCATGAGTCTACTACTTATATCTAGAATCTTGGGAAAATATATCATCATTTGATTATGATTAAGCTGGTCAGACATACAGGTACTTTTTATCTTTTCCCTGAAATTTTCGTAGTACTACATTGAAATCTAAAATTTTGAACAATTAGACAAAAAAAAATTCAAACAAGGGCTAGTAGTTTAGAAACTACATTCAATTCCCTACAGATTCTATTCTTACAACTTTTTCACATAAGGTTCATAAGATGTTCAACCTTTTACGTCAAGTTGACTAACATTGATTTTTTTATTTTTCATTGCCACTTAAGGCCATAGTTTGGTATACCATGATCCTGCACATACCCATATATGACAACTGTTCATCTTCACAATATCACATAACATAAGATCCTTGACCTAGCCAATCTAAACATCAATAAAGCATTGTTCTCTAACTTCCAGAGCATGATCATCTTGACACCAACCAATTCTATAAGGACAAGGATGCTTCATTCTATTCAAACCAAGTTTCTGAACCATGTCCTCAGCAACAAGGTTATCAGTACTACCACTATCAACAATTACATCACAAATTTTACCTCCAAACTTGCATTGATTCCTAAACAAGTTACTCCTCTAACAAGGTTCCTCCTTTCTACCGAGCAATGTTCATCGAAGTAGCAAGTTCTCAGATTCAGGTTCATTTTGAATGTTCTCATTTATCACAGTAGTTCTCTAGTCACCAAGCTTCTTCTATGTACACTCAAAAGAACAGTGTCCTTCCTCTCTAGAGTTATATCAAGTACCCTTAAAGATAAGTCTACCTGTCTTCTTCTTCAGTTCCATAGGTTTCTGTTCATCTTCTGCATCAGTCAGTTTGTCCTTCACCGAGTGATCAATGTTTTCCTTCCCTCAGGAGTTACTATGTTGTTTCCTTTTCAACTTATTTTCTACCTTCAGAGCATATTGATAAGCATCTTCAACAAAATCAATCTTCAGCATACCAAGCTCATCCTGAATATTAAATCTCAGAGCATTCACATACTGAGCTACCTTTTCCTTACCAAGTTCTCTATGTCCAAACTGAATAGTAAGCTTGTAGAACTCCTCGGTATAATCTTCAACAAACAAATCCTTCTGCTTTAGATTCTACAACTTCTTAAACAAGTCAAGCTCATAGTCAGCAGGTATGAACTTAGCTTTCAATTCAGTCACCATCAACCTCCACCAATTGATCTTCATTTCACCTTCATCTTCCCTATCTCTTTGTAATTATTTCCACCAAAGAGTAGCATGTCCTTTCAACTTAGTCTGTGCCAATCTCACTGAAAGAGGATCTTTAATTTCTTCCAGCTCAAAGAAATCTTCAAGTTCACCAATCCAATCAATCACGTTCTCAATTTTCAAGGTACCAAAGAAAGTAGAAACTTCCAAATTCGATAACTATTACTTAACCGAGCTCCAGATCTATGCAACTGAATAGTTCTTTCTTCACCAGATCTGTCTCTCCAGTCATCTCCACTAGATCCAAAAGCTTCAAATTCTTTAGTAGCTTCTTCATAACCATCCTCAGTACCAACATTCCAAGGTACACTAGTAACAACTCTCATGATCTCAACGACCATGTCATTCTTCATGAGTTCCATCTCAGATCTGAAATTTTATTTCACCTTCTCTGTAATCCTAGATTCCACAGTATCATAGAGATCAGCAATTACTCTAGGGTCCAATCTTCTCAGAGGCATCCTTAAAGATTAAGAGAAACCCTCTGCAACAAACCCTCCACCGACCACCTTGTGAAAACCTCCAAGTTGTATGCAAGTCAGAGTGTAACCTACCACCTTGTAAACAACTAGGGAAAGATTTCACAAGTTCAGTGCCACGAATCTACAACTCAGATCATACGATCTCTTTGCCAACAAGATCAATTCGCAGGATCAACCCTCGTAAGATCAATCTTCTCTCTACAAGATCAACTCAGCTCTGATACCACTTGAAGTAGAGTAAGGTAGGGAGGATCCAGTTAAGGACAATCCAACCTTCTGGCTTCAGAACAACATAGCAGAATAACACAACACAACAATTATTTCAAATCAAATTTCTATTAACATGCCTAGTTGTAAGGCCTTCCAGATTAGGGCCAATTACAATCAGAAACAATTCTATAAGATCTTCAAGATCCAATACAATTCTAGCTAGTTCAATCCTGAAAACTATCAGCAAGTGATGGAAACCCTAAGGCAGACCTAAACTTGAGCTCACAAGCCTCCAAGCAATCTCCTTGTCTCCAAGTATGCCAACCACTAGCTTTGTTATTACAAACTATCAGATAACAATCTGATTTGCAAAATCTCGCAGGATCTTTTCTACAACTTCAATTATCTGCTACCCTCAGGTCTACTTTCATAACTTCCAATCTGATGCCCAAACAACTACCCCAAACATCCCTTAAATACTAATCATCAACCACAAGTCGGCTGGATGAAACCCTTAACTCCTACAAACAAATATTAAATGCAATACAAGTCGGCTTCCAAATAGCCTTACAAACATTTAATTCAACATGTCAGCCTATAACAATAGCTACCAATAATAAATGCACCAAGTCATCCCAAAAAATCACACATAACTCCAGTCGATAAACCAAAACTACCGAACGAAAGAGAAACAACCGACCACCAGTGAAATAACTGACCATGCTAAGCAACACCAAGCAACATAGGCATTACCGAGCACCAATTCCACCAAGCACCAGAGGTTTCACCGAGTTCCTTCAGCGACCGAGATTCCTTCAATAATCGAGACCATCGATTAACACTGCAATCAAGTAACACCGGCCAAATAACAAACTATCATGCAGATTCACCGAGGACCAAGAATGCCCTTGCATCACAATCAAACCAGAGGAGGCAGAGCTGTCCATATCCTCTGAAAGGGACTTATCCTTAGAAGCCATTTCCTTGAGTCTTCTTTTGCATTTCTCCTTGGCAATTCTATTAGAACATCGAACAGTACCCTCGAAATCCACCTCCAACTCAACCTGGCTGCCCAAATTCCTCCATTTTTTGGGCTTCCTCTCAGTTTTAGGGATGCTATCAACCATTTTCTTATCCTTAGCTTCCATGGACTTAGAGACATGGGATTCCTCTAAATCCTCCACCTTTTTAAATGGGTTCCTCACACATCTCTTGCGGCCTTTATCATCATGCCGGACAAGGTCAATCTCCTAGATAGACTGGGAGGGGGACTGAGAGGGGTTATTGGCTCCTGAAGGAGAAACGTCTTGGGTGACATCCTTAATAATAAGGTGGGGTTGGGGCGGAGGGAAAATGGCTTTATGGAAGTTGTACAAATAGAGCAAGAGGCCTTAGTGAAGGATGGGGATCAATTTCTCAGGATTCTTGTTTTCTTTTATATCCAGGATGTTACTTTCCAATGAGTGGAGGAGATAGAATGGGATGGAAATGAGGTCCCTATTCCTGATGTGGTTGAGGAATGACAAATGATAATAATAAAACATAGTAAATTTTCCCTCAAGAGTGAAGTATTTCATAATAATGTGACACACCTTGGGCCAAAACTTAGGGAGCAACTCATGGTTGAATCCCTCAAACTTTTTCACAGGCTGGTTTTCTTATACTTCCTACCCTTTGTAGACAGTCTTGTCACTTTAACAATGACCTCCTCATTTATTTGAAAGTGTATGCCCCCAAGTGACACCTTCCTATTATTCCAAGAGGACACAAATTGCTTGGATATTTTCTCATCGTGGCCTCCCTTCATTCTTTCCATGAAGCCCCAGATGCCATTGTCTTTGCAGTAGTGACTCACCAGGGGGTCGGAGGTGAATTCCTCTTCGATTTTATCTGGCTCTATGCGTAAAGTTTTGCCACCCATATCGACCAAACTAGTATCCACCGCAAAAGTCTTCTAAAAAATGCAGAGCGGAGCTTCTCAAACCAGGGCATAAAATAGGGCTTTTTGAGTTAACCATTTTATGAAAATTTTGTTCATAAAAGGCATGGGCTGGGTGGGTTTTGGATAGTCAAGCTCCATACGGCAAAATCTAGTGAATCTTTAGGCATAATAATTAGAAATTAAGCCATATTTTCCATTAGTGTCCTTGGTAATCGAAATTACCCACTGATGCGGATAGCTATCCGTACACATGTACTCACGCAAAAGGCAATTATGAACCTTTATAAGATTTTGTGCATACATAATCATAACTACAGTAATCATCAAATTAAGCCAGCACTTAATCAAGGTGGGGCCATATTTTAATGTTAAGTTAATTATTAAATTTAAATAAAGATCCTAGTGAGAATGAAAAATATATATATATAATATTTCTTTTACTTTTAAATTATAAGTTTTCTAAAGAAAAGATTGTATATATATTATATTATAGAATTTAGATTATTTTTCAAAGATTAAATTATTATGTTTATGTAAAGTTTATTTAGATTTAGGTATTTATTTTAATGGAATGACTTAATTTTCTTATCTTTATTTATTCTTATTCTTTTTATTTATATTTATATATTAAATTTATCTACATTCTTATTTTTACTTATATTCTTATATATTCAATTTTTTAGAATAATTTACTTATTTTATATTTATTGATATGTTTATACATTCACTCATAATTTGGAGATTAGCCTTTCCTCCCTAGGTTTCATATTGTCACTCAAGATTTATCTCAATGCACTTGTCATTGAACTTCAAATTCAAATTTCTAAACTGTTTCCCTTTCATTCTATTTGGTGTGAGTTGAAGGAATACATTTGTGTAGCTCATATTCATAAAGATGAAAGGAAAATGTCTCTTTGATTCTATCAATTGTGACATGAAAGCCAAAGTGGTACAAGAAGAGTGTAATGCTTTCTGTTCTAGATATCCATGAGAAAATAAGATATTAGTAGACTCTAGGTCATTTTATTTTAGTTAGAAATAAAAAGAGAAATGGCAATATTTTGAAGGTTGAACTTTGAAGTGTTAATAGGTCAAAGAAAAGCATGCTCATCCAACAAGTTTCTTATATATGCATTTCTCAAGGCATAAGTGTCAAACTATGAGTATGTGATATTATATAAGGACTAGCCTTAACATCTTGTAGGAATTACACAAAACAAGTAAAAAATTATAAGAATAAGAATACATAACTCATACCAATTGATCATGATTTTTTTAAATTTACTTGAGATCTCAAAGTATAAGTGTCAAACTATGACAATGGGATTTTATAAAAGGAACACAGCTAAATTAGCCATTACATAATACAAGTGATAAATTGAAATCAATAAGAATGCATACTTCATAACAACTAATATAATGAGTGTTGAACACTTCTAGATATTGAGGGGCAGTGAATCAACATATACTAAAAACTTAAAGTTTTGTGTCACGGGGTCACTTATACATCATCTTAATACAACTTTAACCATCAATGAAAGATATTGCAATGACAACACAAATACATAAACACCAGAATTAGGTGGAAAACCCAATCCAGGAAAATCCACTATGAGTATCAAACTCAATATATGAATAAAAAATTATAATATTTGTTTAAGCTCGCTACCAAAGAAGCACACTAGAACCTGAAAAAGACTTACAGGGCAAGGTACGCTACCTTAGGGAAAGATATAAGGACTTGTGAAATTGAGACACATGGTCATAGGGAAAGATATAGGTTTGTACAAGATACCAAAATAACACACTATCTTCTAATAAATACAAATAAATGATGAATTGAAAAGATGTAGGATCTCCTAATCAATCACTATAACAACCTTAGTCAAACTCAATTACTTGCTCATCCACTCTTCCATATTCACATCACATCAGCCTCACATTTGATCCACACTTGATCCAAGTCAATTCACCTGCTTATGCACACTCATTCACACACACCATCTCTCAACTCAAACATCTACATGTGCTAATATATATTGATTTGATCACTAGAAAACTAAACAAGGAAGGCCATAGTAGAGATAAATAATATTTACACAAGATCGACAACCATAGACACCTATACTCAATCTGGTATACCCCAAGAGATGAAATAGATACAAATACATCATAAAACACCTTCCAAAAATAATTTGAATGAGCTACAAATAACATAATATATTCCAAACTCATATCCAAATGTAATGTATAGAAATTTTCATCATAACACTATTTTGGTGTGGAGCCTGATCAGTCTCTAAGTGGGCGATTGTAATTTTCTCTTTGTTGGATAATAAAATAAGTGGATGTATATTTCTCTAGTGGGTATAGCCCATATTGGGTGAACCATATTAAATTTGTATGTTATTTATATTTTTTTCTTCTCTATTTCTACATTATCTTAACATTGTTTATTGCTCATATCTGTTGAAACTCAAACAACCGGTATTAGAGAAATGTATATTTTAGTAATTTGGTAGAAAATCTCAAATTTGAGTGGGAGCAATGGTAGAGGAAGGAAATCTTAAGGTTGGTAATTTTAATGACCAAAACTATCAGCTATGGAAGATTATCTATCTTAAAAGGATCTTTGCTTATCATTGGGTGGAAAAGAAAAGAATTTGATGACTATGTCAGATGAACAATGGGTAGTTCTTGATAGGAAGGAACTAGAAATAATATGGTTGTGTTTGGCATCATTGGTAGCTTTCAATATTGAAAATGAAACATCAACAAAGGGTCTAATGATGACATTAGACAAACTTTATGAGAAACCCTCACCTTAAATAAGATATTTTATATGAAATGTTTATTTAATATGAAGATGGAAGAAGGAAGATCTGTTAGTGATCATTTGAATGAGTCTACCATGGTTACTAGTCAACTAAGTTTTGTAAAAGTAAATTTTGATGATGAGGTTAGGGCTCTCTTGATTTTATGCTCATTACCTAAAATCTGGAATGACTTTGTCATAACTATAAGTAACACTATCTATGGTTTGAACACTTTAAAGTTTTATGATGTTGTTGGTGTTATCCTTAGCAAGGAAATGCAACAGAAAAGCATAGGTGATACATCATGTAAATTTTTTATTGTTAAGAACAAGGGATGAAAAAGGAAAATACTTAAGAGCCTAGGTAATTGAGGAAAATCCAAAAAGGGCATATCCAAATCTAGGGTAAATCTTGAATGATGACATTGTGGAAAGAAAGGACATCTAAAGAAAGATTGTTGATCTAGAAAGGGAAAACAATGGTATGGATAAAAAAGAAAATAAAAAGGAATTAAATGTAACAGGTGATGTATTACAAGGTGCTTTGATTCTTTCTTGGATAATATTAATGATCCTTGGGTGTTAGACTTAGTGGCTTCTTTTCATGCCACATCCCACAGAAAATATTTTCTAGACCATGTTCAAGATGATTTTGGATAGGTTTATTTAGGTGATTATGAACCATGCAAAATTCTTAGAAAGCAAAACATCCAGAAAGTTATGCACAAGCAATGCAAGTTGAAACCAGAAAGAAGTGGGAGCAAGGAATGAAAGATGAGATGGGTTTCTTGATACAAAATCAAATTTGGGATTTAGATGAATTATCTAAAGGTAACAAAGAATTGCCTAAAAATGGGTTTACGGGTTAAAGGAAGAACATGGGATCAATAAAAGATACAAGACAAGACTTGTGGTAAAAGGTTTTTCACAAAAGAGGTATTGATTTTGATGAAATATTTTCTCCTCTTGTTAAGCATGGAACCTTTAAGAATGGATAACACTTTCAATTTGAAGGGGAAGACATTTTTCAATTTATGCGAGTCCATCAAATATTCAACATAGGCATACTTACTATTATTAGATAGGAAATAATACTATAATTTTTATGATTCTTGGTTGAAAGACTATGTTTGTACATTCTTCAATTTGAGGGTCCTAGGACGTTTTCAACAAGAGATGTAGTGTAGAATAGTTCCTACCAAGTTCTAGTAGGGTAGTTTTGAATGATAGGGGAGGAGGAAAGATAAATGACTACGTCAAATTGTAAAACCAAAGGAAAGATTAAATTTATGCTTTGTTATTGGAAAAGCTTCTTAAATCTTAGAGGAAACCATATTCAATGGGTGGTGTGTACTTCAATTAACTGTAATTGTCTAGAGAATGTATTTCCTTATATTCTTATAGCCTAATTAATTCTAAAATGATAAATTATTTATCAAAATTATTTCTATAATATTGTTCTTGACTCCACATCAAAAAATTTAAGGTACAAGTAATAGGTTATTCACTCTCTATAATAAAACATATCCTTGCCTATTTCATGAAAAAAATCATATCTACTTTGTACTAAAATTGAATCTATAGAGTTAGAGTAGAGAAATCTATAGAGTTGCTATAGAGCCTAAATTATAAAAGTGAGATTTGGTTTCTTTTTTTCATTGGCCAACTAGAGTTAATACTCTAAATCATAGGATTTCACAACTCCTTAGGTTGGGAAAACAATAGTATCAATTTCAATGTTATAGCCCAATACATACTAGTTCCAACCATGACAAAGCCATCTTTTTTACAATATCCATAAAGAAAATTCAAAGCAACAGTAATCTTGAATTTTATGAATATCTAGATGCTCGATTAGTTGCAAGAAAAGCACATAAATGCTTGTTTGTAGGAGTCCACATCTTGGATATCATTTTGACTATGATAAAAAAGAAAAGGGTTGAAAAGATATAAGTTTATGTTATTTCATTTTAGCAAAGTCCAAACATGATGGAATGTACTTCAACTATCCTAGAAGACTAATGCAATAATAAATATCTATATCTCTAATTTGTAGAGTTATAATTTTTCTATAGAAATTTAACACAACCTCTAATTTTCAATTATGTACCATGCACATTGTCTCATGAAAGGTGGACTAAAATGTAAGGTTAAATGGTTAATTCTATTAATATTTGACTGGACTAATATGTACACCATTATCTATACAACACCCAAAATGATTCATTTCCTATAATTATTGATTAATTAAAAAAAGATATTCATTGTATTCCAATTCTTAATTAATTGATTTTTACTTCTAACTAATTAGTATATTTACAATAAAAGGGTCATTTTGGGTGCTTCTTACATGTTGCCAATATGTACAGTTAAATATTCTTTTTCCCTTGATATTTGACCATAAATTAAAAGCAATGAAGCATAGTTTATTTACAAAATAGTAACATTGGTGTTGAAAAGAGATTACAATTTTTATGCAATAAATTGCACCCGGTTTAAAAGAAAAGTACATGTGCATTTAGAAATTATGTATTTAGTGATATTTTATGTTAAAATTGGCTAAAAAAGAGGTTTCATTCCTTCTAAAAGAATATATTATTCCGTATGTAAGACAAACTCTTTCTTGTTATTCGAACTGCAGCCTAAGAAGAATAGAAGTAGATACATTCTTAAATCCCTCTACAAGCTTGCAATAAGCATGTTTATGTTTGAATCCTTTATGGTACAACTTTCCTTTTGAAAATCTCTTTAGTTGCATTTCCCCTCACAACCTTCGAGTCTACGCACTAGGGTATCTGTTAACTAAAGCTAGATTACGAAAGAATGAAAAAATTGTGAATATAATGTAGATCAATCTATCACCAATATAGCAGAATAAAGTAAATTCATACATATATTATAGATAGATCTTAAACCCCAATAGAGAATTGTTTTTTTAAAAAAATGTTATAAAAGAAGCTCTAAAGACCCATGAGAAATCCTTACAAAACCTAGAGGGATGGAACCTTCCTTGACTAACATCTCCTTGCAGTGTGGTCCCATGATCATAAAATGTGTTGTTAGTTGCATATGAAATGTTTTTGAAAATGGCATTGATAAAAGAGAAAATTATTGTGCTTTGTGGCTTTAGAGTTCCCAAGCCTGAGGGTTTGGAAAGTTAAGATTATAAATTTAATTGAAATCTAATTCAACAGTAGTCCTTAAATTGTTAAGAGAAAAAAGGCAACCCATATTCTATTATATAATGTCAAAATCATATACCTTGTGATCTCCATCTTATGCTCTTGCTCTTACATTAGTGACTAGGTCTGTAGTTACAATGTATAGTAACATCCCTTGGATTCAAGCCATTATACAAATAGAACAGAGAAGTACAAAAAAATAATAGAGGGGCATACAGTTCATCTGGCTTGCTATCACCATCCATTGTGAATAGTAGCTTGTTCCTAGAGTCATACCTACAAAAGTGTTTCAAGGATTTCTAGTAGTAGTTTCTAAAGCCATATCCACAAATGAGATTCATGAATATCATTCCAACATCATAATCCATGAGATGGCATCTCTTTAGTGATGTACTCTCGAAAAACTCATTTCTCATGAAATCCCTCCAAGGAAGTTGTGATGACATCTCTATTACAACACCCTATCAAATAGTTCAAATGCCTTGCTTAATCTCCTCTACTTGCACATGCTTTCCCTCTAGGAAAAATTCTATGACTGTAGTTGAGATAAACAAGAAAAGATTGTTAGAAGATGTCCAAGCTCTATGGAAGAAAACCTCAAATAGAAAAAAAGATAATAGGAAATACTCGATTAAATTAATATCTGGTTCAAGCACAAAGAAGAGTGTCCATGTCACTACAAAAATTATGACACTTAAAATGTAGAAGATTGAAAAGATGGAAGTGGAGCAGTGTAAACAAAGCATGTCAAATAGACTGAGAGAACGTGTTTAGTTAGGGTTGAATGTAAAAGCTCTCGTGCCTTGTTTCTATTGCGTGATTTATAGAGGGCATTAATTGACTTATCGAAGCACAAAACATTGAATCTTTGGCTCTTGGGATAAGTGACTCATTCCACTTGTTTATGTTTGTGTATCTATGAGATGAGGTGGTGTAATCTTTCTCTATCCTTTGAAAATAATCATGTGTAGGCCAAAAAAAATTGGTAAACAAGCAGTTTCAAATGCAATGGAAAGCTAGGACAGGTACTGGATGGAAATAGCAAGAAGGACTATAGTTTCAAAATATCAGCCTCTTGTCCACAAATGAATATTCCAAGATCTTTGTATTGATGTTTGTCTTAGGTAATCGCGCATTCTCATGTATCGTGAATATACAAACCTTCCTTCTTGGAACTCCTGCAACTGTTAACATAGCCAATAGTAGAATTCAAAAATAATAAAAATTAATGGCTATGTTAAAAATTATGCAACTTCACTCATCAAAGTACTAAATATAAAATGAATTTTATAATGCGTTTAATCTTGATTGGTTATTAGTGCATAGTTTAATAACTGTAGCCAATAGCAGAATTTTAAAAAAAAATTAGATTAATGGCTATGTTAAAAATTATGCACTCCACTCATCAAAGTACTAAATAAAAAATGAATTTTATAACTCATTTAATCCTGATTGGTTATTAGTGCATAATTTAATAACTGGTTAACGTCCAAGTCCTGCGCACATATAACTTAGGAAATAGATTTCATCACAAATACCACTAGTCAAAAATTGACCCGCCCACCATTCTTAGATCCCCATTCACCCATTATGTCTGCCTGCACAGAGTTTATAATCCCCTTACAACTCACAAACCAACGTCACCATTAAAGGATGGAAATATCTCTACTTTGTGCATCTTTTAAGATAAAGGCTTGAGATATGTTGATTTAATGTGATGTGGGTAAATTAAATAAAAAGGTGGGTGCATCGGTCCCATGATAAAAGTGCACCTGCAATTATTTAAAACACTTGACAAATGGACTGGACCGTTTACACATTTTGCATGCCCTCAATGTTTGGGCGTATTTATTACTTTTAATAATCGATTGATGCTTTTTGGCTTTCACGTTTTCCTTTGTGTTTAAAGGTAAACGTGAAATCCAAGAAGCATCAATCAATTATTAAAAACTAGCAATCACATCTTAGCATGCAATGGGTATGTCGTAGAGTTATGGAAAGGTCATTTAAGTATTTGTCCCTTTATTTTTCACTCCCTCTCATCCTCTCTAAATCTCTAGATCTCCTTATCAACCCATCTCTTCCTCTTTATCTCTCCCTCTCTATGTCTTCCTTTGTATCTCCTTACATCCCTTTCTATCTTTACCTCTTGATCTATTTCTATCTCTCTATCTATTTTTCTCCCATTCTTCTCACTCTATATTCATCTCTATCTCTATCTTCCTCTCCCCCTTCAATATCTAAACACATCTCCCTCTCTCTATCCATCCATTTCTCTCTATCACCCCCTTCCTAAACCTTTAAATCTCCACATCTCCATATTTATTCCCCCATATCTCCCTCTATCTCTATATTTTTATCTCTCCATCCCTATATATCTCCCCCTCGTTACATCTCTATATATCCCTTTCTACCTCTATTTTTATCTTTATATCAACCCCTCTCTCATTCTCTCTTATTTATATATTTATATACTCGACCCCCTCTCTCTATTTCTCCCTCTCCTCTCCATATCCATCTTCTTCTCAATCTCCATCTCCATACCTCTCTCTCTCTCTCTCTCTCTCTTGTGTTCTTCCCTCTACACCACTCTCTCTTTCCATCCCTATCTCTCCCTATTTCCCCTATCTTTGGTAGGAGAGAATCATTCAACACATGGTCTGAATATTTTAATCACATCCTCCATGATTATTAAAATACTTTTCTCACTAGATATTCATTTTAGTTTTACCACACAAAAAGCTTTTTTACCTAGGAAATGCGAGTGTAAGGTATGCTCTAGCGTGGAAACATTGAATAAT
Organism: Chamaecyparis obtusa; assembly: GCA_027943335.1. Classification (NCBI taxonomy): domain Eukaryota; kingdom Viridiplantae; phylum Streptophyta; class Pinopsida; order Cupressales; family Cupressaceae; genus Chamaecyparis; species Chamaecyparis obtusa. The sequence goes on along the minus strand of BSBK01000894.1, from coordinate 143,072 downwards.
GAGAGACAAAGATTGATGTGTATGAGAAAAACATTTATACATTCACTTCATTGTCTTACCCTCCACTTGACAATCCAGAAATGTATCTAGTTGTATGAGACTTTGCAAAATGAATGACCAAGATTCCTTTGATGGTAGTGCATTGGTTCTAAAATATTTTGGACCTTGGTGTGTAATGGGTATGCCAAAGATATGTGGAAGGGAAGAAAAAATGTGAAATTTGAAATGAGTTGAAAAAAGGTGTGGTCCTATTAATGTAAGAGAGAAGCATTTAGTTTAGGAGCTTGTAGGAATTAGCATTCACCCTTCTTCACTTTTAAAAGATATGCATGCATACAACAAAGCCCATATGCTTCTCAATATAAAAATGAGGAGGCACACTTTGTTAGGAATGAATGCTGAATGTTGGCAGTCATTCTATAGTAGTTGTTGTTGCATTCATGACTATGATTGTCATTGATGTCAACACAGTGATCTTCTGGAGACTAGCAGAGAAGTAGACAGTGTTTTGATTAGCGCACATGCGATATTATAGTTGGAGCTATGTGATGTTGAGGTTATACTCTTTGATATGTTATATGTCTATGGTTAAGAGCGCAGACAATAATTCATTGATTTATGAAAGTTATGAGCATTTTGGTAAAAGCAGTATTCAGGTAGTGTTCCTGAGTAGCGGTTTGTGGAAATCGGATGATATATCCTAATCGGGATGGAATCTAGTTTTGCGTAGTTAAAGGGAATTTTGAGACACATTGATGATGACGTAGTTCACAATGCAAACTTCAAGGTCACACGAGTGAAGAGATATTGCATTTGGAAGCTGACAGTTTTGTGTAATTTTGATGTAGCGTATCGAAACTTTTATTTTGTAATTGTGTGCCAACTCATTTGTAATTATTTGAGTGTGGTATAAAGGAAGAAATGTTTTTCCTTATTGTATGTAGTTGAAATGTGAAAGAAGTGTGAGCATGGTTTGGTTGCATGTGAATGTAAGCATGAAGTGAAGAAAAGAGCCTAAGAGATTGTGAAAGTGAAATTGTGAAGGAAGACATGCGAAGTACAGAGATCTAGAATTGAGATCTTGTGTAGCTGTGAGTGCGGTTTGGCACAGTAAGGAGGTAACATATTTCATATTATTCTGTTGAATAATATTAAGGTTATTTGGACAGTGTGTTCAATGATCTTACCCTGAAGCTGTTTGGGTAGTGGGTCCTTCTATCTTTCATAACTCTTAACAGGGTTAGAATCTTTTAACAGGGATTCAAAATCTCCTAACAAAGATTTATATGTTCTAAATGTATTTCATAAGACTCCTAACAGATTCCATCCTCTCACAAGGAATATTCATATTAGTGCATCTTTTGTGGGCATCATTCCCACCGGGGTTTACTCTTTGCTCAAGAGGTTCCCTAGTCAACATATCTTGTGTTATTGTGTCATTGTGTATGAATATCTTTGTATGGTTAGTAATTGCATTGCTTACATGGTTAAATGTTGTTGAAGATGTTAAAAGTTATAATTATCTGATAACTGATTCACCCCCCCCCCCCTCTCAGTTATCTTGGTGGACTTTACTTTCTAACAATTGATATTAGAGTGGCAGGTCCTTGAAAGGAAAGTTTAACAGCTTAAGGAGATCCATGGTGAATTTTAGGAAAGAAAGCCCTAAGTTTTGTAAGGAAACTCAGGTGCGGAAACAGCTTCCTACGCTAATCTCTATAGGAGAGTATTGTGCAAATTCTTTTAAAACCTTACAATTTCAGATTCGTTAACTACTTTAACAAAGATATTGCAACCACATACCATACATACAAAAAAATAGAGAATGACACAATGATATACCCTGGGGAAACCTTTCGGTAAAAACCCCAGCACTCCAAAACCTGCACAATGTATTGATCAAAACTATTACAGCTTACAATACACTTGCAATGCAAGTTCTTTCAGAAGATTTCTAAACCCTTGAAAACAAATCACGGCAGCATAAAACATTCCAAAAATACACTCGCATCATCACTCTTCACAACCCTAAAAAAGCTTATATCATGCGCTTCACTTTTTAGGGCTACTCCCAAAGATAACCGTATTAGGGTTTTACCATTCTCCAAGAAAATAGGAACCCCAAAAAAAATTTCAGGGCGATGCCCCGAACACCACGATTGGGGAAGAGTGTACAGTACTCAAATTTATCAGTTGCCACATGTCTTCACCTGTCATTGAAACTTCCTGACATAGCTCTTGCGTGTCATAGGAATCCGTCATAACCATTTTAGACATGATCTCCTTACACACAATTCAAGATGCTGACACATCAACATTATTTGCAAGAAATACATTTTACAAAAAAAATAATAAGAATAGGAATTATCCAAGGTTGAGACACCTTATTCCTAACAAGTTTGATGGAGTAAATTTTGACAGCTGGAAGGAAAAGATGAAGACACATCTATTGTGTTTAGGACCAGGCTATTGGTTGATTACAAAGAATGATAGGACTATAATTGAAGAAGACAGCCTTGAAACAAGTTCTAAAGATGAGGTAGATCTATTCATGTGTAACATACTTGCAAGAGAAGCACTCTTGATAGCACTTCCGGAGAATTAATATAGTCAGGTAAAATATTTTAAGAAATCTAATGAAATTTGGAAAGCTTTACACTCTACTTTTGAAGGTGATGAACATGCAAAAAGAGCTAGATTATATAATTGGATATGTGCATTTGAAGATATTAGAATGATGGAAGATGAATCTATTAGAAGCTATATTGGTAGAATGTCAGAAATTGTTGCAGGGATAAAATCTTGTGGAGGATCAAAGACAGAGAATGAAGTGATATGAAAAATTCTGAGGACATTGACTCATGTATTTAAGTAGACAACATAGATGATTGAACAAGTTATACCTTGTACTACAAACTTTACAAGAGAGACTCTTCTTGGAAGATTGGAAGCAGCAGAGATGAACCTGAGGTTATCAAGAGACTTACCTAGAATGGAGACAACATTCAGCGCTCTTAGTATTCATCCTACTTTGTCAAGAAGTACCAGTGTGAGTGGAGATTATGCCAGCAGCAACAAATCTAGAAATGAAGAAGATAAAAAGATTGAAGAAGGTATTGCCTTGCTTGTGAAAAAAGAACCAGACGGTAAGAAAATTTTTAAATGTTGGACTTGTCAAGAATATGGTCATTTTGCATCTAAATGTCCTAAGAGAGTTAAGAAGTACAGAAATAATTTCAAACCTAGAAGATCTAACTAATGTTATTATGCTAATGATGAAGATCTTGAAGCTAGTATAGAAAGAACTTTGAGTGAAAGTGATACTGAGAATAATGATGAAATAGGATTTGTAGCAATTAAAGAAGAAAATTATGAATCTGATGTTAAAGAAGAAAAAGCATTAGTTTCCCAAGTTGAAAAGAAAGTTGATTGGATTATAGATAGTGGTTGTTCACATCATATGACTGGAGATATGAAGAAGTTCATAAAGTTTAACAATTATGATGGAGGAGTTGTTAGAGTTGGTAACAATGCACCTTGTTTGATTAAAGGTATAGGATCTATTACTCTTGATGGAAAGACTAATACTGATGATGTTTACTTTGTTGATGGATTGAAACATAATCTTTTGAGTATTGGACAGTTAGTGGATAAGGGATATCAAGTTTGGTTTACTGAGAAAACTTGTGTGATAAAGGATAAAGATGGAAATCTAATTGGAACTGGATCTGGAACTAGAGGTAATATATTTTAGTTGAATCCTACTGAGATGACATGCTTGATTACTAAAATTGATGACAGTTGGTTATGGCATAGAAGGTTTTGTCATATAAACTTTGATAACATTGTGAAAGTGAGTACTTCACTTGCAGTAAGGGATTTTCCTAAAATTATGAAGCCTACTAACATGATTTGCAAAGAATGTGTGATGGCTAAGCAGAAGAGAAGTTCATTTCCTAGTAAGAAGTTCACATTAGCAGAGAAGTTGGAGATTGTTCATACAGACTTGAGCGGTCCTACCAGGACTAGAGGATTCTATGGAGAAAGGTATTTTATGATTCTTGTTGATGATTTTACAAGAATGATGTGGATTACATTTCTAAAAGAAAAATTTAAAGCATTTGATAAGTTTAAGATCATTAAGAATAAAGTTGAGAATGAATCTGGAATGAAGATTAAATGTTTGAGATCTGATAGAGGTGGAGAATTTACTTCTAGAGAGTTTAACACTTTTTGTGAAGCGAATGGCCTTAAGAGATAATTTTCAGCCCCTAGAACACTTGAACAAAATGGTATTGCAGAAAGAAGAAACAGGTCAGTAACTGAAGCAGCAAGAGCTATGGTATTTGACAATGACTTGGTGAAGATATTTTGGAGAGAAGTAGTGAATACAACAGTATATACAATAAATAGAGTACAAATCAGAGTAGACACAGATAAGACACCTTATGAATTATGGTTTGGACATGCACCCTCAATTAAGTATTTTAGAATTTTTGGAAGCAAATGTTATATAAAGAGAGATGATGATATTGGAAAGTTTGATCCTAGAAGTGATGAAAGTATTTTTCTTGGATATTCTTTGAAGAGCAAAGCATATAGATGTTACAATAAGAGAACTAAAACTATTGTTGAGAGCGCAAATGTTAAAGTTGATGAGAAGTTTAAAATTCAGGAAATAATGCTTGATTATGAATATGATGAAGAAGCTAATCCTCAGCCTAACATTGAAACTACTGAATTATTCTATGAGACTGACAGTGAATTGTTGAATGAGAATCATACTGCAGAAGAAACCAGAGAAGAATCTAAAGAAGAATCTACAGTTGAAGCAAGATCTGTGACTATGACACCGAACAGGTATCTATCTAGACATCATCCTATTGAACAAGTTATTGGAAGTTTGGACAGAGGAGTTATGACTAGAAATAAGGTACATTTATGTTTGATTTCTCAAATTGAACCTAAATCTACTAATGAAGATTGTGAAGATGAACATTGGATTAATGTTATGAAAGAAGAACTAGATCAAATTGAAAAGAACAAGACATGGGAATTGGTTCCTAGACCTAAAGACAAGAATGTGATTGGAACTAAATGGGTATTCAGAAACAAGATGAATGAACAAGGAGAAGTAATAAGAAACAAAGCAAGATTAGCATGTAAGGGATACTCGCGGCAAGAAGGAATTGACTATGAAGAAACCTTTGCACTAGTAGCAAGACTTGAAGTAGTAAGAATGTTCTTGGCTTATGCAGCTTTTAAAAAATTTAAAGTGTATTAGATGGATGTGAAGTTCGCATTTCTGAATGGTGAATTGGAAGAAGAAGTCTACATTAAGTAGCCTAAAGGTTTTCCTTTGACTCAAAAAGGAGATATGGTATGTAAACTAAAGAAAGCATTATATGGACTAAAGCAAGCACCTAGAACTTGGTATGCTAGATTGGATAAGTATTTGTTGAAATTGGGATTTACTAAAGGAACAACAGAGAGTAATCTATACACAAAAGAAATTGAAAATGGATTGTTAGTTATAGTTATTTTTGTTGATGACATTATCTTTGGAGGAGAAGATGAAGCTAGTGACAAATTTGCTGATGAAATGAAGACTGAATTTGAAATGAGCATGATTGGTGAGATGAAATACTTTTTGGGATTTGCTGAAAAGATTTGGAATGGAGAACTGTAAACTAGTTGGAACACCTATGGTTACAGGACACAAACTATCGAGAAAAGATGAAACACCAATAGTTTTGCAAAAGAAATACAGATCCATGATTGGAGGATTGCAGTACTTAACACACACTAGACCAGATATACATTCAGTTGGAATGGTAGCAAGATTTCAAGCTGAACCTAGAGAGTCACATTATGCAACAGTAAAGAGGATATTGAGATATTTAAGAGGCACAATGGACTATGGATTGTGGTATGAAAAATATGATGATTTTACCCTATGTGCATATATAGATGTTGATTGGGGAGGTAGTGTTGATGATAAGAAAAGCACCAATGGTGGAGCCTTTTTTCTTGGAGGAAGATTGGTTTCCTAGTTGAGCAAGAAGCAGAATTGTATTTCACAGAGTACAGCAGAAACAGAATATGTAGCAGCAACAAACAATTGTAACCAGATAATTTGGATGAAGCAGATGCTGAAGGATATTGAAATTAAGTTTGTTGAGCCTATTGTCATACATTGTGACAACACCAGCATAGTCAGTATGTCTAAGAATCCTGTATTGCATTCTAAAACTAAGCATATAGAGATCAAGTATCATGTTGTAAGAGAGAAAGTTGCTGAGAAAGAAGTCAGTCTGGAGTACATAAGCACAAAGGAAAAGATAGCAGACATATTTACAAAGCCTTTGCCTAAGGATACATTTGAGTATCTGAGAGGTATGCTTGGGGTTATGCCCCAGCCTACTTTTGAGTAATGACGCAATTGATTACATCCGTCCAGTGGTATATGAGCCCTATCTTTTTCTGGATTGGATGTTGGTACTTCCTCTATGGGGGAATATGTGTATCTGAGCTAAGTCATGAGGACTCTTGTGAATGTATTTTTTGAAACAGTGTCTTTTGACATTGAGTTGTTGTTGACATAGTGATGAAATTTTTGTCATTAATGTCAATGGGGGAGAAGTGTACATGAAAAACTATGTGTACCATCTGTTGGAGAGAATTGTATAGGAAAATGAAGCAAGATTTGATTGATGAAGAGGATTTGAAGAATTTTTAGAGCATCAATACAGCAGTGTTGCAGTATTGCATTTTTGGAACATTGGATGTTTTTCATCTATGTTGCCATCAATGCCAATGGGGGAGATTATTAGGAATGAATGTTGAATGTTGGCAGTCATTCTGTAGCAATTGTTGTTACATTCATGACTATGATTGTCATTAATGTCAACACAGTGATCTTCTGGAGACTAGCAGAAAAGTAGATAGTGTTTTGATTAGCACACATGGGATATTGTAGTTAGAGCTATGCGATGTTGAGGTTATACTCTTTGATATGTTATATGTCTATGGTTAAGAGCATAGACAGTAATTCATTGATTCATGAAAGTTATGAGCATTTTGGTAAAAGTAGTATTCAAGTAGTGTTTCTGAGTAGCAGTTTGTGGAAATCGGATGATATCTCCTAATCAGGATGGAATTTGGTTTTGCGTAGTTAAAGAGAAGTTTGAGACACATTGATGGTGATGTGGTTCACAACGCAAACTTTGAGGTCGCACGAGTGAAGAGATATTGCATTTGGAAGCCAATAGTTTTGTGTAATTTTGATGTAGCGTATGGAAACTTTTATTTTGTAATTGTGTGCCGACTCATTTGTAATTATTTGAGTGTGGTATAAAGGAAGGAATTTTTTTCCTTATTATATGTAGTTGAAATGTGAAAGAAGTGTGAGCATGGTTTGGTTGCATGCGAATGTAAGCATGAAGTGAAGAAAAGAGCCTAAGAGATTGTGAAAGCGAAATTGTGAAGGAAGACATGCGAAGTACAGAGATCTAGAATTGAGATCTGGTGTAGCAGTGAGTGCGGTTTGGCACAGTAAGGAGGTAACATATTTTATATTATTCTATTGAATAATATTAAGGTTATTTGGACAGTGTGTTCAGTGAACTTACCCTGAAGTTGTTTGGGCAGTGGGTCCTTTTGTCTTCCATAACTCTTAATAGGGTTAGAATCTTTTAACAGGGATTTATATGTGCTGAATGTATTTCATAAGAATCATAACAGAGTCCATCCTCTCACAAAGAATATTCATATTAGTGCATCTTTTGTGAGCATCATTCCCACCAGGGTTTACTCTTTGATCAAGAGGTTCCCTAGTCAACATATCTTGTATTATTGTGTCATTGTGTATGAATATCTTTGTATGGTTAGTAATTGCATTGCTTACATGGTTAAATGTTGTTGAAGATGTTAAAAGTTATAATTATCTGATAACTGATTCACCCCCCCCCCCCTCTCTCAGTTATCTTGGTGGACTTTACTTTCTAACACACTTGACACCATTAACAAATGAAAATTCTTCAAACAATACAAATTAGTTGCAATAGTTTCAAGTATGTCCCGTATATTTACTTTTCCTAATCCTACAAAGTTCACTAGAAAAATAAAAATTTAAAGAAATTTAAAATAATATATATGTTTCATTAACTTTTGTTATCTACGTTTTGTTCATTTAAGAATCAATATCTTCCAAATAATATCACCTATGTATTTCTTTGTACGTACTACATTTTTTTCACAAATATCGTCTAGTTCTATACATCTAAACATTTGGTTGTCTCTCACCATCTCTACCTCTTTATCTCTACCACTCTATCCATTTCTCTTCCAAAATATCCCTATTTCTCTCTCCTCTCTCTTTGTCTCCCTTTCTCCCTCTCTCTATCTCCCTCTCCACATCTCTATCTCTAATTCTTTGTATTTGTCTACCTCTATGTCTATACCACTCTATCCCTTTCTCTTCCAAAATATCCCTATTTCTCTTGCCTCTGTCTTTGTTACCCTTTCTCCCTCTCTTTGTCTCCCTTTCTACATCTCTATCTCTACTTCTTTGTATTTTTCTACCTCTATGTCTCTACCACTCTATCCCTTTCTCTTCCAAAATATCCCTATTTATCTCTCCTCTCTCTTTGTTTCTCTTTCTCCCTCTCTCTATCCCCCTCTCCACATCTCTATCTCTAGTTCTTTGTATTTGTCTATGTCTATGTCTCTACAACTATATCCCTTTCTCTTCCAAACTATCCCTATTTATCTCTCCTCTATATTTCTCTCCCTCTCCCCCTCTCCATATCTTCTCTACTTCTCTACGTCCCTCTTCCCCCTTCTCTATATCTCTTTATCTATATATTTCCCTCTTCTTCTCTTGCCCTTTATCTATTGACATGTCTCCTTTTCATCCATCCATGTATCTCTCCCTCTCTCCCATATCACTCTTCTTCTCTTTCCCTTTATCTATTGACATATCTCCTTTCCCTCCATCCATATTTCTCCCTCTCTCTTCATCTCCCTCTTCTTGATCTCTATGATTATATCTTTGCCTCATGCACATGGTAGAGAGAGAGAGAGAGAGAGAGAGAGAGAGATTCTATTATAAAAATAAAAATCTAAAAATTCTATACAAATATTTTATTACTTGCATTATATTTATTATATAATACAACAATTATGAAAATATTAAAAATAAAAAATTTGATTCTAAAATAATTTTCTAAAAAACTGAATAAAAAATTAAACATATTAAAATATCAATACTAAATAATACGTAGAACTATAATTATACACTATAATATAGTAACTAAAATCTAAAACTATAATGTTGAAAAGTTTAAAATAAAGAAATTTCCAATTTTAGAACTAATTAGTTGAAACAAATTTGCATTGTTCATGCATCATTTGTTGAAGATATTTTTTTTTGATACTCCATGTTGAATTATTAACATTAATTTTAAATTAACACGCTTTGTAAAGTGCTTTTGCAATATAAAAAGTTTCTACAACGCATGAAAATAGATGTGTTATTTACTACCCCATGTTTGTGTCATTATCACTCTTCTTCTTCTTCTTCTTCTTCTTCTTCTTCTTCGAGGGTTGCTTCCTCCTGGGTGATGCAATTGGTGTGTCATACATTTTATTTGGTTGCATTCATTTGCTTCTAATTTGCAATTATTGAATCCTTTGTAAGTTCTATTTCATTTTCTATATGGTGAAAATGTTTGTATAGGAATAGCTCACTCTAAGAGAATATTTTGAAGTGTTCTAAGTCTTTATTTGTGTTTTTTAAGTTCTTTCTAGTCTTTTCTTTTAAGTGCAACCTCTCCTCTCTTCCATCTTGATTCCTCTTCTTTTATAGTCAATTTGGGTTCTTTGAGTTCTCTATCATCCTATGATCCAAAATATCATTGATATTTATATTATTCTTAATATAATTTAAATTGTGAATTACATTTATGAAAAGTATTAATCATTTTATGATAATAATTAAGTTTATTTGTTTATATTAGTTATTTTTTTCATAAACACTTAAAAACAAATTTATAAAATTTAGTTTTAAAAGATTTAAGGAACAACTACAACTATTAAAGAAACGAATTAAAAAGTAATTATTTAATGACTTCTAATTGCTTGATTAAAAATTTATAATTTAAAAATATTTTTAAATTAACTAAATATTATTTTCTTTCATCTATGATATTTGTTGTCTACTCTACAATCAAAAGAAATAAAGATTACTATAAAAAATAATTAAATTTTATTTTTTAATAGTTCAAGGATGTTTAATCTATCGGAAAAAAAAGCCAATAGAAACAAATAAACTTAATTATTATCATATATTTATTAATACTTTTCATAAATAAAATTTAAAATTCAAATTACACTTTTTGTTTGTAAAAAAATTAAATTTAGTTTCTAATCATTATAATTTTTTTATCTCATATCACACAAGTAGAAGAAAAAACAAGTGAAAAAATCTCCATATTTACCCGTCATCATTCAAACATTTTTTTTTTTAACTTAACTCTAATTTTCTTATGAAAATCGCAAAATGCCATGTAGAAGTCATTACACGTCTCGAAAGATTTTCTTAGGGGTAAAAAAATCTTTGAAATATTTTTTATCCAAAGACTTTGGTTTGCCGTTTCAAAACAAGGACCGTAAACAACACGAAAAACATAAACAAATTAATAATAAAAAAGTGACAGAAAAATACGACGGCCAAGATGATTTGTATGGTCGGCGAGAACCATTGATTTAAAAATTCCTCCCCCTCATGAAAATGCCTACAACGTAATAATAAGCATATCTCAAGCCTTTATCTCAAAAGAGACACAAAGTAGAGATACCAACACAAAATAGTATGGAATTTGGGCATTGAAAGACTATACATCACAGTAGTTGCCCTTGGCGATGGTGCAACCAGAATGTACCACTGTAAAAGAGTACATCCCACTACTATAGCTTTACATCCCAAGAAATAGTCGCTTCTACTGTTTTCCTCAATTACTCTTGCCTTTAAATACACCCCTTCCCTCACATCTCAAGCATATTCTGCAGTTTCATATTGCATTACTAGCATTAAGCTGCGCTCGTAGTTAGAAAAGTATCAGCATGTCAGGAGAGAAGATGGTGGATTTCCAAGCAATGTGGAACGCCCAGAGGGCTGCTGGACCTGCGTGCATCTTGGCCATCGGAACTGCTACTCCTCCCAACGCTGTTGAGCAGAGCGAATACCCGGACTATTAGGGCCCGTTTGTTTGCAGGAATTTTACCGGAATTGGGTGCGGGACTTCCGATTTTAAACCAAATCCGTCGTTTGGGACTTTATTTTGCAATTCAGGGTTATGCATTCAAAACCCAGATTTGTCCCTAAAATGGGTGGCACCATCTTCCCACCGAAGAGGTGGAATTCAAAAGCAAAATCCAGTTTTGTAAAAAATCATTGCAAATTTGATAAATCTATCGGGTCCGCATCTTCCCACATTCATTTTTTGGGGCTTTCAAAGGGGGTTTTGGATTCATTATCACACTCGCTCTCTAGAAATCTGTTCTCCCGCTCTCGCACTCTGCAAATCCGTTCTCCCGCTCTCCCACTCTGCAAATCCGTTCAAATCAGGTTTGTCAAATTCGTTTCCATTTGAACTTGTGCAAATGCCTATTTTATTTGTTCTTGTTGCATGTAATGGTAGTTTTGATAACTGTCTGGTTATGGATTCCAGTCGCAAAGATTCATGCCTTGCACATTGTTTAGAAAATCAGGTACCCTCCCAAAAAGTATATCTGGGTATAGTCGAATAGGTGGAATAACTTGGGCACCCATGTTGGCCTTCTTTTTGTGGGCTTTCGTTGTGATACTGTGGGTTCGTGGCTTGGAATGTCCAGTTTTGGGGCTTTTGCTGCCTTTTTCTTATGATGGGAATCTATTGTGATATTATTTCAATTTGAGTATTATTAGTAAACTTATCAGGGTGCTAGGGCACAATTTCGTGTTTGTGGTAGTTGTGTCGAGTTTGATTGTTGGTTTTTCCAAGCTTTGCTTTCAAGCTTTGTGGGCATCAATGGCAGGATTTCTTTCAGCTGTGTCTTCAAATTTATTTATCTATTTGTTTTAATGGTGTAGAAACCCATCTTATATTGTTTCGGTGAACAAACAAGCACATCAATCTCACACCAGAGTTAAATGTTTTTCCTATTTTCTTCATTTTTTGGATCTAAATCTGCTTATTCCCATTAATTTTAGTGGCATATAGATTTGGTTTAAAATGATGAATGAGGGTTGGATTTATGTGTGTATTGAGTGACTATAAAATTTCATCTTTTTGTTCGTACTTTTTAAATTAGTAGACCTAGTCATGGCAATCAAACTCTGCAACCAAAATCTCAAGGGAAACTTCGCGACAATGACCCAAGAACACGGTGCTTGTGTATCCTTGCTATGTAAATCAAAGGTGTATGGATAAATTTACCCTGAGAAAAAAATGCCTAGAAGATCATTTGGTCATGTCTCGGTGCATAATGTACAGTATGTCCTTTTAGCAGTCTCCATAATGTTCAATGTTCAAGAAATATGGTTCCATTCGAGATATGTAATAGTGGGCAGCAAGTGTGTTGGTCAATTAAGTAGGATAGCTTGTACTCCCATTACTTGTGCAACCTTAGGCCTCATAGATCTTGTGCAGAGCAAGCCAAACAAATACAATCATTCCCATATAATACACATGAGCAGCATGGATAGGTCGTGAGCATTAAGGAAGACCAAGTTAGACCACGACCCTTTTAATCTACATTTTTTTCACACATTGTTTGTTGAATGTTTAGCTGTCAAAAGCTAAATGAGATTGTTTAAATTTTAACGTTAGATGCACAAGAACTCATTTGATAGATATATTAACATAAGTAGATGTTTCTAAATAGAGAATGTGTTATGCACGAAATGGGACCCTAAAGCAATTTAGTTATTCAACATTAATGGTTTTGGGATCGTTGACAGTCCACACCTTACCATCCAAAACTAGTTCCAATCAAATAGTTTAACACTGTTACAATACTTTTGAAATGTAAGTGGATTAAGGATTACTTCCAATGAATAAATGAGTGCCTTGAGCCATCAAACCAACTAGCTTTACAAAGATATTCTCATTCCGAGCAGGGAACATTACATATGACTATTAATAATTGGATCATTAAACAGTATTTCACATCATCTTACAAATTATTATAAACTATTAGATCATTAAACAGAATTTCCCATCTTCTCATGAATGATACAAGTGGAAACACCGCCCTTGAGAAAGAAAGAAAAATGAACAGACGTTAAAGTCCAAACCAATTGAAAAATGTCTATTGTAGCATATAGCTTCAGAAATATTTTAGTTTTTTGAGATCTGAATGAATCATTTTTAGTTTTTTGTTTCCAAAACATGCTCTTGTCGATCACTGCAAATACTCTAAGAGGGCAATAAGTCGAGCATTGAAGACACAATGTCAATGAGATAAGGGTAAGTCTAATCATTTCCACTATTTTCATATGGAATTTGAAAAAGATAAATTCAAATGATATTTAACAATATAAATCATACAGTTCTCTTGTGTTTATAAACTATAAATACTAAATGCTACTCAAAACTTGCAGTTGGTAATCATTACTGCTAATTTCATAACAAGCTTGCAAAAAATTTAACAATTGATGGTTTAGAAATACAAATCATAAAAAAATTTCCTATCTAATTAGGATAGCTTGTACTCCCATTACTTGTGCAACCTTAGGCCTCATAGATCCTGTGCAGAGCAAGCCAAACAAATACAATCATTCCCATATAATACACATGAGCAGCATGGATAGGTCATGAGCATTAAGGAAGACCAAGTTAGACCATGACCAGGTTAGTAAGGCGAATCTAATTGGGTTCCTCGAACTATTTTTCTTGAGCAGAAATTAAGCAGGAGCATAATTCTGATAACAACTCTATGCATTTTACAGGTCACACTGATCACCATCCATAAACAACACCACCAAACAATTCAAACTATTCTCTAACATAGTAAAGCATACAAAGTTCCATCAAATTCATCAGTGTGAATAAACTTCCATCAAAATTTAGAAAAAAAAATGAAAATATAATTTAAATCAAAAAATTTACCTTGATTATAGGCATTTGGCCTCCAAACATAAGTACAACAAACATCTGCAAGAGCACCCTGAATGTATCTCTAAAATGTTGTTTGCATATTTGCCATTTCATGGGAGTGAAGGAATATTATCATATGACTGTCCTAAAAGAGCCTTAGCTTTGTCCCATGAATCAATCAAAAACTTGATTGATTTTGAATTATCCTTGTTTACTGCTCCTATATCTACATCAAGAGGTCAAATCATATGTGTAATTTTGAAACAAAGTAAGAAATAAAAAATATAAAGTTGGGTCTAAACCTTTGGGGAACAAGGACTTCGAATAAAATAAAATACAAGATGAATGTTAAATATTGCACAATAATGTACCACTTGAACATTGCTGCTACAACAGTCCAGTTGTATTCAAAACTGTTAAGCTTGATAGTGTTCTTGTTGTCATATACAATCATAGTTTGCAAGCTTCAAGCTCACTATTTTTGTCATGTTGTTGCACCCTATATGACTCTTTCCTACTTGTATAAGGCTTTTTCCATTGTCATTACACTGTTCCAACCATAGGATCTTCCACATTTCCTCACTCAAATCATTTTATTTGTCCACATTTTAGGCCATTGATGTATCCTATTAAGAATATTGATGTTCTAGGATGGGTAGTTGTGGAGACCACATATTCTCATCTTCTCACAACTCTTATTGCTTGTGTTGTCATAGCCACATTAGTGGTGGCCCGAGAAGGTAGTGCACAAATGGGTAAACGAAAAAGAAAAGGAAATTCTTTTTATAGAATGGTTATTCATTCCAACGATGTGGATTGTCATGATCAGATTCACATGAGTAGGGGAGCCTTCTTTCGTCTAGCTACTATCCTAAGGCTGAAAGGAACCTTGACAGATACGATACACTTGACGTTAGAAGAAGAACTTGTGATGTTCCTCCACACCATTGGCCATAATCTGAGGAACTGCAAGATTGCCCACAACTTTGGGCACTCAGGAGAGATAATCAGCCGATACTTCCACAAGGTGTTGAGGGCTATCTTTGGACTCCACAAGGATTTCTTTCTACCACCTAGTCCAAACACTCCTCTTGAAATTAGTGGGAATGAACGTTTTGATCCATTCTTCAAGGTAATTGTTGTGTTACAAATTTCTTGTATGGATTTTTATCCTTATCATATTATTGGTTGACCGTAGAATTGATGATTGTATCATATCATATAGGATTGTGTTGGAGCTATCGATGGAACCCATGTACCAGTCACTATTGATGTCGACATGTAGGGTAAATATCATGATAGAAAAGGCAACCTATCGCAAAATGTTATGGCTGTGTTCCTTCGATCATAAGTTTCAGTACTGCCTTGCTGGTTGGGAAGGGTCTGCCGCGGATAGTCGTGTTCTAGCTTCAGTTCTGTCAAGAGTAGATCCTCTTGTTGTTCCCCCTGGTAAGCCAAATCATAGTTTAATATACTCAAGGGTACAATCAATGTTTCATGTTTTAATAATATACTTTATTTATGTAGGAAAATATTTTCTAGTGGATGTTGGATATCCCAATGCACCTGGATTTGTTGCTCCTTATCGATGTACATGCTACCACCTAAAGGAGTTTTCAAGAGAGAATCCAATGAACTCTCGAGAAGAGTTGTTCAACCATCGACACTCCTCTCTTAGAAACTCATTAGAGTGTATATTTGGTATTCTCAAGCAATGTTTTCCAATCCTGAGGCATGCCACATCTTATCCTATCATGACACAAGCCCATATTGTATTAGCATGTTGCATACTACACAACTACATTACGTTAGAGGATGACATTCCATCAGAAATTGTCACCGAAGAGGAAGATGATCATGATGGGATAGATGTGCCAATGCTGGAGACATATGGGTTGTCTCAGCGTGATAGAGACCAATGGGCACAGTTTCGAGATGATATAGCAAGTAGAATGTGGGAAGAGTACAGATCCCGAGAATGGTTGTTCTTGTATGAGTCAAGACTACATGATGGTTTCCTTTTTCTTCTCTTTCTATCTGCAAGTATTGAACTTTTATGGGTCAATGTGTTTTATTTGAGTAAACTGATGTATGAAGATACTTTCATATACATGATGGTTTCCTTTTTCTTCTCTTTCTATCTGCAAGTATTGGACTTGTATGGGTCAATGTGTTTTATTTGAGTAAACTGATGTATGAAGATACTTTCATATACATGATGGTTTCCTTTTTCTTCTCTTTCTATCTGCAAGTATTGGACTTGTATGGGTCAATGTGTTTTATTTGAGTAAATTGATGTATGAAGATACTTTGATACCATTAACAACAATTTGTATACACAGCATGGCATACACAAAATTAATGATGAGCATGGATGAAATTGGTAACACGAGCTAGATATCTCCTTCCTAGAAAGAAGATAGTGTGGACAAAGGAAATGGAATGCAAGTTTCTAGACTTGCTCCTCGAGCAAGTACAACTAGGCAAAAAATGTGACGGAGGCTTCAAAAAAGAAGTGTGGTCCACAATTGAGAGGTGGTTCAATGCTGATATGAACCTCAATCTATCAAAGGACAACTTCAAAAATAAGTTGAAAACCTGGAAGCTTTCCTATAGAGTGATGAAAGAGCTAAGGAATACAAGTGGTTTCTCTTGGAGGGTATGTGCAAGAAGATGAGGGGCCAAAAAGTGGCGATGTGAAAAATATTCACTTTTCACTCGTCCAAAAGCGCACGAAAGTGCTTGTTGACTTTTTAGTAGGCCTGGGTGTCAGTAAACCTGGGCAAGCCTGCCACCAAAGCACATTCCTAATCGGGTACCCGATAACTGTGGCATATATCCCGCACCCGCGAGCCCTATTCTTCATTTCCTAGCGCGATTTTATCATTTTCTAGCCGCGGTTTTCTTATACCCGATATATTTTCGGATACCTGATATTCGAAATGTCAAATTTGACTTCAAGCATATTTGGTAAGTAGTTAATTGTATATTTTTATTAATTTATTTCATTTTCATTGTAAATGTAGTGTTTTTTTTAAAAATAGGGTTTTGTATTTATATTTGTAATAATATTTGAAACTTAGATTTGTTTTTTATTTAATCAGGCATGGCTGACAACAATGAAGAAAATAACCCTCCAAATAACAATCCCGAAAACAATCCCCCATATCTAAACCCTAAATCTTTACAAGATTTGATAGAAGAAAATTTGAACACAATACGAGGTTTCCAAAACACGTATCAAAATATACCTACATTAGCTCCCATGCTTACCACACTAAATACAATTGTTGGAAATATTGACACACTCACGCAGCAACATAATGTTGCTCTTCATTGGCATGATGATATGCACGACCAATTTGATGACGAGCTTGACCATGATGGGATTGAAGCCCTTAATATAACTAAGGAAGATATAGCGGCCCTTTTTGTCGATCCTAAAACCGGAATACCAGTTGACCCCAAAAAGCCCAAATTATCAATAAAATGGTGCACAAATGAAGCAATGCGCACAAACTTTTGAGATCGCTGGTGGATGGTTTTTGATAAACCACCACATAGCAATTTGGAGGTCCCATTTTATTTCCTTAAAAAATTGTATGCTGAGTTTGTGCTTGGTCAACATGTTGATTATTGGAGTATGAGGCCCAACATGGGCATAGGCAGAGGAGCTCCTCAAACTAGGCCATCTTCCCAGCACCGAAAGGCCACTACCTTTGTCCCCCCCACTGATGTTGCACCCCCTCCTTCAGTGCAGCATCCTGATATCATTAGAGAGGCTGCTGAATAGACTATTAGGGCAATTCATTTACTGAGTGATTAGTTGATCACACAGACTAGGTCAGTGTTGCCTCCTGTGGATGTTGCTGGCGCATCGACATCTCGTCGGAGTTCACATGTATGCGAGCCCCATGCATGCATTATGTGCAGGCATATGTGCCTCGGACCGCTTACTGATTCTGATATATATCAGTTTCATGATATTGGTGAGGGAGATACAGGAGAGGCTACTGCAAAGGTTGCAATACCTCATGGAGCATCTACATCTCATGAGAGTGCTCAGGAGGTGCACGTAGAGCCATTGACTCCTGTTGATACGGTAAGAGTAAACATTATAAATAAATTTGTCACATGACTTATTTAATTTAAAAATAATTTATTTCTTTAGATTAGGTTTAATGATTGCATGCACTTATGTATATATATTTTTTCCATTTATGTTCAGTCGATGACACAGGAGGAGGTGAGACAGGTGGATGAGTCCACACTTTCGACCATTTCATTTGGCCTTGATGACTATACGGTATATTATAAATTATGAACCCATTAGTTTTTTTTTATATCATTTGGTGTACATGCTTAAATCTCTATCAATTAGAGCAATAAAATTCATACATTTACTAATATATATTGTCATCTTATTATGTTCTTGCAGGCTACAGCCAATGTCAGTGGGGGGCGTGAGGGGGTTCCTTCATCAGGTGTCGACAAAGGAAAGGTAGTTAATTGTTTAAGATTAATTATGCATGCATATGTATGCCACTTGTGTGTAGTAATAAATATTTTACTTGCACTTTATTGTATAGGGTGTGGATATTGATGATGTCCCGACACCGGTTCGGCGGCGTAGGGTTACAGGCATCTCGATTCGGAGTGATAGCCCAATTGTACGTAGACTTTTACATATTGTTATTTGTATTTTGTAACTAGGGTTGCTATGATGAAGTACATTGATATATAATTGACAATCTTTTTACTCTCATAGGTTACTCCGACTGTGAGGGAGGTCCCACGAGAATCTTTCATTTCTTTGTTGACCCAGCCCACTATTCCAGAGGAGGGATCACCAGATGTAAGTTTTAATTTTAGTTCAATCAATTTGTAATTTTGTTATGCTATCATCCTATTTTGTAGATTTATTACTCTATGTTGCACCAGTCTACTAATCTCATTATTGCAAATATATATTTATAGGTCAGAGTTGGTATTGTTGGCATGGTCCCTTCGCTACCCAGGACTTATGTTAGGACACCTGATCGTGGTAGGCGATCGAGAGACTAGGTACAAATTTATTTGTATTCAGTTATAATTTTAATTAAATTAGTGTTTGAAAATTATGAATTATATATATATATATATAAAATTCATAATATACAAATCATATAAAGTAAGCAATCTAACTTTGGTTTGAACTCATTTTTTATGCAGGATCAATCAGAGCCCAACACTTCTTCAAAGAGGCTACATTTTGATGACCCCCCTACAGCATAGGATGCAGTTTTAGTTTTGTGGTCATTTAGAGATGACACTTGGCACATTTTGAGATGGCATATATGCCACATTGTACACCTTAAAACATTGATTTTGTAGACATTTTGAAATGGCATGTGCCATATTTGTATATGGACATACTTTTGATACATTTGATACATATATAGAACATATTCATTTATATGTTATATTTGCGTCATCTTTTGTATATACATATTTATTATTCATGTTTGTGGAATTGAATGGTGAAGTTATATCTTGACTATGATTATCATTATGATTTAAATTATATCTTGTTGAAGTTACATTTGTTTTTCTTTACTCTGGAATACCCTGTTCATGGAGCTTATTATGTTTGAGGTTTAACTTCTTGTTAGTGAACAGATTTGTCTTCGAAAGAAATGCTTACAAAATGACCTTTAAAGCCCAAACAAAAAGACTCAACCAACACCAACAGTTGGGTCACTTCGCTATTGAGAAGCGTAAGCGCCCTTTGAATTATCCGAGTACAACTCCCCATGCAGGATTTACAATGAATCAACTAAACTATAAATGATAATGCTTTTAACCTGAAAGCAATAAAGGCTTACAAACATCTATTCATAAACACGAGATAGATGCGAAGGGACTAATTTACTAAATAGTGCCATCTGGATCTTATTGCAACACAAGTGTTAATGCGTCTGTGTTTTGATTGGATGCTTGGTGCTATAACTAGAGTGTGTCATTTCTGGCTCTCCACAAACATACCACTTCATGCAAGTGACACCAATAAATATTTTGTCGAAGCCATCATACATATGTATTTTGGGATTCAATTGCGAGCACGTCCTCCTCAATTTTCCCACCCTGTGAACCTGAAGCCAACATCTCTGAATCATGACTGATGTCAACACAAAGAACTGCATTATCATGCGTCATGAAGGCATCATCAGCTTGGTATTGAAAATCACTCTTGAGTTTCCCACTGATATAGTCCCATTCCTCTATGAATCCAACAACCGAAAAGATCGTTGCCCAATCATGCTTAGTGCACCTTGGGGTCACTTGGGTCGAGCATGGTCGCGAGCGTTTTTGTGACTCTGTGGGTAGAATGGGGTTGTCACTGGTGTTTACCTAGCCAACCGGAGCCGATGGAGTAGACGGTTCGATGCCAGGTCAGACGATTTCAAAGATACGATGCTGAGCCACTTTCAACTGACCCTCACTGCAAGTTTTGCCATCGACTGAGATCACCTTGCCAAATGCAAACGAAGTTGAATAGCCCAAAATTGAGAGAGGTTATTGTAGACCTCAAAAACATGATCCCATAGCACTTGATAGTTTGTTGATAGCTCTCATGAGGTCCGAGATACGGGCCCCAGAAGATCGCTGCCCAATCGTGCTTAGTGCACCTTGGGGTCACTTGGGTCGAGCGTGGTCGCGAGCATTTTCGTGACTCTGTGGGTAGAATGGGGTTGTCACTGGCATTTACCTGGCCAACCAGAGCCGATGGAGTAGACGGTTCAATGCCAAGTCAGACGGTTTGAAAGATACGCTACTGAGCCACTTTCAACTGACCCTCACTGCAAGTTTTGGCATCGACTGAGATCATCTTGCCAAATGCAAACGAAGTCGAATGGCCCAAAATTGAGAGAGGTTATTGTAGACCTCAAAAATAGGATCCCGTAGCACTTGACAGTTTGTTGATAGCTCTCACGAGGTCTAAGATATGAGCCCCAAAAGATCGCTGCCCAATCGTGCTTAGTGCACCTTGGGGTCACTTGGGTAGAGCGTGGTCGCGAGTGTTTTTGAGACTCTGTGGGTAGAATGGGGTTGTCACTGGTGTTTACCTGGCCAACCGGAGTTGATGGAGCAGATGGTTCAATGCCAGGTCGGACGGTTTGAAAGATACGCTGTTGAGCCACTTTCAACTGACCCTCACTACAAGTTTTGGCATCGACTGAGATCGCCTTGCCAAATGCAAATGAAGTCGAATCGCCCAAAACTGAGAGAGGTTATTATAGACCTCAAAAACATGATCTCGTAGCACCTAATAGTTTGTCGATAGCTCTCAGGAGGTCCGAGATATGAGCCCCAGAAGATCGCTGCCCAATCGTGCTTAGTGCACCTTGGAGTCACTTGGGTCGAGCATGGTCGCAAGCATTTTCGTGACTCTGGGGGTAGAATGGGGTTGTCACTGGTGTTTACCCAGCCAACTAGAGCTGATGGAGTAGACAGTTTGATGCCAGGTCAGACGGTTTGAAAGATACGCTGCTGAGCCACTTTCAATTGACCCTCACTACAAGTTTTGGCATCGACTGAGATCGCCTTGCCAAATGCAAACGAAGTCGAATCGCCCAAAACCAAGAGAGGTTATTGTAGACCTCAAAAACATGATCTCGTAGCACCTGACATTTTGTCGATAGCTCTCATGAGGTCCAAGATATGAGCCCCAGAAGATCACTGCCCAATCATGCTTAGTGCACCTTGGGGTCACTTGGGTCGAGCGTGGTCGCGAGTGTTTTCATAACTCTGTGGGTAGAATGGGGTTGTCACTAGCGTTTACCCGGCCAACCGGAGCCGATGGAGTAGACGGTTTAATGCCAGGTCAGACGGTTTGAAAGATACGTTGCTGAGCCACTTTTAATTGACCCTCACTGCAAGTTTTCGCATCGACTAAGATCGCCTTGCCAAATGCAAACAAAGTTGAATCGCCCAAAACTGAGAGAGGTTATTGTAGACCTCAAAAAGATGATCCCATAGCACCTAATAGTTTGTCAAAGATGATCCCATAGCACCTAATAGTTTGTCAAAGATGGTCCGAGAAATGAGCCCCAGAAGATCACTACCCAATCGTGCTTAGTGCACCTTGGGGTCACTTGGGTCGAGCGTGGTCGCGAGCATTTTCATGACTCTCTGGGTAGAATGGGGTTGTCACTAGTGTTTACTCAGCCAATCAGAGCTGATGGAGTAGACGGTTTGATGCCAGGTCAGACGGTTTGAAAGAGACGCTGCTAAGCCACTTTCAACTGACCCTAACTGCAAGTTTTGCCATCGACTGAGATCGCCTTGCCAAATGCAAACGAAGTCAAATCGCCCAAAATTGAGAGAGGTTATTATAGACCTCAAAAACACGATCCCGTAGCATCTGACAGTTTGTTGATAGCTCTCACGACGTCCGAGATTCAAGCCCCAGAAGATCACTGCCCAATCATGCTTAGTGCACGTTGGGGTCACTTGGGTCAGGCGTGGTCGCGAGCATTTTCGTGACTCTGTGGGTAGAATGGGGTTGTCACTAGTGTTTACCCAGCCAACCGGAGCTGATGGAGAAGACTGTTCGATGCTAGGTCAGATAGTTTGAAAGATATGCTGCTAAGCCACTTTCAACTGACCCTCACTGCAAGTTTTGGCATCGACTGAGATCACCTTACCAAATACAAACGAAGTCGAATCGCCCAAAACCGAGAGAGGTTACTGTAGACCTCGAAAACATGATCCTATAGCACCTCATATTTTGTCGATAGCTCTCACGAGGTCAGAGATACGAGCCCCAAAAGATCGCTGCCCAATCATGCTTAGTGCACCTTAGGGTCACTTGGGTCGAGCGTGGTCGCGAACATTTTTGTGAGTCTGTGGGTAGAATGGGGTTGTCACTAGCATTTACCTGGCCAACCAGAGCCGATGGAGTAGATGATTCGATGCTAGGTTAGATGGTTTGAAAGATACGCTGCTGAGCCACTTTCAACTGACCCTCACTATAAGTTTTGGCATCGACTGAGATCGCCTTGCCAAATGCAAACGAAGTCAAATCACCCAAAACTGAGAGAGGTTATTGTAGACCTTGAAAACATGATCCTGTAGCACCTGATAGTTTGTCGATAGCTCTCATGAGGTCTGAGATACAAGCCCCAGAAGATCGCTGCCCAATCGTGCTTAGTACACCTTGGGGTCACTTGGGTCGAGCGTGGTCGCGAGCATTTTCGTGACTCTGTGGGTAGAATGGGGTTGTCACTGGTGTTTACCCAGCCAATCGGAGCTGATGGAGTAGATGGTTTGATGCCAAGTCAGACGGTTTGAAAGATACGCTGCTGAGCCACTTTCAACTGACCCTCACTGCAAGTTTTGGCATCGACTAAGATCGCCTTGCCAAATGCAAATGAAGTCGAATCACCCAAAACTGAGAGAGGTTATTGTAGACCTTGAAAAAAAAATCTCGTAGCACCTCACAGTTTGTCAATATCTCTCACGAGGTTCGAGATACAATCCCCACAAGATCGCTGCCCAATCATGCTTAGTGCACCTTGGGGTCACTTGGGTCGAGCGTGGTCGCGAGCATTTTCGTGACTCTATGGGTAGAATGGGGTTGTCACTAGCATTTACTTGGCCAACCGGAGCTGATGGAGTAGATGGTTCGATGCCAGGTCAGACAGTTTGAAAGATACGCTGCTAAGCCACTTTCAACTGACCCTCACTGCAAGTTTTGGCATCGACTGAGATCACCTTGCCAAATACAAACGAAGTCGAATTGCCCAAAACCAAGAGAGGTTATTGTAGATCTTGAAAACATGATCTCATAGCACCTGACAGTTTGTCAATACCTCTCACGAGGTCTGAGATACGAGCCACTTTCAACTGACTGTTAGTGGTATGTTTGAAATTTGAACTATGAAATTAATCATGATTAAGCTTGTTAAATTTGATAAAAAATAATATCCTTAAAGCATTACAAACAACAATCAAACATGTAAGAATTCAAACCATGCAAATGACATAAGTATATGACATGTAAGATCTCTTCTTGGTACTATTGGCCACCCATACATGATTTTGGTCATAAGTCCTTATGAAGAGTTTTAGGACATTTAACTTTAAATCAAATTGATTGTTACAAATTGCCATTATAGGCTTCAAAAGATCTCAATTAACCATTAAGGATCCTTTTGTCCTTCTATCTCTAATTGGATCCATGGTGACCATAGGCGTCTTCATAGGTTCTCCTGCACAAGTTACATTCCACATACAAAACCAAGTTTATTGACTCAAAATACAATCTAAGAACGGTCAAATTAATGTATTGAAATTAAGCTTAACAAACTTAGAAAATAATGCACTAAGTTAACTTATTACCTAGTCAAGTGTTCCTGAAGGGTCATCTCTTTGCTTCAGGGCCTCCAATAGTGCTTCATGATCAGCAGTAGTAATAGTCCAAAGTTCTTTTGTCTTTGGTCTTCCTTTATGCTTTGACAACTTGACATTTGTTGCTATAAGGTGTGAATACATAAGAATAGTTTTGTGCTTCTCATAGTCTTCAAATGCGGGAACTCCATTCTTTCTAATCATGTATGTTTGCAGCCATGTTCCTGTAACAACAACTGAACCAATAAGATATGTGAACCCATCACCATCTGTCATCAGTTGTACAAGCTTTTAGTTACCTTGTACACAACATGCTAACCAATAATCTGACCTCTCATCATTCCCCTGCGGTGCAACCAATGCAAAAACATCTCCTGGCTTCAAAAGATCTAAAAGATGGTCATAGTCAACTGTAGTGTCCATGTCATCATTTCTTATAGAGAGTGTCAAAGATAAAGGAGTCAGATACTGTGGAACCCATGTATCCACCCACTCACTTGACTCGCAATGATCCCAATCATATTGAAAACACATGGGGCAAAAACAAGCCAACTCTCATGTCCAAATGGTCCATGTACTACTATTGGAGCTTCGGAATGAATGCATTTTTTAAGAGTCTTTCACTGTTTGACAATCCAATCTATCTCCTATAGTTCCATCCTCAACCAACCAAAAGAATCTACGCACTGTAGAATCAAGAGTCCCCCCCTGTGACAATGCTAAAGTACACCAATCAACAATAGAATGAGCATCAAGAAATACAACACCTGAAATCCTCAATTGCTCCTTAATTAGAGCTCTCTTGACACACGCACCTGCTCCGGCATGCTCCCCTTTCCCATGCCCTGACTCAAAAAAACTCCAAATATGAGGTACACCTCTCTCCACATGCATTCTACACAACCAATAAAACATTTTGGCATTCTTAAATTGACCAGTGCAATTATCCGACCAAATGAGATGCCTATCCATAGCAATACCATTTTCCTGCAAGAAGTCAAAATAGTTCTGGAAACAATGTTGAACAAACTCATGAGAGTGAGACCTGTCGTCGCTCATATAAAAATGGTACTCTCTGATTATCTTTCACTCATCTTTTGTGCTATCAGGGGAATGTCTATATGTGATGTGTACGAAAATAGCAACCTGAATCGAATTGTAATATTGAGCTTGAGTCTCATTTTGGGGCTGCAATGTATAGTTCTCCGCAAAGTCTACAACAGATATAATAGTTCCAATGGGGAAAGTGTCCTTACATGTCCTAAATTGTTTATCCAACCATTGAGACCTGTGACTATGCCTTGCATACTTGTAAAAAATATTTTTCTTGAAATCTGAGATAAAATCAGCAACATTGTATTCTTTTGCAACTAACTCACATCAAGAGCCTTCACCTCCACTCTTCAATGTATATTTCACTATTTCATATACCTTTTTTTGGACGAGTGTCTTTCCAAAATTGTGTTCCAAACCCTCATGAAAACATCTTCTAAACTTGGACAAGCCACCACATTCTGAGCACTTGGCATTTAAGCAATTTTTTTTATAAAATAAACAACCATCATCTCTATGACATAAAAATTGATCTAGCAAGTCTCTTGATGATTTGGGAAGACCACTTGCACCACAATCCTCAAGCATTTCATTAGTATGAAATTTAGAATGAATGGACCGTAATAATTCATGATGCATTGAAAACTCAACATGATATTTGCAACAACATGTATTTCGAATCTTAAGGGGTACACAATAAAATGGCTTCACAGATTCAAAAGACCTTTGTGATATTTTCAATGTTGGATGTGTCTCACAAAATTTTTTATACAACATTGTTTGACTTACCTCCACATAATGTTTAGGATGTGGAGTGCGGTCTCGATTGCCAACTCTCAACTTCAAGACATCCTTCACATTTGGTGACACTCTTGAGTTAGCATCCCAAAATTGTTTAATTTCATCCTTGACAACATCTGTTAGCTTCTTATCGAAACGTGGAAGTCTCCCACCATAAGCCCATGTATCAATTTGAAGCGGATCATCAAGTCTTTCTCTTCTTGTGAGTGCTCTACCCAAAGTTTTATGGTCTATATTGAAGTCAACACAAGTTTGTCTCATCAAATGAGCCTTTCTCAACTGATGACTTACTAAGGAGGTTGTAAAAACCCTCCGAGCAACTCTCTTATCTTTTTCTCTGCTAGTCTTCCCAATGTTATTGAGAGATTGAAAATATTTTTCACAACAATGGCATTTCTCTCCATTTTTTTGTTCACATGAATCTTCAATTTCACAAGCACAGGTCTCATCTTTTGCATCTTTAACAACTGCAGAAAAATTTGACATTTCTCAACCAATGTCTTGTTTTGAAAAAATTGATCATAAAGTCTTGAAGCCCACAACCTAACGGTTCTATGTGACCTCTTTCCTTCCCAATTATTCATAATGTTCTCCTCAATTTAAATTAACCATTTAGGTGTTTTTGAAAGCCCTGAATTTGAAGATTGATTATCTTTATTACAAGGGACTTCATTTCGCATATAATTTGGAGATGTATAACATTCATGTCGTTCTTGTGCAACATTTTCATTCCCAAAGTCTACATTTTCAATCTCCATCTGTGCATTTTCAAATTGAACATCCTCTTCACTTACAACTACATTTACGAGGTCACCTTGATTAATGGTTAACATACCTTCTCTCCTTCTTCGGTGATTTTCCTTATCTTTTTCCCTATATGCCTAAATTTTGTCATCTGTCAGCTTCCTCTTATGTTTAGCCTTTCGACGACTCGTGCTTCCCATGGTGAAACCACAAGTCGACAAAAATCAAACAATGGGCCCCAAATCACATTTTTTGTTTTGCAACATGTGAAAAAAGTATAAAATCTCGTGATTGTCTGCTCTATGGGGACAGGGAATATTTTCATCAAATATTGCCTGGCGAAAATTAGGTACCCAAAAATATCGGGTACCTGATATTCCCTGACTGATAAAAAAATGGTAGGAGCAAATGAAAACAATTGAACTTTTACATATATTTATGTATATAATATATATAAAAAAGAGGCATATGATATATATAATGTATATTATATATGTACTAATGTGGTCGGCTAAATCTTTGTATTAAATGTGCCTTTTATAGGTGTCGTAAACCCTGGCTATGCAAAAATGGACGCTTTGAAGAATAGTTCACTGGAGGCAAAGAGAGACTCCCTAGGCATCCTAACGCGTGATAAGGGGTCATGGGGACTCCCTAGGGGTCACGATGTGTCAAAAGGGGTCATGATGATTCCCTAGGGGTCCTAGTATGCTTTATCATGCATTAGGACACCTAGGGAGTCCCTGTGACCCCTTTTGACACATTGGAATGCTCAAGTGTGTCATAAGGGGTCCTTTTGACTCCCTAGGGTTCCTAACACATGATAAAGCATACTAGGACCCCTAGGGAGTCATCGTGACCCCTTAAGACACACTTGAGCATTCTAATGTGTCAAAAGGGGTCATGATGACTCCCTAGGGGTCCTAGTATGCCTTATCACGCGTTAGGACCTCTAGGGAGTCCCTATGACCCCTTTTGACAAATTGAAATGCTCAAGTGTGTCTTAAAGGGTCCTATGACCCCTTATGACACACTAGAGCATTCCAATGTGTCAAAAGAGGTCACGATGATTCCCTAAGGGTCCTAGTATGCTTTATCACATGTTAGGACCCCTTAAGCCACACTTGAGCGTTCCAATGTGTCAAAAGGGGTCACGGGGACTCCCTAGGTGTCCTAACGTGTGATAAAGCATACTAGGACCCCTAAGGAGTCCCTGTGACCCCTTTTCACACATTGGAATGCTCAAGTGTGTCTTAAGGGGTCCTACGACCCCTTAAGGCACACTTGAGCATTCCAATGTGTCAAAAGGGGTCACAGGGACTCCCTAGCTGTCCTAGGACCCCTAGGGAATCATCGTGACCCCTTTTGACACATTGGAATGCTCTAGTGTGTCATAAGGGGTCCTACGACCCCTTATGACACACTAGAGCATTCCAATGTGTCAAAAGGGGTCACGGGAACTCCCTAGGTGTCCTAACGTGTGATAAAGCGTACTAGGACCCCTAGGGAATCATCGTGACCCCTTTTGACACACTGGAATGCTCTAGTGTGTCATAAGGGGTCGTAGGACCCCTTAAGACACACTTGAGCATTCCAATGTGTCAAAAGGGGTCACGATGACTCCCTAGGGGTCCTAGTACACCTTATCACACATTAGGAACCTTAGGGAGTCAAAAGGACCCCTTAAGACACACTTGAGCGTTTCAATGTGTCAAAAGGGGTCGAGGGGACCCCCTAGGGGTCCTAGTACGCGTTAGGACCCCTAGGGATTCCCCCTGACCCCTTTTGACCCCTTGGGAGTCCTAATGCATTCCAAAGGGTCACAGTTCCATAGAAGTTGCATTTCAAACCCTAATGACCCCTTAACATGCCTACTAACCCTATTTCGACATGTGGTCTCCCGAGAGCTCCCCATGGACCCCTTTTGCGTTCTACTAGAAAAAAGTCATCCAAATTTGGTACATAGATCTTCTGACATGTCTTAATGAATTTGAAAGGGTCCCCGTGACCCCTTTTGACACATTGGAACACTCAAGTGTGCCTTAATGGGTCGTAGGACCCCTTAAGGCACACTTGAGTGTTCCAATGTGTCAAGAGGGATCACGGGGACTCCTTAGGGGTCCTATTACGCTTTATCACATGTTAGGACACCTAGGGAGTCCCCATGATCCCTTTTGACACATTAGAACGCTCAAGTGTGCCTTAAGGGGTCCTACAACCCCTTAAGGCACACTTGAGCATTCCAATGTGTCAAAAGGGGTCAGGGGGACTCCCTAAGGGTCCTAACACGTACTAGGACACCTAGGGAGTCCTCGTGACCCCTTTTGACACATTGGAATGCTCTAGTGTGTCTTAAGAGGTCCTACAACCCCTTAAGACACACTAGAGTGTTGCAATGTGTCAAAAGGGGTCACGATGACTCCCTAGGGGTCTTACTATGCCTTATCACACATTAGGAACCCTAGGGAGTCAAAAGGACCCCTTAAGACACACTTGAGCATTCCAATGTGTCAAAAGGGGTCACGGGGACTCCCTAGGGGTCCTAGTACATGTTAGGACCCCTAGGGAGTCCCCCTGACCCCTTTTGACACATTGGAATGCTCAAGTGTGCCTTAAGGGGTCGTAGGACCCCTTAAGGCACACTTGAGCATTCCAATATGTCAAAAGGGGTCAATGGGACTCCCTAGGTGTCCTAACACATGATAAAGCGTACTAGGACCCCTAAGGAGTCCCCGTGACCCCTTTTGACACATTGGAAAGCTCAAGTGTGTCTTAAGGGGTCCTACGACCCCTTAAGGCACACTTGAGCATTCCAATGTGTCAAAAAGGGTCAGGAGGACTCCCTAAGGGTCCTAACGCGTACTAGGACACCTAGGGAGCCCTCGTGACCTCTTTTAACACATTGGTACGCTCAAGTGTGTCTTAAGGGGTCCTAAAACTCCTTAAGACACACTAGAGCATTCCAATGTGTCAAAAGGGGTCACGGGGACTCCCTAGGTGTCCTATCGTGTGATAAATCATACTAGGACCCCTAGGGAATCATCATGACCCCTTTTGACACATTGGAATTCTCTAGTGTGTCATAAGGGGTCGTAGGACCCCTTAAGACACACTTGAGCATTCCAATGTGTCAAAAGGGGTCACAAGGACTCCCTAGGGGTCCTAACGCGTGATAAAGTGTACTAGGACCCCTAGGGATTCATCGTGACCCCTTTTGACACATTGGAACACTCAAGTCCTAATGCGTTCCAAATGGTCACCTTGCATCAAAGGTTGTCTCACGAGCCCTGATGACCCCTTAAGACGCCTAGCGACACTGATTGGACATGTGGTCTCTTGAGAGCACCCCATGGACCCTTTTCAAGTTTGACTAGGAAAAATTCATTAAAATTTGGTACATTGGTCCTTGGACATGCCCTATTGCCTTCCAAATGGTCACTGTACATCCGAAGTTGCCTCACAAACCCTAATTACCCCTTAAGATGTCTAGCGACCCCGATTCGACCTGTTGTCTCATGAGAGGATCTGTTATAACTTAAATTAAATATTAAAATAATATATAAAATATTTGAAAAAATATAATATTTAATAGACTAAATATATAATATATATTATAAGATATATTAGATATTACATTTAATATATATTATCAAATATACAATATATTAATGTCCTGTTCATTTTATATATTATATATATTAGACATTATATTATATACGTGCAACAATATTTAATATATAATATAATATATATATATATATATATATATATATATATATATATTATGTAACATTTATATTATAATATAAAAATATTGCATTTAATATAAATCTGAACAGACTATATACTTAGGTCGTTAAAATTGATATTATCGAATATATAATATAAATAAATAATATATATAATATATATACTATATAATATAAAATATAAAACATAAATATAAAATATATAAATTATTGATTGTCAAGGTGAAAGAAAAAAACATCAAAATTAAAGGGAAATAAAAAAAGAGTGGGAGGGGGAAACTTTTCAAAATTCAAATTCAAACAAAATCGGGTACATGAAAAAATCAGGTACCCGATTAGGCTTGGTAATAGCTTTGGAAACCAAAGCCCCATGGTCAATGCTAAAGGTGTGCAAAAAATGTGTTTTTTCTCTATTTTTCTTATATCGACACTTCGACCATTAGGTTGACGACTTTTTTTCCACCCAATTTTGATAAAATGAAAAGGGTTTCTTTGGATGATTATCAGCTTTCCATCGATATAAGTGCTGTCATATTTTGAATTCGTTAAGTATTTATTAGTTATTTTCTAGTTCACTTACGTCTAAAGTCCTGATTGACATACTGATGGAAAAATAGCTATAACTTTCAAACCGTATAACATTTTTGAAATCTGAAAGATGCGTCACATTCTATGCTTTGTCTAGTATAAGAAAAAAAATTTAAAAATTGAATTATGATAATTTTTCAATGAGTAAAGGTGGTCAGACACGAGAGTTTTTAAATTCTGAAAGCGTTGTAGCAAAAAAATCATAATTAATTATTTGTTTGGAATAAAAATACCAAAAAATATGCATCACATTTGGGCATGAGTCAGCTACTTATATATAGAATATTATAAAAAATATTATCATTTTCTTTTGATTAGGGTGGTCAGACATACACATACTTCTTATTTTTTTGCTGAAATGTTTGTAGTGCTGCATTGCAATCTATACTTTTTACCAATCATATTAAAATTTTTTCAAAAAAGGCTTAGTAGTTCAAAAACTACATTCAATTTCCTACAAATTATGTTTTTACAACTTTTTGATATTAGGTAAATAACTAGTTCATTTTTTCACGTCAAGTTGACTAATCTTGATTTTCTGATTTTTCATTGCCACTTAAGGGCATAGTTTGGCCCCTCATGATCCTGCACATACCCTAGAATGAGGCAACTCAATGCATGGATGTTGAGGATAGCGTGTGGGATGAGCTTCTGAAGGTAGGGTGATCTCTCTACTATTTTGATGGAAATAATATTGCCTTATTTTAAAGTTAATAATGAAAGACAAAGAACCTAATCCATTTATTTATGCCAACATGCAGAAAAGAGAGTTCAAAAATGCCAAAGTGTATAAGAGGCAGCCCTTCTAGTACTTCAATGAATTGGGTGCAATTGTGGGTAATGACATTGCTGAAGGTAATGCAGCTACCACGGCCCTTGAGACTAAAGAAGGCAACCCTATGGAAGAGCCATTCAATGTGCATGATGAAGAGGACCTTGGTTTCAATATACATCTTGATAGTGTTGTTGATTTGGACGAAGACCCTTATCATTCCAATCAGTCCACTACAACAACAAGTACTAGAGGGTCTCCTACATCATCAATCAAAAAGGTGGGAAAGAGGAGGAAGGCAAGTATGGTAACTTCCTTGGATTCCATGTGTGAAACAATGAAGAAAATAAAAGAGGGCATAAGCAATGTTCACCTTGTCAAAATTGATGAATCTGCTCATGACAATGCTTTGACGGATGCATATAACGCTCTCAAATCCATCCCTGGATTGAGTCGAGGTGTATTCCTAAGGGTATACGAAACCTTCACGGGTGAATGTGAAAGAGCCAAATGGTTCTTGTTGATGACTGAGGACGAGAGAGTGGACTGGATTGTAGCCACTTATGGTGGATTATAGTTTTTTCTACATACTTTATCAAACTTTATCATGAGTTGAAACATTATCATACTTGTTCACATACAATGATACAATTGTGTCTTCGTTGATGATTGTTTATGATTGTTTATGGTTGACGATTGTTTATCAAACATAGTTTTTGTTTTTCAAATATATTCTAAGATAATGAAATGTAAATTGGTTTCCTAAAGACCCTGTCACTGCCCGTAAGGGTACAACAATCCAACCTTGTCTATATTTTTATGATGTTGATTCATCTATAAGAAACAATACTTTGTGATTGATGTTCTAAAGATTATAAGCTTTGATAAAATACAGTAGAATATTTGTTGTTGAGGACTATTGCTCATTGTTGTGACTGCATTGGACTATTGCTCGTTGTGACTGCATTGCATGTTCAAGATTTTGTTATGTTTATCCACTGATTGGACTGTATGCTACTGGTTGTGAACATCAATCACAAAGTATCATTTCTTTTCCAGCTTGCCATTGTTTTCTTAGAAAACAATGGCAAGCTGGAAAAGAAAGTATTCTGAGTATTCTGAATTTGGAGATATGACAACTTAATTCTGTACTTTTCCCTTCAAGTGCATTCTTTCGAATAGTTGACATACTGTTGTGTGATTTTAAATGTGTTGGAAGCCTATAAAAGGCTATAAAACTGACATGATGCTATACTCAATTTTACAGACAAAAGATGACACTTGTGATTTCATCAAATCTATAATTGCTATTCTATTCAAATCTTTAATTTATTATTTCTATTCTCTTTATATATATTCATGTCTGTTCCATTTTTTCCTTAATTAGAACTTCTTAGAAAAATACTCCCTCTCCCAATTCCATCTACTCAATCACTGGGTACTACTAGTACATAGGAAAGTATGTTGATGTTAACAAGATTCTTACAGTGATTGGAAGCGTTGTTAATTCCTTCTACAGATCAGGCAGATAAATACATATGTATCGAGCCAATAAATTCAATAGATAAAATCTGTGTAAGAAATATGACTTCAATATCCTTGAGTACATTCATCATTGGCATCAAGGGAAGTGATACAAATTCCTTTTTATGTAAAATTTTTAGGATCATGAATCATTCTAGATACTTCGTGAAGTCCAATATATAGAGTCAATGTCATAGAATATGATTAAGCAAGTTGTAAAATATTGAATTAGCACACTCAAAAAACTATATGAATTGTTCTTGTTAGTTGTCGTGAGCCAACCAGAGTTGATATTTCTCTAAGCCATCAAAAATCCTATTAATGTGTTGAAAGGCAACTTTCTATGATTGTAGAGAGTAAATATGCATCCAGAGATAAATTAATCTTGTCCATAGTGATTGTGGAAGTTCTAGTTAGATCAACCACCAGTATACACAAAGGCATTCAACTATATGTTTTATCAACCACCATATTCCTTCCCATGTTTTATCGACCATCTCATAATAGCAATTTTATTTCTTTCATTACATTATTTATCACTACATTTAATACATCATTGAACACTACCCTAATATCATTCTTTGTCACTGCTTTCACACTCACTCTTAATAATTACATTCTTCTTCTTACCTTTAGAGCAGCCTTTTTGTTATCATTGTTCTTTCACTGTTCTTCTGATTTGACATTACTATGGTAACACTTCATCTCACTGTTCATCAATGAAAGCATGGAGTTCTATATGCATAAAATGTGCCATTCATTTATCATACAGACTGTTGTTCCTTTTTGAGACTGCTAAATGTGATATTCTCTATTCAATGTAGCTGCTCTACATGCAAGATCTATGTTTTACTTATCTAAAAGTGTATTCCATTTACTCTTTGTTCTAGTGCAGATTTGACATTCTTTTCTCAACAAGATTCACTCTTTGACACGAGACCCGCTGCTATATTCAAGATCCTCACTGTTCTTCATAGATTTGGATTCTTTTCTTATGTTTTTATGTTAATCTTTAAGAATGACTGCTTCCTATCAACATATGCTTTTTATGTGTGAACATCTATTGTCATTAGCTTGTCTTGTTGCTCCTTTACGTGATTTGTTGTTGTTCACTATGCATGAAATGCTTCTTGAGATCTTCCTTCTCTTCTCGTGTTCAATTTGGGTCAGCATATTATCAATTTAAGTCACCATGTTAATTAAAATTTCTTAGAAAACAATGGCAAGCTAGAAAAAAATGACACTTATGATTGAGCACCTAGAAAAGCATGAAATTAATGTGAAGTTTATCCACTGATTGGACTGTATGCCAGTGGTTGTGAACATCAATCACAAAGTATCGTTTCATTTCCAGCTTGTCTATATTTTTATGATGTTGATTCATCTGTTAAGAAATGATACTTTGTGATTGATGTTCACAGCCACTGGCATACAGTCCAATTAGTGGATAAACTTAACAACATCTTGAACATGCAATGCATCTTTAGAACATCAATCAAAAAGTATCATTTCTTACAGATGAATCAACATCATAAAAATATAGACAAGCTGGAAAAGAAATGATACTTTTTGATTGATGTTCTAAAGATGCATTGCATGTTCAAGGTGTTGTTAAGTTTATCCACTAATTGGATTGTATACCAGTGGTTGTATAACAGTATACACTGGTATATCTCCATTACAAAATATACTTTGTCAGCACTCTTATGAGAAATAGAATTCAAAGATATTTATGTTGGAACACAAGTTGAACCCATCTTTCCTCTTACGATGCATTTTTTTGTGATTCGTGAAGTAAAATTTACATAAAAAATGTATAATCAATTGTAAAAACTTGTTCTCTCAATTGCCATGCAAAGATGTTTTAGAACTTCTCTTGGGATCATGTGTTAACCCAATCAAGTTATTTCTTTCATTTTTCCCTCTTTGTTTTGGTATACATTGGTATACAGTAGCCACTGGTAAGTACCCACTAGTATACTTATGTTGTTACAGAATAGTATATTCATTGTCAGAAATCTAATTTTTGCTTACTTGGGGAGATTGTGTTAATTTCTTGGATCCATGGAAAGATTATTTTGTGTTGCTAGTGATTATGTTGGCTTTCATAGAGTGTGCTTGTCTTCCTCTCCATTTTGGTTTTTCTCTCCACTTCAAGGTAGGAATCCTTGTTTCTCTCTTGTCCTTTGAATTTTGAGTGCTTTTAGAGGTCCATCAATGGAAGTCATCTCCAAAATTGTGTTTTGATCATAATTAACATATTGTGAAACTTGGAATTTGGAGTTCTAATCCAATGTGGAATATTTATGGATTTTATGAGCTTAAATATTTCTTTATGTTGCAAAATGTAATAGTTGTGCTCCTAGTTATGACACCAATTAAGTTCACTTGTTGCATGTATACCTTGCTTTCAAAGTAACTTATTGATAGTGTGGATATGGTATTTTTGCATATTGGTGCATATTGGTTTAATGTTTTGGTATTGCAAGATCTTGTTGAATCAATGGACAAACAAGCATGCCCTCCCTTGACCATTGTTTTCATTAATGTGCTTTTATAGACATATTAGCTTGCATTTGTTGGTGTTGTTTCTTTTAACATATTTAAGTGGAATACACAAAGGAGTACCACATGATGAATGCTTCATTTAATACATTGTTAAGGTGTAGTCTCATAACTATCCATTTCTAGTTCTTCAGACATGATTTTATAAATGTGTTTTGGTAGACGACTATATTTTTCATGATTATTTATGTATATACCCTAACCATCTTGTTATTATTGTTGCATTACGAAATTAAGTTAAATAATTCTACTTTGTTCAATGCTCTATTTCATCTTCAATTTCTTTTCATTTTTCATTCATTTTTAAAAACCATGTGATAGGTACAAAAATAGAAATGGATAGTTCTGAGATGACGCATATGATGATAAAGTGAGACTACACATATGCTGACATTAAATATGTTTGAAATAGCTTCTGGATTTGATTTTGTAGATATTTTTGGCATCAACGTTTACAAAAGAACTCTGTGATCCTTCATCAAGATGGAAGAGAGAAAAATGATTGAAAGAAAAGTCCATCATTTTGGTCTGTTGCAATCATTTTGGTCTCTTTCATCCTGATGATGGATCACAGAGTGTGATCCAAAACTATCTACACAATCAAATC
Source organism: Chamaecyparis obtusa (assembly GCA_027943335.1). Classification (NCBI taxonomy): domain Eukaryota; kingdom Viridiplantae; phylum Streptophyta; class Pinopsida; order Cupressales; family Cupressaceae; genus Chamaecyparis; species Chamaecyparis obtusa. The sequence goes on along the minus strand of BSBK01000894.1, from coordinate 106,136 downwards.
CAAAAGCTATTTGAAACATTGATGCCAAAAATATCCACATATGATGATAAAAAATGAGCTATATGATGATTGTTTACTGTTCATGTTTGTAAATGGTCAATATTTCTTATGGTACTCCTTGGTGTATTCCATTTAAAAATAAACAAGTTTTAGTTTTTCTATCATGTTTACTTTGTAGATGCAGGATTGACCATCTAACAATACGAAAAGTAATGGGAAGAATGAGAAGGATATGAGATGGTTGCTCATCAAATGAGGGGCATAATGGCGTAGAGCATGGATTTCCTTGCATTTTCTTATTTAACGGTGTGTTTTCACACCACCATTCAGTTCATGGATATTGTTCTTCCCCAAAACTTATATCTGATGCTATAGTTGTGTCATTATCTTTTTTCTATAAATTTGTAATATCAACATAAATGAAAGTTTTTCAATTTGTACTCCTAGAATATAGTCATGTTGTTATATGAATGAACAAAAATAGTATGAATGAACAAAAAATTGCTTGATACAATGTTTATGGCTATGATAAATGTCCCTATGTGTGAGTGTGGTGATGGATCGCATTGTGTGTTGAAGATGTCACACACATGGGAAAATCCAGATCGTAAATTTTGGAGTTGCAAAAATAAGAAAAAGGTTGTTAATTGCACAATATTTAAATGTTTACAAAGAATAAATATTAGTCATTATAGTGAGACTAACTTAGATTTGTATTGTAGGATGGCGGTGGATGTCAGTACTTTTGGTGGGCCAATGACACCTTGTCGCTGTCTACATCATCTGCACATTCTCCACATATACCTATTGTGGCTGACAAGTGCAAGTCTTGCAAAGTGCTTGAGAAGGCTATTGCAAAAGCCGAGGCTACCTATAAAGTTGATGTCATGTTTTTACGATGTTTACTTTGTGCAACAATCGTACTATTTAGCTGGGTCATTTATTGGGTCATTATGCAAAAATAGATATATATGTGGACTAGATGACTTATTTATATTTTGATGTGATATCAAGCAATGCTATAATTATTTTCTTGTTATAATATTGTTTATGATAATGTATAAAATTACTTTAAAAAGTTAAGTTTACTGTTCACAATATTGAAAAAAATTTATTAAACTTTGTTTATGATTTACTACATAAGAATATAAATTAATAAAAAAAAAACTATAAATAAAAAATGGACAACAAAAATAAAATATTAAATTAAAGCATTATATAATCATTATAAAAACTTAAATTTTCTTGTCAAATTCTAATTCCAATTGAAAATGTAGAACCAAACACAGAAAATGGATAATGTAATTCCAATTCCAATTTGAAATTGCAAACCAAACACAAATAGGAATTTCTCACTTCCAATTCCAATTTCAAAAATGGCAACCAAACACAAAATATGGATTGTCTTAGCCATCTTTCGGGTCAACCAAACGGTCCAAACTATCTTCCGAATACACAAAACTAGAATTTCAACACCTGGTTTTGAGATAATCAGGTTTTGACTCAAATTCCAATTCTACAAACAAACAGGGCCTTACTTCTGCATCACCAATAGCGAGCACAAGGTCCACATCAAGGACATGTGTAAGTTAATCAAGAGAATTTGTAAGCCCATAATCGACATTCATTGGTTTTAATTTCCTCCCACGTTTTAATGGTACATTTATGTTGTAGCTGAGAAGTCAAAGATAAGGAAGAGGTACATGTATATGACAGAGGAGATGTTGAAGGAAAACCCTAATTTATGCGCGTACATGGTGCCTTCGTTGGATGCTCGGTAGGACATGACGGTGGTGGAGGTGTCGTAGCTGGGTAAAGAGGCAGCTAAAAAGGCAATAGAAGAATGGGGGCAGCCCAAGTCGAAGATCACCCATCTCATTTTTGCCTCCACCAATGGAATGGATATGCCTAGTGTTGACTATTGTGTGTGTGAATTTTGTACCTAGATGTAGACACAACACTTCAGTAAAACATTAGAGGTTAGTTGAAATTGAAATCGTGCAATGAAATGAAAACTAATCTAACCAGGTGATTTATTTCCTTCTAGTAGATGTGAGTATGTATTCTCAGATTGGACCGAGATCAGTGACCTTGACGACACCTAAATGAAAGATTTGAATGCAAAATCTAGATATGAAATGAATGCAAATTAATCTATTTTTTTGGTTTTTCTATGCAATAGTATGAGAAATCTTATATGAAATCTATTCTAGATGGGAAACTAATATGCAATACAATTAATCTAACAATGATATGCTAAATATGAATGATCTCACAAAAGTTGTTGATTCGCAAAAGAAGCTTCAATTCTTTAGATACCAATTTGCCAACATAAGTTTGCAAATTATGAGATATGAGATTAAAGAGTTGAGCCTTGGTTTTATAGAAATTCAGGGCTTTGGATGTGCATGGAAAAACTATAAATCACTCTAGTTAATTTTTGAGTCAACAAGGAATTAAAGATAGTTAACTCACAATAAATCATGCAAAAATAGCTTTTTGATTTAAATTAGAAGTTAAGATCAGCTTTTAACTCAAAAGAGAGTTGAGTTTATTTTTAAAACAACTTGAATTGGTTTCTGATTTAGAGTTCAACTATTTTTTTGGATGTGCATAATTAATCATGAATTAAATAAATAAATAAAGTGATTTATCTTCAATTTAACTGATTTTGAAAATAAAACAATTGATTTATGGGTTAATCAATTATTAAATCAAACTTTTATTCAAAAATTATATTATTAAATTTGACAATTGACATTAATTAATTAAATAAGAATTTAATCAATTAATCATAGGATATTTGATTTATTATCAAAATAAAATAATATAATTTAGGAATAAATATAATTAAATCCAATTAAATAATTAAGTGGCAGTATTAAATCTAATTAATTAAATATTCAGAATACTCAATTAATCAACTTTAGGATAAATGTGATTTATCACCAAATAATCATTAAATTAAAGATAATTAAGATGATTAGGAATATTACTAGGAATATTCCCCAATGCAGAATTTATGATAATCAATTAAGATTCGATGATGTTCAAATGTGCCTTGGGTTAGGACTTCGATGTCGATTTCGTTCGATGTGTCGATATAGGAGGTTAATGAGCCTATAGCCCATTTTTGGGGTATTACATTTTGCCCCTCTTTGAATTACTGTGCGAAGCACAGTGGTTCAAAGACAGTTTGTGCATGATGTTGAAACTGATGTTTGAAATTAATATTGATATGAAACTGATTGAATTTGATATGAAGATAATAGGTCTTGAATGACCAAAGATAATGTTAACTATAACAGTAATGAACCGATGATTGCAAAAAAGTGTCAAAATGCCTGATTCTGAACCTTATGATTGCGAAAAAGTGAGTGACCGATTCCAGACCTGATTGTCAATAAGAATCACAATGGTATCACATCTGAACCCTTCAGTTACGAAGAACCAAGGAAATAACAGTAATGAACCGATGGTTATAAAAGACTGATATAGTTTACAAGATTAAGAGAATACCAGATTGATATGGATCTCGATGAATCTGATATGCCCCAAGTGATGATTGATTTGCCCCGAGCAATGAGGTCTTTTTGATGAATCAACAACTAGACGTGTTTGATGTCTTGATTACCGAGGAAAGATTTGGTTTCAAATTTAGATTACAAACTTTGAATGATGTGCAATACCATGCCCCCTTTGGGATTAAAATTGAAATCTAACAAGAAAAGTCAGCATTGAATGGTTTAGAAGCATGTTAATTGATTTGAGAAGTGGTTAAACACATTTGAGAATGCATTTTGCATCGTTTGGAGGTCCAGAAGACCAAGTTTAACTAGGTTAAACCATGAGTTGACCATAGTTGACCAAGTTGAAATTTTGATAGTTTGATGTAAGATAATTAGTTAAGTTGAATATTGGATTTCTGTGATGATTGAAAGGTCAATTATGCAAGTAGTGAATAATATGAATGATCGTAGATTTTGATTTTGATCCTGAAAAAGGATTCTACTTGATATTTCGTTGGATGGACCTTCGTGTAAGATTCAGATCTTGTAGTCATGTTTAGCATTTTTTTTTTTGAAGAATCAGTTTAGTGTTCAAGCAATTTGTGAGATCATGCAAAGTGCAAAATGAAATGTAGAATGAAATGCAAACCTATGACCTAGTCACTGATCATGTGTCGATTGTTGTCATCATTGAACTTTTAGGTAACCGGATAGATCAATACAATGCCCACTAGTTATGAAACCATAGACATATGAATATCGATTTGTATTCGCAGGAATCAATACAACACCCACTGGTTAGGCAACCATGGACATATGAATATTGATTTTATTTTCGGAATGTCGGATTAGATATAAGCACCAAGGCACAAACGCCAAGATGACCTGAATATCATGTCTATTTTAATATAGCAATTTGTATAAGCATCAGAACATAAATGTTGTGATTTCCTAAATACACCTTGCGTTCAAACACATCAAATAGTCAAGAGATCATTCTAAATCTAGTGTGAATTACCCGTAGTGACCCTTTATCGTTCACATCCTTAGGTAAGATCGTGTTTCATAGTAGGAGAAAGATCTCACTCAAAAAGATAATAGTTAGATCAAACTTCCTTGAATTTTCCAAGTATCAATGGTCGAGGTACTCATGGCCATCCAATACAAGATAGAGGCTCTTACAGATGGACACCATTTCAATCTAGAATTTCCAAAGTTAGATTTTCACATACAAGAAAAAAACAAAGAAAAGATTATGCCCCCAATCATCACTCTCTAAATCCTATAAAGGACATCATCGAAGAGCTCGAAGGAACACAATATGCAAAAATCTCAATGTGAATCAGTAAGCATACAAGGAGATAAAAGCATGTAAAAAAAATAGATTATTTTCAATTTGTGTTTGATTGGGTTGTTGTAGATGCAAAATCTTTTTTGGAGAGGAGACTGACTAACTGACTCAGATGAAGCTTCAAAGGACTCTGACTAGATATGACTCATCTAAAATGTACTAGAGACCATAGGATATGACATTGATTACCCCCAAGTGTGAAACTTTGATAGGATACAAACGCTTGAGCTGATTGGTGTACCAACCAACTTATTGAAAATAGGAAAGCGGAAACAAACTAGGAAATATGTACAAACTAAAGCAAGACTGAAAGCTGGGAAAGACCAAGATTGCGCTAATAGATGGAGCATTTTTGAACAAGTGGTGCATGTTTATCGGATTTTCACCATCTTGGCAGAGATTCTATTTTTGCTACCAAGGCGCCTGTTTCCAAGTTTTCGCGAAGGCACTTTTTCTTTTTCTTCTTTTTTTGTATTTTTCATCTTTTCAATTTTTTTGTACTTTTGATTTTTTCAATTTTTTTATATTTTTTCAGGACATTTTACCATATAATGAATGCTTTAGGCATAGAATTTCTTCAGCTGGAGAATGTTGATTGGTTCTCAGAGCTATTCTCCTTTAATCATTGAGAGTTCATAGGCACCTGAGCCAAAAGTAGCAATGATAACAAAGGGTCCCAGCCAGTTGGGTTCAAACTTCCCCTTGCATTCTCGATGTGATTGATTTTTAGGATTCTCTCTCAAGACTAGATCACCAACTTGAAATTCTCTGTGTCTGACTTTCTTGTTGTAGCCTAGAGTAGACATTCTTTTCTGATATACTCTAAGATGATCATATGTTTCTTGTCTGTGCTCATCTAGTAGTTCAAGTTCTTGCAACCTAGACACTCTGTAGTCATCATCAGTTACTAGACCATGCATTCTGATTCTTAGTGATGGGATTTCAACCTTAATAGGTAGTACCGCTTTAGACCCATAAACTAAATCGAATGGTGTAGCCCCAGTGGGTGTTCTAATACTTGTTCTGATACTGGTCTGATATTTGTTCTGATACTTGTTCTGATACTGGTTCTGATACTGGTTCTGATACTTGGTATACTTGATAGCATCTTTTTCCATTGCAAACTCCTAAGCAAGATCATATCGTGCAGTCCCAATGTCTAGCAAGGTGGAGAACAAGAGGGATTGGCAAGCTGGTGGAAGAGATGGAAGACAAGAGAATGAAGGAGAATGAAGGGAAGAAATCCTCAAGGGAAAACTCCTCAAGAATACCCAAGCTAGGGAAAAATTGTCATGTAAAGCGCATTTGGACAAGCAATAAATGGCCAGCATAGGATAAATCACAAAAGCGTAATGCCAAAGAAGGACAGGATGTAGTCCAAAGGAGTAGACATGTCAAGAGGTTTCAAAGCATCATGTTCTACTCTTTTTTTATTATATCAAGACCAAAGAGGAAAAGGATAGCGAAAGGATAGAATGAATGGAGGAAAATAAATATGAAGGCTAAATAGGAAGGGATTGAAAGCAAGATTGTCGTAAGATAGCTCACAAGATAGTTAAATGTTCGTGTATAGATCAACATTGTCAAGATCAAAGAGAGAAGATGGAATGGATGAAATATGTAAAAGAACTACGCGTATGCCTGATTGCCAGGTTTTCATCATGGTACTTATCCAAGGTGCCACAAGGGAGTGGTTTTCACCATAGGATGAATTTATTTCTCTTTACTTGTGCTACCAAGGCGCCTATTTTCAAGTTTTCACCAAGGCACATTTTGAAAAAAAAAAATTTCATATATTTTTTTTTTTTTAAAGAAGGCAAGCTTTTTTAGATAGTGCTCCTTGAAAGGATAAATCATGATACACCAAGGATTCAAAATGATATGCTCAAAGATTCTGATAGGGAAAGGAAGATGGAATAGAAAAATGGAGGATAAGGTTTTATGTAAAACAAGTGAGGTTGGAAGATAGGAATAGGAAAATGAGGAAAAAACATAGAAGGTAGAAAGATAATGAATGGAAGGATTGTGAAAGGGAAGATGGAAAGGAAGGCAAGATCAACATCAACACACACCTTGAAGGGTGGCGTGAGGATGGAGGAAACATGAATGAAGGAATAAGTGAGGGAATATGGTGAATGGATAGTAGAGGTTGTGGTTTAGGCATTTGGAATGGAAGAATGTTTTTGGAAGAAGATGAAGTGGAAGTCTTTGGAAGCTTGAATGTCAACTTCACTTGTTGCTCAACATCAGACTTTTTCAAGAGAGATTTTGGAATCCATATAGCCGTAGGCTTTTCATTTCTTTTTGATGATCTAGAGAGAATATCTTTAATGATGGATTTTGGGATCCATACTTGTCTTGTAGTTTTTTTCTTAGATATCTATTTTGAATTTATGCTTCCATGTCGATTAGAGGAGACATGGTGATCTTCTTTTTTTTATGGATTCTTATATTGCTTATTTTTCTTTTATTGAACATTCAAGTTACTTCCAAAAGATTTGGGATTTGTGGAAGAAGAAGGAGGATATGACTAGTTTAGATGGGTGGGTGGATGAGAAGGATTCAAGGGTATGCATCTATGTTGATCTTGAGGAACAATAGGAGATGGAGGTATGTAAGGACCCAAGATGGATGGAAAATTAGGAGAGTTAGGAGGGGAAAGTGAAGGAACATAAGGGCCCAAGATGGAAGGAAGGCATGAAGCCCTTAGTTTTGGTGGAGGAGGTCAAAATACAAAAGGATAATCAATAAGTTCATCATCATCTATGTGACAACCAAGGACATCAACATCTTTAGAGTGAGCATTAGGATTTTTAATAGGATATTGGACATCTTGAATATGAGCAGCTTCTTTGATAGGATTGTTCAGAGCTTGCAAAGACTTGGGAAGAGTAGAAAGTGGAAATGAACATGAAGTGGTAGAATAAGAAGATGGAAGACTTTGATCTTGACAAGGATCTTTAGATAGCACAAGCGTACAATTTTTTTCTTGATTTTCAATAGGCTTAACATTGGAAGTAACAACATTAGTTTTAATAACCTTAATGGAAGTATCACCTTTGGAAAGCGCAAGTGTAGTAAGGTTATTTTGATTGTCAATAAGCTCAACGGTGTAAGTAGTAGCTTGGTCTTGCTTAGGGGAAGACTTAAGACATGATGGAATGCATGAGAAAGGGTGTGTAGGATCAAAAGAACCCTGAAGCGGATAAGAGACATCATGAAAAGGAGTGGATGACATGGAGGGTTCTTGATCTTGATCCTTTTTTATGTTCTTTTCTTTATCATTTTTAGAGTCCTCTTGACATGGAGCCACTTCTAAGGACAAGGAAGCATGTTGGGATTGTATGGAAAACTTTGGAAGAGATGGTGAAGGACTAGATGAGGTAGGCATTATAGCGTATAAAGGCTTAGGCTCTTTAGATTTAGCATTATTGAAATTATTTGCAGCCAAGTGAAGGTTAGCTTGAGTTTCTTTAAGAGGTAGCCTTTGAGGATAACTATAGGAAATCACATGAAAAGTACCTTTGGTGGATGAAGGACTTCTGAAAGATTTGATAGGCTTGGAAGCTTTAGGAAATGTATGGGCATTGGAGGAAGTAGGGGATGGAAGGGAACCATCACAAAACAAAGGTTCAACATTAGCATGATCTTTCTTGAGAGTATAATCTTTATTTTCAGCATGAGAGTTCTTAGAGGAGAGAACCTTATAGTATTGACATTTATAATCAGCGCGGTAAGATTTCTCTTCTTCAAGTGAAGTAGATGTATCATCTAGGTATTGTTCACAAAAATCATCAAAGTCTCTTTCAAAATCAGAATCATATGGATCACCATCACGATCTATCCAATGTGACATCCCATTTCCAGTAAACACAAGCACATGACGAGGAGGACTCTTAGGAACATAGGTGTCATAGGTATCATTATATTGTCCATCATCATAGTCATCAAAGATGGGTATATCACGCTCTATGGAAGAGGTATCACAAGGACTATCATATTTCTCATCATGGTATGTCTTGAGATGAGGAGTAAGACTCTTGGGAGAGGTAGAAGAGGAATGAGATCGTGGAGAAGAGGAAGGTGAAGACCTAGCAGAGGAAGAAGATATGGATGATGAGGAACGATGAGAAGACTTAGAATATGAAAGATGTTTGGAAGAAGAAAGTTGTGACATGACCATGCATATGATCCTAGCGAAGGTGTTTGATTCAATCAATTTCTCCTTTATTTTCATCATAAATTTATCACTTAAGGGCTTTTTGGAATAATACTCTTCGAATTGAGCAATGAGTTCGAGATCATCCATTTTCAAGAGAGGTTCCATAACAAGATAGCTAAAATTCATGGTTCTGGAAGAGGATAAATCAAGCATGGAAGTGATAGAAGAGATGAATAGAAGAAAGAAGACTAGATAATAAGAGGAAAAGAATCAAAAATATGTGAAGAGTTTAGGAAGAAGAGAAAGAAGTGTGAAGGAATAGGAGAAAGGATGGAAATGGGAGACTAGGAAGACATGGGAGATGTGGAAGAAAGAAGACCAAGAGTCATTTTGTGCAATGTGATACCATTTAAGTTCATTTGGATGTTGAGCAACATGTCATAGCACCTGAGATTTGACCCAAAGCGACCAAGGATGACTAGAAATGACAAGAATCAGATCGTTATTTTGACAGAATTTGGGAACTGTAAAAACTAGATTTCTAACAAATTTGACCAATCTTTGACAACTTTGACTTTGGCTTTGATACGAGTTTTGAAATTTTAGGATGACTTTTGACACCAGAAAGGATTTTTGCTTCAGATTTGCAATTTTTCAATTTTTCAATATCAGTTTGTTTGCAAATTTTTCTATCTAGTTTTTGAAGATGTGTAAAATTTTGTCTCAAGTAACCAAGTAGATATCAAGCATGCATAATAGAAAGCAAAGGGAGCAAGCAATCATCTAAAAATAATGAACAAGGGCAAAAGCAACCTTGCGCATGAACAAGCAATAGTGACTTATTGTGCTAATCCCTAGAAATACTACTGGTGTATGTTCCAAAAAAATTTCAATAACGCACATATTCCTAGAAAATGAAAAATTTGGCCTCACTAGGGTTTGTAGTAATGGTCTGACTTTGCAACTTTTTTTATCTCAAGAGGGTGAACTCCAATCCAGGCGCACCGGGGTTTTGACACAGTCCGAGAAATTAATCAATTAAGAGCTGCTAGGGAGATCTGACAGCCCAACAAGAGACCACACCTGTGAAGATTTCCTCCACAAGGACATTTATATAGCGATTGTCACTACAACGGCAAAAATGGCTATTACTGCTTGAGGTTTCGTCAACATGGTTGACCCAATTAAGGGAATGTCCACTACGGTTAACCCTCTCTAAAGGTGACTCACAAAAGATACCACATGGAGACTGGTTCCATATTCAAGGATCAAAGTTTCTAATACTACCCAAAAAGGGAGTAGAGCATAATCCTCTAGCCTTTTCACTTTTAACCAAAAAAAAATAGACAGATTAATCTGACACGCTAAGACCAAGATTATCTCACAAAGATCTATGACATCCACCGCTTATGATCTATCAACCCCTCTGGAGAGAGAATGTATCAATCAAAAGTTGAAGACACACAAATCTAGTAGAATGTGAGATTCTCTCAGTATCCTCCCTACCTACAAGGGTTCCCTCATTGGGAAGAGCTTCGCTGGAAACCCACTCTCTCAAGAACCACAAATAGTGTTCATAGGGCCTAATTACTATTTGTAACAGATATGCAAAAAGCAAATCTGTGTTCGTTTTAGAGCCCAAAACTGAAGTGTGAATTATGAAAGTTGTAAATGCACTCAAGCTTGACACAATAGAGTTTGTTTTATGTCCCAAAATGAAGTGTTATCAGATGTAATAGAATACCTGAGTTCCTCACAATGCGCTTAGTAGATTTTACCTATTTTAGCAATTTTTGAGCATTTGTCTTCTATCTTTTGTACCCAGAAGACGTACCTGCACTTGCACCTGCAAACCACTGTTATGAAAAATTTACCTATTCTTGTATATGAAACCAAATGTTATAAAAATCTATCAAAAAAAGAAACACAACTTGTCAACCCCATGTGGTAGAAAATCAGGTTAGTCAAATATAATATGTCATTTGATAATCGAAAAACCTGTTGTCATAAAAATCAGATTCTGACCAGTCTATACTAAATCAACAATAAATTTTTCAAATAAAAATGAAATTAATCCAAACCAATGGAAAATGAAAGCTAACTTAGATACCTTTCCAGAAATATAAATTTTAGATCTGTATCATGTCATATGTGCATGTACCAATAAAAATATCAGTCAGATTTCATAAAATCAGGTTCAGACCAGTCTTCACTAAAATGATCATAACTTTTGCAAATCAAAATAAAATTAATCCAAACCAATGGAAAATGAAAGCTAACTAAAAAATCTTTCCATAAATATAAATTCTGGATCTGTATCATATCATATGTACATGCACCAATAAAAACATCAGTCAGATTTCATAAAATCAGGTTCAGACCAGTCTTCACTAAAATGATCATAACTTTTGCAAATCAAAACAAAATTAATCCAAACCAATGGAAAATGAAAGCTAACTCAAATACCTTTCCAAAAATATAAAGTTTAGATCTGTATCATATTATGTGTGCATGTACCAATAAAAATATTAGTCGGATTTCATGGAAAAATAACCCAAAAATTTATCACAAAACTCACAAAAATTAACCTTGTGGTTGTGGGTTCGAGAAAAATGATAGAAATTTGATAGAATAGAATGGAAGCCCATTTTAGGGCCCCACAGTGGGTGCCAAAAATGTGTGTGTGAATTTTTTACCTAGTTGTAGACACAACACTTCAGTAAAACATTAAAGGTTAGTTGAAATCGAAATCGTGCAATGAAATGAAAACTAATCTAACTAGGCGATTTACTGTCTTCTAGTAGATGTGAGTATGTATTCTCAGATTGGACCGAGATCAGTGACCTTGACGACACCTAAATGAAGGATTTGAATGCAAAATTTAGATATGAAATGAATGCAAATTATTATTTTTTTAATTTTGTTTCTATGCAATAATATGAGAAATCTGATATGAAATCTATTCTAGATGGGAAACTAATATGCAATACAATTAATCTAACAATGATATGCTAAATATTAATGATCTCACAAAAGTTTTTGATTCGCAAAAGAAGTTTCAATTCTTCAGATACCAATTCGCTAGCATAAGTTTGCAAATTATGAGATATGAGATTGAAGAGCTGAGCCTTGGTTTTATAGAAATCCAGGGCTTTGGATGTGCATGGAAAAACCATAAATCACTCCAGTTGATTTTTGAGTCAACAAGGAATTAAAGATAGTTAACTCACAATAAATCATGCAAAAATAGCTTTTTGATTTAAATCAAAAGTTAAGATCAACTTTTAACTCAAAAGAGAGTTGAGTTTATTTTTAAAACAACTTGAATTGATTTTTGATTTAGAGTTCAACTAATTTTTTGGATGTGCATATGAATTAAATAAATAAATAAAGTGATTTATCCTCAATTTAACTGATTTTGAAAATAAAACAATTGATTTATGGGTTAATTAATTATTAAATCAAACTTTTATTCAAAAACTATATTATTAAATTTGACAATTGACATTAATTAATTAAATAAGAATTTAATCAATTAATCATAGGATATTTGATTTATTTTCAAAATAAAATAATATAATTTAGGAATAAATATAATTAAATCCAATTAAATAATTAAGTGGCAGTATTAAATCTAATTAATTAAATATTCAGAATACTCAATTAATCAACTTTAGGATAAATGTGATTTATTGCCAAATAATCATTAAATTAAAGATAATTAAGATGATTAGGAATATTACTAGGAATATTCCCTGATGCAGAATTTATGATAATCAATTAGGATTCGATGATGTTCAGATGTGCATTGGGTTAGGACTTCAATGTCGATTTCGTTCAATGTGTCAATATAGGAGGTTAATGAACCTATAGCCCATTTTTGGGGTATTACAACTATCAGCTCGCTAAGCTGCTGGGCCTCCGGCCTTCAGTGAAGAGAGTGATGATGTACATTCTAGGTTGATATGCTAGATGGACGATTCTGAGAGTGGCCAAGGACATCGCTGAGAATAATCGTGGAGACTGAGTTCTAGTCATTTGCAGTGAGGTCACGGCAGCCTCTTTTCGTGGCACCTCCGATACTCACATCGACTGTCTAGTCAGGCATGCCATCTTCATCGATGGCACGGTGGCTTTGATTGTGGGAGCCGATCCCATCCTGAAAAAAGAGAAGCCTTGTTTCGAGCTCCTCTGGACTGCTCAGGCCACTCTCTCTGATTGCGAGCGCACCATCAATGGCCACACGAGAGAGTTTGGACTTGTCTACCACCTCAAGGAGGAATTTCCCAGGTTGATCTCCAACAACATCGAAACGGCTCTAGTGGAGGCATTCAAGAAATTCAACATCTCTGACTGGAATGAACTCTTCTGGGTTGTACACACAGGAGGACGGGCGATTCTGGATCAAGTGGAGTCCAAACTCCAATTGGATTTGAAAAAGATGAGGGCTAGTAGACACGTATTGAGTGATTATGGAAACATGTGGAGCTCCAGCGTGTTCTTCATGTTGGACAAAATGAGGAAATCGTCTGTAGAAAATGGATGTGGGACGACGGGAGAAGGGCTGGAGATGGGAGTGCTTTTTGGATTCGGCCTCAAAATCACCATGGAGATTGTGGTTCTTAAGAGTGTTCCTCTTCTACCCTAAACAAACCTTCACATCCTCTGAAGTCTTCAGTCCTCCCTTTTTGTGGTGTGATCTTATATCTTTCTTTCCTCTTATAGACACATTAAGAGTTCAGAAATAAATACACAAACTTATGCACAAGTGCTGCTGCACAATGATATTCAATATACCACCATACTACAACCTTATTTTATGCCTCTTTATATCGAGGTCTTTAGACATTTTTAGAAACTATCTAGGCCATTCTAGGTCTTAGGCTGACTTGTCACTCACAATAAAATATTATATATTTGTATTCTTATCTCTATCTTTTTAGAATGTTCCTGCCATCTAGAAACTTCTCATTTGTCATTTTTTTTTCATTTCATTCATGGGAGAAATTACATATCCCAACACTCCCCCTTAATTTTGACCTTGAATGTTGCGGTATTCACGAAATCCCTATTTTGCTTGATTGTTATCATCTTTTGCCTCTTTCTTATGTTCATGTACAAGTGTGCTGACCTTACAAATCTTTGTCCTTTCTTGACATCCTCAAACTTGATGATGTCTTTATCTTTCATTCTTCTTCCACTATTGCAACAATCCTTCAAATCTATGGTTTTCAATTCTTCAAAATAAATTAACTCAAACTTTTGGAAACCTCATTTTTCTATGGACGTCTTGCTAGACAATGATTTTAATTTATTCAAACCATTTATTATCCTCCCTAAACATTCAAAATTTTCTACATTTTTATATCATTATTCACACTTGAACATTTGTACTTAAACAAACTTTTATCATACTTGTAATCCTCTGCCAACTTGATCTGTGACTCCATCCACAATCAATTTTCAAATAACTTGCCTTAGATTTCTCCTTGAATTCTCAATTCCAACATGTCTTTTCACAATGACTATTCAAACTAGAAATATTGGACAGATGTAGACCCAACATTTTTCTTTTGTATGCCCTTTCCTATTACAATGTGAACACTATACAATCTACATTTTTTGAACTATTTTACTTGTACTTCTATTAGTCTTTCTTCTTGTGATTCTATACCCAAGACCTTCATATTTTGACCTTATTTTTCACTCAATCAAACTTCTCCTTCCTTGTTCATGTGTCCCCAATCCTTTACCTTTGTATCTCATTCTATGCATGATCTTCAATAAATTACATATCCCAACACTCATCGTGTGAATAATAATAACTCGGTCCTTACTTTAATTGTTTGATTTAAGATATTATAAGTTCTAATTAAGTCAAGTAGAATGATGGCCTAAACCCTACAATAAAAGTAACATCAAGTCTAAACGACAAATGGAAAGGAATTCACAAGAAGTGAATTCAAAAATCTTTTGAACTGAGCAACAACTATTGGGAACGGGGGTCCCAAACCCCACAAAAGTTACATATCTAGAATAGGGGCCACTCTACTCCAGCAAGATGGGAGAAGGAAGGATGCCCAAACAAAAAAACCTCCAAATCAAAACCACACTCTAGTAGCTACATCCAAGAGAAGACTGCATAGAACAACAAAAACCCCTTTTCACAAATAGACAACCACCTCTAGAGTATAGGCCGCCAGAAAAGAGAGTAACTAAAGCAAAGTGAGGCAAACCTCCAAATTAACTACAAGGATAAATCCCACCTCAATAGGGTCTAACTCCACCTCAATAGGAGTTCTTTTACTCTCTCTTTCGTATTGTGGTGTCCATCTTTTAGTTATTTGAATATATATATTATAATTTAGAATGAATCTATTCATTAGAAATAATCCTAACAATCCTATCTTATGTTGAATCTAATATTAGTTTCAATTGCAATGTGACCATAGTATTTAGTTATGTCATAATTTGTATGCCATGAAATAAGACAATAAGGGATTGGATGAACATATATATATATATATATCTCAATTAGTAATGGATGTTCTCCAGAAATAGTTGACTCACCTAAAATAACTGAAAAAGAAAAATACAATATCAAATACTCTATAATGAAATCAAAAAAGGCAAAAAAAAAACTAAGATTTAAATGAATAATGGAATATAGTTACATATAAGAAAGCACTTGCAAACCTCCATATAACTAAATGCTCTAAAAAACTCATGAATACAAGAGAAAAAAAATGTGTTTGGGATATTCAAGGAGTTACATCATTCAAACCCTTTCTTCAGTATCTCTACCTCCACATTAGCCAAGATAGATAGATAGTAACAAAATAATATACATTTTTTGATCAATCTAGATACATATATAGCTAAGAATAGTGACTAAAATGAGAGAGAAAGGACAACTTTAGTACGAATTAGTCTATTTTTTCTAGAAGTACTCTTGTGGTGAGGAATTTGAATTCATAGAAATGATCGTCATTGCATAATATAAAGGAAGAAAATTGACTCTAATAAAAAGAAACTAAGCTCATTTAGGAACATTTTTCACTAATTACATTAGAATAAATAAGTGGTTTAAACATGTCTTAAAGCTCTACTATTTATCCTTTTATAGAATTTGATTTAAATAGAAAAGTAAAATTAATGAATGCAAATTATTTAAAAAATTGGCTAGTTATAATTACTAAAACAAGCTAAAGAAAAAATATTTTTTTTTCTAGTAAAAAGTAACATTTGAATGTAGTAAAGGATATTATGTCAAAATTCAAAATTTATTACCAATGATGTCAATATCTCAAGTACAAATATCCACATGATGTGCACAATAATCAACCATATGAATACCCAGCATTGGCATGTTGTGATGGTTATGTTTTTGTGTTATTTTTCTTGTCATCAAGGTTCAAATCCCACTAGGGATGAGGCCCCACATTTATATCTTCAATGGATCGTAGTCAAATCACTCGCCCCTCTTTTCAAAAAAAATAAACCATGTGAATTGTGAGCCAACATAGACATATAAATAATGAACATCCAACTTTGATATTTGATTAACCTACAATATTAAACAAGAAAACACAATATAAAATATTCTATAATGAAACCAAAAAGAAAAGATTTAAATTAATCCATTTAGAGTAATCAAATATCTATATTACTATAGGAGAACCTAAATAGAAACAAGAATATACGTTCATTGGTCATTCTCTATCGTAATAGGTAAAATATTACATTAAGAAATTACTCCTTCCAACTCCAAGACTAAAAGTCTAATCTTACCCCAAAAAAATGATTAATTGGCCAAGTACTTTTGAATCTTACATCATTTTTATTCATCAAAGAATCAAAATGCCAGTTATCCTCAACTTCCATATTGGTCTAGAAAATGTTTCTTTTCATTTGAATAACCCCCTTTTTTCCAAATTTCTTGAAGTTTATGTGATTTTCAATCCAATTTTTAATGTGATGCCAATTATCCCTCTATTCTTTTTTTATTAGCTTTTTCTTGGCAAGATACAGTAAGTTTTTTATAAGCATAATCTTACAAGAAGGCTTAATTGATTTTTGTTTTTATTCACTTGATATGGAAAAAAAATTATTATTTATAATGGTTACATTATAACTTCTTATTTTGAATCATTTTCATTAATCAAATTGATGTAAAACTCTCTTTCCTTATCCTGATGTTAATTTTTTGATACATCAATTATTCTCAACATATCAAAATGCATTTAGTTGATATCAATTGCATCATAGTTGCACTTTTGGTGACTAACAGAAATACATTTACATATAATAAAATTCTTGAAAATTTCTATAAAATTGGATGCTCTAAAAAATCAGAAAACACAAGAAGGGAATTTTAAATTTTTTTTTATCAATTTACAACATGCAAAACCTTGCTTGGGTATATCTACCTACACATGAGTAAAGTTAAATAGACTAAAAAAAAATAATGTACATGTGTTCGAGCAATCTAGATACATATATAGATTGAAAGTTAATGATTGAAATGAAAGAGAAGGGATATTATAATCACAAGGTGCTTGAGAGAATAAAAAATTAACTTGCAATAACAATGATAGGCGTCAAAAGGATCAAAGAGAAAGGAAGTTTTTAAAGAGTGTTATAAAGATCTTGAGAGAGTTGTCTAGCTCAAGAGAGAGTTGTAGTTATCTATAAAATAGAAAATCATACCGAAGTGAGTATAAAAAAACCATAAATGGAAAAAGATAAATTAAAAATTAGAATTGGGGGAGAGAGAGAAAGATGACATGATCCATTTAGATTCACCTTGAGCTATTTTCAATGAACTAGGAAGGTGATAAGTGTAAAAATGTTATTTAAATTATTACCAAACAAAAAAATATTGTAAAATGATATCATTACATAGTGTATAGACAATTTATGTTAAAAGATTATCAAAGATTAGAAAAAAATAATGCTAATACAAAGGTTCTACCTGAAAGAGTGATCATTAGAAGGAGACATGAGCACCCTTAGAAGATAATTGGTAAATGTAATGGTAAAAATAAGCTTAAAAATTCAATAAGAAAATCCAAACTAAGGTGGACATAAACATATTGTACAATTGTTGAAATTATTGAAACTGGTGAAACTCCTAAGAGTTTCAAACTATTCTCCTATTAGCAATAGGTGTCTTACGTATCCTTAGAAGGAAGAAAATCAAACTATTTAAACTTCTAAGAGTTTTGTCAAAATTGAGTTAGTTAGTAGTGGACCTCTCCCTGAGAGAACGAACCCTTAGCCTAAGAACAAAAAATCAACAAAATTTCATAGCCTTTGGCTAAGAAAAAGCACTCCCCTCATGTGTCTTTTGAAGAAACCCTCTTAGAAACTACTCATGTTAAAAGAAAAACTAAGCCTAGAGACAAAAGTACTCAAGTATATTGATGTGGATAAAGAAGATATAGAAGAGGAGACCGATTCTCGGGAAGGTCACAATTTGGAAATCTCAGGGGATAAAAGATATGATACTTTCCTAATAAAAATAATTTACATAAACTCTTGTCAAGATACATACAGGATCTTGGACAAGCAAATAACAATCATTAGTCGGCCAACATACTCCACAATCCATAACTTATCTTTGCACAAGGTAGAACACATCACATCCTATAGGTCAGCCCCAAATAAGACCTCGCAAGGTCACACACTATAGCTAACATCACCAAGAGTGCGACAACCAAGGAACGAGATAAATTATTCCTTAATGAGTCTTCTACCATATCTGGAATTCACATATCCTAAATCCATGTTACGTCCAACAAAACATAGAAATTCAGAGACTAACTTTGCCACATACCTCTATTTCTATTCCTACGACAAGTCTGTACCAAAATTGTTGTAACTTATTCCTCTGATTATTGCTTGTGATCATAAATATAAGATCTAAATTCCATCTAAAACATAAATCCAAGCTCGTAGAGTCAAACATGTCGTACACAACCCGTACAACTAATATTACTACAACATCATATACAATTAAGTCTATCTTTTGCAACATATGTTGACATCAATGACAAAACATGTTAGGAACAATTCTAACACCCACATGGTAGAAACATCTTTTTAGTAGGCATGTCTAAAAACAACCTTTTCAAAATGCATATTTCAAGACCATACCACACATGTGAACAACCATCATATTTTGACCTATATAAATGAAGTTTTGTGAATTTGTTTGGGGAAAGATACCTAAGGCACCAAAGCTTGATGAGCATGTTTTTTTCTTTTTTTCTTTAATTTTTAATTAACTATAAAGTCTATTTTTGAAACTTCTGGTGAATGGCCACCATAAATTGATGTAAGCTTAACATTTTTTCATTTTTTATCTTTAAGGAAATTCTATGTAGATTAATTGATGTAAGCTTAACATTTTTTCATTTTTCATCTTTAAGGAAATTCTATGTAGATTAATGTCATAGAATTTTTTCTCCAAAAAATATAAAAAATAAAAAAGTTATTAAAATTGTAGTGAACCTTACTATTTCATGTTTATGTCCCAATTTTAATTAATGAATGATGCAAAAATAGTAAAATTAATCAAATCACCACAAAAATTACATTTTTGAATTTTGTAAAGTAAGAAGTCCAATGGGTTTTTGTTTCATCAAAAAATCCAATCAAAAAGGCCTTCAAAAAATTATGGCAAGGCAAAAATTTGGGATTCTAGTGCCTTAGCCATTATTTTGCAGGGCCAAAGCATTGGCTAGGTCCCACCAAGCCTATCTTGACCCAAAACCCAATGCAAGGGGCGGCT
The DNA here is from genome assembly GCA_027943335.1 of Chamaecyparis obtusa. Lineage (NCBI taxonomy): Eukaryota > Viridiplantae > Streptophyta > Pinopsida > Cupressales > Cupressaceae > Chamaecyparis > Chamaecyparis obtusa. Next base: position 86,319 of record BSBK01000894.1, on the reverse strand, counting down.
TGTGAATTCAACTTTTAAATAATTTGTATGCATTAAAAACAAATACCCATTTCATAAATATAATAACTCAAAGTGTAAAAATGAGTTTCTAGGCATAATTTTTTTTAAAAATTCAAAAAGGATGCCCATTTTGAAAAAAATGTGTATGCATTTTTTTTAAAATGGGTACCCATTTTTTGAATTTATGGATCAAGTGTCCAAGCCTAAAATGCATACACTTTTTTTCCAAAACGGGTACTCATTTCTAGTGAAATTTGTAAGGTTGGAAAAAGTTATGTCAAATTGGGACCCAACTTCTTGCACTTACCCATATATATCTTTTTAGGCACATTCATCCCTGTCAATTCAGGGCAAGTCGTTGTCCAATACCTATCTACGTTAGCATGATAGTTGAAGCACATATATGTATATAATATCAAGTAGTGAAGGGGATCGAGACATCATGTACACCTCATGAATGAGTAATTATGACTTCATCATTTGTACAAACACATCAGCCAAAAATAATCATAACTAATACATCAGTAGGTATATGCAAGTAACTGTCCTCATGAAAGATTTGTTGGTAGTGTGCCACCATCCCTCACAAGATTTACGACATGGTTTAACAGTTTCCTATGGATTCTATAAGTCTAGTGGTTGTATCGGGCATTGATAGGTTGATCTTTTGGTGTAACGACAACTACTACTTCTAACAAGTGCTATCAGAGCTTGGTCATAGCTACAAATCTACGTAGGTTGTGATAAGTGATGTTGGGAGGGGGACTTTTGGGAGTGCACCAACATCCCTCACAAGATTTTTTATATGGTTTAACAACCTCCTATGGATTCTATAAGTCTAGTGGTTGTATCAGGCATTGATATGTCGATCTTTTGGTGTAACGAAAACCACTACTTCTAACAAGATCATGGGATCTACTAAAACATACATGGTGCATGTATACAATCAATACTAAAGCATTTGAATAATCATCATATCATATATTATCTAAACTAACATATCATCCTAATCAACTATCAACCACTATTATCTAGTAACCTTGTTATCCAACAAGGATCATTAATGTAACTAGGTACCATTTTATCCATAGTAACTATACATTGACACTAATACATCAATATGGCCCAATAATTCTTACCTCTTCCTACATTTAAGTCATGGTCTAGAGCTATATTATCTTTGTATGGAAATGGGGTTGAGGTGGTACTACACTTCTTCTCTTTTGTTGTACACTTTCATTTTTTGTTATACCTAGGCTAGGAAGCAACCTTATGCATGTCAAGGTCCTCATGTTCAATGACTAGATTTTCCTTATGCTCCTCGTTAGGATATTCTTTATCTTCTATTCTATCTTCATGCTCGAGCATCTTACCAATCCTTAAAACATCATTCGACTACTTGAAGACTTCCATTAAAGAAAAAAAATATACATCTCTTTTATCTTAAACAAACAAATGGAGATTATAAAAAAAGGATGAATTACCTTCTTCAATTTTTCCCTTTGCATGGCTTGCACTTTTATTTTCAATAGATCATCCTTGATTTTCTTCTTTGGGGAAAAAATATTTCCTTTTTATGTGCATGTGACAACTCAAAACAAATTAGTTGTTCCTCCCTTCCTTGCTTTTGTTCATGTGTCTCATCAACCATCTTGATAATAGATCCAACTTTAAAGAGTGAAATAGTATCAAGAATAGAGTATTGTGGAGAATTTATTTTTTTGCAAATAATAGGGAGGAATTTTCTCTTCCTAAAGGGAATCAATCCATTGAGAAAGATGTACTTGAGGAGCATCAGGGCTAAAACCTTTGAAACTAGGAATGTCATTAGAATCCATCTCCTATCGAAATTATGGGATTTCAAATTTAGTTGTCTTCTATTTTTAAATATACTTTTCTTTCTTCCTAGAAAAAAATTATGTGACTAGTAAACCTCTTGTTGTTTCCTTTGAGCCTCCTATCGTTGCTACTATTAGACTGGAAAGTGAGCCATTCCTTATATTTCTACTCTTCCTCAATAGCCTTTAGTTGTTCTAGAAATTTTGACATTATTTCTTTGGAATCAAAATTTCTATAATTTTTCACATTTTGATGTTGGGTGAGGGGATGAATGAGCCAAGCCTCTATTTTTTGTTGATTAAGATATTCGGGTTGCAGAAAAAATTGTACAAGTGTAAGTGGTCGACAATCCTCTAGAAATCAGTTATAACATATTGAAGTAGGAAAGTATGGAGTAAAATTAACAATATTACCAACCTGGTACATGATAAGGAGGCAAAATGTATCTCTTTTTATGGAAGGGAGATGGAAAAATGTGGTTTTTGTAATATCTTTCCATTCTAAAACATCAAGAAAGTGGATAGTCTACAAATGATGTTTCAAACCAAAGTGAATGACATACTCAAGATTGAGTACAAGGTTCATGTCAGTATAGTATCCCAAATGACTTGATCTCACAGAGTTGCCAAGTGTTTACGAGTTACCCCTTCAAGGCTACAAATGCTAAAGAGAAGAATGAATCTCCAGTGGTATAAATCTTCATTGCACTAGGCATGCTAGGAAAATTGTTAACCTCTTAAGCTTGTGCTTATAGAGTGTACTTTGGAGAAGTTTTATAGATGTGGAACTTGATTGCAACCCATGGAACAACCTTCCAGATCTTACAAATTGGCTCTTCAAATCTTTGAAAAATAAAAAGGAGAAAAAGAAAAATATAAAACATACTACCACAAGGTGATGTGCCAAGAATGCAAAGAATTTACAACACTATAAATCCTTATTTATTCCAAATCATAATATGACTCAAAATCGTAGTGCAATAGAAGATGAAAAGAGTATAAAACATAATTTCATTACCAATTTATTTATATCGATCAACCCAAAAACTAAGGAAAAACTAAGCAACAAAAGACCACATTCATCAAATAATACAGAGCAAAGTGACTAAAGACGATAACATAAAAATTAACTCACAATAAAGGCTAGAAGAACACACTTTGCCACAATCATTTCCATTAAAAATTAAGTACAGTGCAAAGATCTCTGAATGGATCTGCAGCTGCTGATAGTTATCTACGTGTTTTTTAGGTGAAGTGTTGGCAGTCAGTCTTATTAGTGAAAAAAAAGAGTGAACCTTTTAATAGACCCTTTGCTCTATTCTTATACAATACTCAACCCAAAACCTAGGGAAAAGGCCTAACCAAAAGGATTCCCCACTAAATTTTCCTTTTGTGCGCCATCATGGTCACTGGCATAACTACTTGCAAGCTTAATGGTTTCTACTTCATTATTCCTTATCCATGCACTCACGAGCTATCGTCGCCTATTCTGCCTTCTCTCTCCACCTAAACTACCTAAGCACAAGCCTAAAACTATCTTGGCTTGGAACCTTCGAATTAGAATTGGCATTTGTAGAAATCCATATACCTTTAATATTCTTTGAGCTAGAGAAAAGCCTCAGCACATCTGCAGAAGCCATGCGGCATTATTTGCAACCTTTCTCATCTTATAAAACTTAAAGAAATGCCTTCTCTCGTTTTATAAGAAAACCAAACACGTGGAGCGCTGACACATCAGGATTCACTTCTCTGTATGGTGTTGTTTCCTTTAGAAGATGCCACCTGTCATGTCTATGCACCACAGTGGAGAAAACCACCCAAAAACCTTTGAGGAATTACGCGAACGTACCACGTCGTGACTTTTGCTTATGTATCTATCTTTAGTGTGATAGATTGTGAAGATATCATGCGGATCTTAGGCACGAAGTTCTTCGATCTTTATTATGGTAGATTTCATTTACAATAAGCAAATCCTTAAGAGATGGAAAAAGTAAATATCTGACAATGGGAGCGTGTAAAACAAAGAACTAAAACATCAGATTAATTTTGGAAGCATGAATAGAGGCAAAGAATAAATTACCATGTGCATTCATTGTGAAACTAGCGTCTATCAAAGGGTCTAGGGTTTGCAAGGATATATAATATAAGTGTAACAATCTTAAGAGGATCATGAAAAAGGGAAGGTATAATATCATAAATCAAATTTAAAATATGCGGGAGAGTTTATCATAAGGAAAATTTAGGGAGAGTAGGGTTGTTAAAAGTGATTAAGAGAAAAAGCATAAAATTCTATATGAAGAAAAATGATAAAATGATAATTTAGATCTATAAATAGAATATCATTGGATATGATTGTATACTTACAAAAACTTAGAACCTTAAAAGTAAACTAGGTTGGTTATTTCTCAATTGGGTTTACCAAAATGAAAAGGGAAAATACAATTCCTAGTCCTACACCAATCGACAAAGTGCAAATAAAGAAATACAATTAACTTAGATTAAAGAATAGTTGGAATGGACTTGATCAAATTCTAAAACATATGGAAAATAAGACATTTATGCTCAATACAAAAAGTAAATAGTAGGATCAAGATAATTTAATTGTATGACTTATGAATGAGTGTCAAAATCATGGTGCCTTGGGATTCTAAAAGCTCTACAACAACCATCCTTGTGAATCAAAATTAGAACATTATTCTCTACTCTTCTTTGAGTAAATCTTTGAGTAAAGTCTATCCATATGGATAAGTTTGTGATTGTGTATTCAATTCTCTATTGAAAATCTAACTCCAATTGCAATTCAAACTTCTTTTTTTTGTGATGTGTTTTACATGTTTTATCAATAAAAAAGGGGTTAACATGTTTGATAGCTTATTATTTTCACATTGTCAAAACTATTGTGAGAATATCAATTAAATAACTTCAATTATATATAAAACAAAAAAATTGATAATTCCTCTGAAATTAAGATTGTAACTCATTTTAAACTCAATCTAAATATTGTTATTTATTACCTATTTATATTATCTAATAATAATAATTAATTATTACTATATAAAATGATTACAAATAATTGTTTTTACTAATTAAAAATAAATCACATAGATACATACATATTCAACTTTAAATATTAAATATAAAAAATGAAAACCATACAACTAATCTGCACCTTTTGATTTGTAAAAGAAAAAACTAAAAAAATGACATTCATAAATGATACAGTCTATCCACAATTATTTGTAACAATTGCACACCTTTCCACTCTTCATCTTTCTTCACCTCTACCAAAAACCCCTTCTTCATTATACAAAACCTCCTTAAAACTTCTTCAATTTTTAGAAAATAATGATAATAATAACTCGAACAACCATATGGGGCCACCATTGTAATTATCCATTCTCCCTCATGTAGTACAGGTGTGTTTGTATAGTAAGAGGGGCCACTTGGAAGAGATTTATTTATATCATCTACCGAAGTATAGCTATCAACCACAACCACACAACATACAATAATTGTAACTAATTCCTGCCATTTTTCCAACTTGTCACTATTTTCGGCACCAATTTCAGTAACAATGTTAGTGACTGCATCAGCGCCAATATCAGCATCATAAAACATAAACTCATTTAAAGTTGACTCTGCTTCATCCACTGCTCTTCCGATCACAAGTGTATAATCTGCTCCACGGTCTGAAATAAGAGGGGAACAAAACTCAGTTCCCATGGTAAATTTTTCTCATTTAAAGTTCACTTAAAACACAACTTAGGAAAATATAGATCATCTTCTGTAAAAAAATTTAAAAAACACTTCCTTCAACATGAGATTTATAAAGGAGTCTCAAAATCAATACCTTCAACCTGGGAATGCAATTCTGAATTATTGCATTGTTGCAATAAAAAAGATGCATGCTTATCAATGCATGCAACTCTCTAGTGCTTTCCATTTTGTCCACCTTCTCACAAGAGTCAAGCAAATATGTACCAGTTTTGATTAATAAATGATGCAAAAATAGCAAAATTAATCAAATCACCACAAAAATTATATTTTTGAATTTTGTACAGTAAGAAGTCCAATGGGTTTTCTTTTCATAAAAAAATCCAATCAGAAAGGCCTTCAAAAAATTATGGCAAGGCAAAAAATTTGGGATTCTAGTGCCTTAGCCATTATTTTGCAGGGCCAAAGCATTGGCTTGGTCCCACCAAGCGTATCCTGACCCAAAACCCTATGCAAGGGGCGGCTTGTGAATTCAACTTTTGCATAATGTGTATGCATTAAAAATGCATACCCATTTCATAAATATAATAACGCAGTGTGTAAAAATGAGTTTCTAGGCATAATTTTTAAAAAAAAATCAAAATGGATACCCATTTTAAAAAAAATTACATATGCATTTTTAAAAAATGGGTACCCATTTTTTTATTTTTTGGATCAGGTGCCCAAACCTAAAATGCGTACACTTTTTTTTCAAAATGAGTACCCATTTCTAGTGGGATTTCTAAGGTTGGAAAAACTTATGTCGAATTGGGACCCAACTTCTTGCACTTATCTATATACATATCTTCGTAGGCACATTCATCCCTGTCAATTCAGGGCAAGTCGATGCCCAATACCTATCCATGTTAGTATGATAGTTGAAGCACATATATGTATACAATATCAAGTAGTGAAGAGGATCGAGACATCGTGTAGACCTCATGAATGAGTAATTACAACTTCATCTGTTGTACAAATAGATCAGCCAAAAACAATCATAACTAATACATCAGTAGGTATATGCAAGTAACCGTCCTCATGAAAGATTTATTGGCAGTGCACCACCATCCCTCGCAAGATTTTCAACATGGTTTAACAACCTCCTGTGGATTCTATAAGTCTAGTGGTTGTATTGGGCATTGATAGGTCGATCTTTCGGTGTAACAACAACCTCTACTTGTAACAAGTGGTATCAAATCTTGGTCACAAGTTCAAATCTACGTAGGTTACCGCGAGTGATGTTGGGAGGGGGACATTTGGGAGTGCACCAGCATCCCTCACAAGATTTGCGATATGGTTTAACAACCTCCTATGGATTCTATAAGTCTAGTGGTTGTATCAGGCATTGATAGGTCAATCTTTTGGTGTAACAAAAACCACTACTTCTAACAAGATCACGGGATCTACTAAAAAATACATAGTGCATATACAATCACTGCTAAAGCATCTAAAATATCACTATTAGTGAGGATAAATCCCCTTCTCCCCAATCCCTAGGAACTAAAATGAAAATTCAAGCCCCTGAGACTGAAGAGAAAGATGACCAGGGCACCAATCAATCACCTATAAGGATTGATGAGACTGAAGAAGCCTCAGGGGGGGAGTATCATAGTCAGGATACCGGTAGGGGAAAAAAGATCTAAAGAAATTTTAATATTAACACTGTGAGCATGGGAATTATTAGGGAAGTCATCTTTCCTCATATTCTAGAGGACAAAGAAGGAAAATTCCATAAGGAAGAACTGATCGACTCTGCCTTGGTTGTTCTTAGTGACAAAGCCAGGGAGATGGACATGGATTTTCTCAACAATACCAAAAATAGTATGCTGGACCAATTTTGATCTTTTAAATGGCTCTACCATGAGATCAAGGACATCAAGGTAAAAATTCAGGGCTTGGGCAACAAGGATAAGATAATAGAGAACATGCCAAGCCTGGAAACCAGGGTCATGAACACGGAATCCAAAATGATTAGTCTAGAAAAAACCCTTAAGGGAGTGGCAGAGCAAAATTTTAACATCCTTAAAACGTCCAACAAAAATCTGAAGCTGCTGATAAAAAAGATGGAAGAAAAAATGGACCCCAAGATAGAGCAGAGGACAAAGAAGGAAGACAAGGAGTAGATGGAAAGTCCAGGGAAAAGAACCAGGGCAAGGACCAAGAAGAACAGGGAGACAATTGATCCACAAGGCTCCCAAGTGCAAAATATTAAAGAAATTGTTCAATTGATGTAGGCCCTTGAAAACAACGCGACGGTCATACTCAGGAGCTTGGCATAACTATTCATGGTTCTCTTCCTTTTGCTTAGCTTTATTTTCTATGTTTATTTCATGTTCGGCCCTGTGGTGGCCTATCCTTGCTACTCTGTTATGTTTTGCTTAGCTTGGTTTATTTGACATTCTCAAGACTTTCATTATATTGTGGGTTTTAGGATCCCTGTAAAACCTATTTTACTTAATAAAAAAAAATAATCATATCATATATCATCTAAACTAACATATCATCATAATCAACTATCAACCACTATTACCTAGTAACCTTATTATCCAATAAGGATCATTAATGTAACTAGGTACCATTTTATCCATAGTAACTATACATTAACACTATACATCAATATGGCCCAATAATTCTTACCTCTTCCTACATTTAAGTCATGGTCTAGAGCTATATTATCTTTGTATGGAGATGGGGTTGAGGTGGTACTACACTTCTTCTCTTTTGTTGTAGGATTTCATTTTTTGTTATACCTAGGCTAGGAAGAAACCTTATGCATGTCAAGGTCCTCATGTTCAATGACTAGATTTCCCTTATGCTCCTTGTAAGGATATTTTTTATCTTCAAATCTATCTTCATGCCTAGGCTTCTTACCAAGCCTTACAACATCATTTGGTTACTTGAAGACTTCCACTAAAGAAAGAAGATAGATATCTCTTCTATCTTAAACAAACAAATGGAGATTATACAAAAATGATGAATTACCTTCTTCAATTTTGCCCTTTGCATGGATTGTGCTTTTATTTTCAATAGATCATCCTTGATTTTCTTCTTTGGGGAAAAAATATGTTCTTTTAATGTGCATGTGACAAGTCAAAACAAATTAATTGTTCTTCTCTTCCTTGCCTTTGTTCATGTGTCTCGTCAGCCATCCAGATAATAGATCCCACTTTAAAGAGTGAAATAGTATCAAGAATAGAGTATTGTGGAGAATTATATTTTTGCAAATAACATGGAGAAATTTTCTATTCGTAAAGGGAATCAATCCCTTGAGAAAGATGTACTTGAGGAGCATCAAGGCTAAAACCTTTGAAAATAGGAATATCTTTAGAAGTCATCTCTTATTGAATGTTTAGGATTTCAAATTTAGTTGTCTTCTATTTCCAAATATATTTTTCTTTCTCCCTAAAAATAAATTATGTTACTAGTACTCTCTTGTTGTTTCCTCTGAGCCTCCTTTCATTGCTACTGTGAGACTAGCAAGTGAGCCACTCCTTATATTTCTACTCTTCCTCAATAGCCTTTAGTTATTCTAGAAATTTTGACATTATTTCTTTGGAATCAAAATTTCTATAATTTTTCACATTTTGATGTTGGGTGAGGGGATGAATGAGCTAAGCCTCTATTTTTTGTTGATTAGGATATTCGGGTTGCAGAAAAAATTGTACAAGTGTAAGTGGTAGAAAATCCTCTAGAAATCAGTTATAACATATTGAAGTAGGAAAGTATGGAGTAAAATTAATAATATTACCAACCTAGTTCGTGATAGAGAGGCAAAACATATCTCTTTTTATGGAAGGGAGATGGAAAAATGTGGTTTTAGTAATATCCTTCCATTCTAAAACATCAAGAAAGTGGATAGTCTACAAATGATGTTTCAAACAAGAGTGAATGACTTACTCAAGGTTGATTACACGATTCATGTCAGTAGAGTATCCCAAATGACTTGATCTCATAGAGTCGCCAATTATTTACAAGTTACCTCCTCAAGGCTACAAATGCTAAAGAGAACAATGAATCTCCAGTGGTATAAATCTTCATTGCACTAGGCATGCTAGGAAAATTGTTAACCTCTTAAGCTTGTGGTTATGGAGTGTAGACTGGAGAAGTTTTATAGATGTGAAACTTGATTGCAACCTATGGAACAACCTTCCAGATCTTACAAGTTGGCTCTTCAAATCTTTGGAAAATAGAAAAGAGAAAAAGAAAAATATAAAACATACTACCACAAGGTGATGTGCGAAGAATGCAAATATTTTACAACACTTTAAATCCTTATTTATTGTAGAGCATAATATGATTCAAGATTGTAGGGTAATAGGAGATGAAAAGAGTATAAAACATGGTTTCGTTACCAATTTATTTATATCGATCATCCCAAAAGCTAAGGAAAAACTAAGCAACAAAAGACCACATTCATCAAATAATACAAAGCAAAGTGACTAAGGGCGATAACATAAAAAAAAAAAAAACTCACAATAAAGGCTAGAAGAACACACTTTGCTACATTGATTTCCATTAAAAATTAAGTACACTGCAAAGATCTCTGAAAGGATCCACTGTTGCTGATAGTTATCTAAGTGTTTTTTAGGTGGAGTGTTGTCAATCAGTCTTATTAGTGAAAAAAATGTGAACCTTTTAATAGACCCTGTGCTCTATTCTTATACAATACTCAACCCAAAACCTAGGAAAAAGGCCTAACAAAAAGGATTCCCCACTAAATTTTCCTTTTGTGCGCCATCATGGTGACTGGCATAACTACTTGCAAGCTTAATGGTTTCTACTTCATTATTCCTTATCCATGCACTCACGAGCTATCGACACCTATTTTTCCTTCTCTCTCCACCAAAACTACCTAAGCACAAGCCTAAAACTATCTTGGACTATCTTGGCTTGGAACCTTCAAATTAGAATTGGCATTTGTAGAAATCCATATACCTTTAATATTCTTTGAGCTAGAGAAAAGCGTCAGCACATGTGCAAAAGCCATGCAGCATTATTTGCAACCTTTCTCATCTTATAAAACTTAGAGAAATGCCTTCTCCCGTTTTCAAAGAAAAGCAAACATGTGGAGCGCTGACACATCAGGGAGGGTCTTACGTTCGAGTTGAACTTTGAAAATTCACCAGGATGACACAAAAATGCCTTCAAGAAAGAGGTCGGATCCACTTCTCTGAATGGTGTTGTTTCCTTTAAAAGATGCCACCTGTCATGTCTAAGCACCATAGTGGAGAAAACCACCCAAAAACCTCTGAGGAATTATGTGAACGTGCCACGTCGTGACTTTTGCTTATGTCTCTATCTTTAGTGTGATAGATTGTGAAGATATTATGTGGGTCTTAGGCGCAAAGTTCTTTAATTCTTATTATGGTAGATTTCATCTACAATAAGTAAAGGTTCATTTGGTTGTTGGAATTAAATAGAGCTGGAATTGTCAAATTCTAGTATTTGACAATTATGGAAGTTTTAAATATGGAAAATAGTTTTTAGAATATGGATAGAACCATTTGGTTCACCTCCAATTCACCTAGAATTCATAATGAGAAGATGGAAAATGTTGATTGCATACGAATTTCAAAACATTAAATAAATTTTTCTTTACCCCCAAATTCCATTTCAGTGGAGTTGGAATTGATTTTCCAATTCCATCTTTTTAGATGGAAGATTCAAATGCTGGTTTTGGGGGTAAATGGGAATTAACAAATCCCTATTCCAATTTCATGTTTTGAACACAAACATCGAAAATGTCAATTTTGAGATTTGACAAATCCCAATACTAGTCTAATTCCACCAAACAAACTGGCCCCAAAAGAAGGAAAAAGTAAATATGTTGTCAAATAATGCTCCATATAGACAAAATGATTTCTTCCATGAAAAATATCATGAGGGAATCGTGAACTATGGGAGCGCATAAAACAAGGAACTAAAACATCAAATTAATTTTGGAAGCATGAATAGAGGCAAATGATAAATAACCATGTGAATTCATCGTGAAACTAGGGTTTATCAAAGGGTAAAGGGTTTGCAAGGATATATAATAAAAGTGTGACAATCTTAAGAGGATCATGAAAAAAAGGGAACGTATAATATCTTAAACCAAATTTAAAATATGTAGGGAGAGTTAATCTTAAGGAAAATCTAGGGAGAGTAGGGTGGTTAAAAGTGATTAAGAGAAAAAGCATAAAAGTTTATATGAAGAAAAATGGTAAAATGATAATTTGGATCTGTAAATAGAATATCATTAGATATGATTGTATACTTACAAAAACTTAGAATCTTAAAAGTAAACTAAGTTTGGTTATTTTTCAATTGGGTTTACCAAAATGAAAAGGGAAAATACAATCCCTAGTTCTACACCAATCAACAAAATGCAAACAAAGAAACACAATTAACCTAGATTAAAGAATAGTTGGAATGGACTTGATCAAATTCTAAAACATATGAAAAATTAGACATTTGTGCTCAATACAAAAATTAAATAGTAGGATCAAGATGGTTTAGTTGTATGACTTGTAAATGACTGTCAAAATCAAGGTGCCTTGGGATTTTAAAAGCTCTACAACAACCATAATTGTGAATCAAAATTAGAATATTAATTTCCACTCTTCTTTGAGTAAAGTCTACCCATATGGATCAGTTCATGATTGTGTATTCAATTCTCTATTGAAAATCTAACCTCAATTGCAATTTGAACTTCTTTCTTTTGTGATGTATTTTGTGTTTTATCAATAAAAAAAGAGGTTAACATATTTGATAGCTTATTATTTTCACATTGTCAAAACTATTGTGAAAATATCAATTAGATAACTTCAATTATATGTAAAAAATAATTAATAATTCATCTAAAATTAAGAAGATAACTCATTTTAAACTCTAAATATTATTATTTATTACCTTTTTATATTATCTAATAATAATAAATTAATTATTACTGTATAAAATAAATACAAATAATTTTTTTTACTAAATAATAATAAATCACATAGATACATACATATTCAACTCTAAATATTAAATATAAAAAATGAAAACCATAGAACTAATCTGCACCTTTTAATTTGGAAACGAAAAAATTAAAAAAATGATATTCATAAATGATACAGCCTATCCACAATTATTTGTAACAATTGCACACCTTTCCACTCTTCATCTTTCTTCACCTCTACCAGAAATCCCTTCTTCATTATACCAAACCTCCTTAAAACTTCTTCAATTTTTAGAAAATAATGATAATAATAACTCGAACAACCATATAGGGCCACCATTGTAATTATCCATTCTCCCTCATGCAGTACAGGTGTGTCCGTATAGTAAGAGGGGCCACTTGGAAGAGATATATTTATATCATCTACCGAAGTATTGCTGTCAACCATAACGACACAGCATACAATAACTGTAACTAATTCCTCCCATTTTTCCAACTCGACACTACTTTCGGCACAAATTTCAGTAACAATGTTAGTGACTGCGTCAGCGCCAATATCAGCATCATAAAACATAAACTCATTTAAAGTTGACTCTGCTTCATCCACTGCTCTTCCGATCACAAGTGTATAATCTGACTCCACAGTCTGAAATAAGAGGGGAACAAAAACTCAGTTCCCATGGTAAATTTTTCTCATTTGAAGTTAACTTAAAACACTACTTAGGAAAATATAGATCATCTCCTGTGAATAAATTAAATAATGAAATTTTTAAAAAAATAACTTCCTTCAACATGAGATTTATAAAGGAGTCTCAAAATCAATACCTTCAACCTGGGAATGCAATTCTGAATTATTGCATTGCTGCAATAAAAAAGTTGCATGCTTATCAATGCATGCAACTCTCTAGTGCTTGCCATTTTGTCCACCTTCTCACAGGAATCAATCACAATTTGCTCCAAGCATCTTATTTTGGAAAGACTCAGTAAGTCCTCAAGCTTGGGACACTCTTTAATGTACAACTCTCTAAGCTTTGTAAGATCACTTAATCCTCCTACTCTTTGCAAATCTCTGCAATTTCGTATGGATAGACTGATGAGTGTTGTTGGTAGCATAATTTTCTGTATCTTCTTACAATTGTCAATCTCAAATTTCTCTAAGAAATTCAGACTGGGAACTCCTGGAAACTCCTCAAGCTCTGGACAATCACTAATGTACAACTCTATAAGCTTTATAAGATAACCGTTTCCTTCTACTCTTTGCGAAATACTGCAACTTTGTATAGATACACTTCTCAGATTTGAACAACCATACAGTTTAAGCCCACACCCATAAAATTCTGTCCTCTCCACGCAACTTAGACCTCTAAAATCTGGCAACAATTTAAGATCCGGACGCTTACTAATGTTCAAACTTGTAACCTTTAAGATACACAATTCAGATACACTTTTCAAATCTGGACAAGCATGCAATTGAAGATATTTGAGCTTCCCATATCCATCAATTGTAATACTCTCCACACAACTTGGAACTCTATAAGATTTCATCTTTAGATTTCTGTCAAATGTTGTGCTCTCTAACCACTTAATGCCACTGAGACTGACTCTTTTTAAATGATTGCAGTCTTCAATAGTAATTCTCTCCAGGCAGCTCAGATGTGCAGCATTAGCTCCTCAAGTTCCGGGCAATCACTAATGCCCAGTTGTGCTAGGCTTCTAAAATCGGATGCTCCTGACACACTTTTCAACTGTTTACAATCTACAATTGTGACCCTTTCCAGTAAGCTAAGATGACCTAGGTATACCTCCTTAAGTTTTGGGCATTGATCGATATTCAAAAACACAAGCTTTGCAAGATTAGATATTCCTGATACATTTTTCAAATGTTTACAGTTTTCAATATCAAGACTCTTCAAGTGGGAGGGCACCTGAAATTCAAAGATAAACTTGTGTGAAGCTTTCAATAATGTAAAAGAAAAATGGCTAGGATAATTCCACCACTACGTTGGAGATTTAGTTTTCGATTGTTAAGATCAAAATACCTGTTTGCGATTCTTCCACAACGTTTTGAATCCTCCATGATTGATTTTCAAATACTGCAAATTTTGAAGTGGAATCCACGAAGGAAAGTTCTTCATTGGTTGTTTTCTGATATCGCCCTCAAGCTGAAGCCATAGTAAGGAAGCTGATGTCTCAACCCAAATGTGTGATGGGCCTAAGAAGAATATAACTCGAGAATTCATGTACTTGTCAAAAATAGAATGGAAACACCTGACATTGGATTCGGCGAGGATATTCCTGAAACCCCTTGATTCCTGCATACATCAAGCAGCTCAGTATCTCAGTTTTCTATTAATATAGTAACCAGTAGAGATTTGTAATATTACAATACTATGGAGAAACCTGGAGGGGTGACAAGCATACCAAATATTTCAGATCTTGAGGACGCCACAGGCGATGAGGAGGGCTGAGCTCAAGTGCCATTTCTCTTCCCAGGTCCCTCAAATGGTCATGCATTCTCAAATAATAGCCTTGTTCTTCTACAAGACATTTATCTCTGAGTGTTTTCAGTGCACGTTGGGCGTTCCATCCCGATCCTTCCCATACTCTTTCGGCCATACTCTCCTGTCTGCCACTGAAAAAACAAGCAATGTCCATAAAAATATGTTTTTCTTCACCATTCAATGCGTCAAAACTTATTTTCAGACTTTGCTTTACGTCTCGAGGCAGCACCTTTCTAACTTCATTCAATTCTGACCTCCAATAATCTTCACTTCTACCATGAACGTGCCTGCCCAGAACTTGTAAAGACAAAGGTAACCCTCTACATATGTCTACGAAGGAATTAACCAGCTCCTCGTACCCTTTCAACGGATAGGGTTGGTCAAAGGCATGCCAACAGAAGAGTTCACTCCCACAAATTCTATCCATTCCTTTTAGAGCATAGCCAGTAGTAATACCTGCGCTTATAAGCACCCCAACGTCACGGGTTGTGACAATAACCAGACTATCACTTAGTTTATTTAAGATATCCATTACCAGCAGAGCATCTAACTGCTCAATATGATCAACATCATCTATAACAATTAAAAAACTTAATTGGGTGGGGCTCCTTTGTAGACTATCTTTGAGATAGCTTGTTCCTTCTTCTATACTTGTGAAAGAGAGATCACGTCTGTTGAAGAGATCTTTGAGAAGCTTAAGTTGCAATGAAGGTAATTCTCTTCTCTCGGACGCTTCCCGCACATCAAACAAAAATCTTGCTTTAGAATAATTCCAACTCTTTCGATTAAACAACTCTTTGGCGAGAGTTGTTTTCCCTGCTCCACCCATGCCGAAAATGCCAACTACCTTAGCCTTATCCTTCCCTTTCCTCAGCCCGAACTGGTTTTCAAAGTCTTGTACAAGTTCTTTTAGGCAACACTGTTCAATATTTTTCACAAGATTGTTAAGCCCCATTGGATATTTAGCAACATGCAAACGTGTTTTCCTTTGTACTTCCTTTTGCACAGCTTCTACTATGTTTTGGCAGTCCGCCTCACTGAAACTTTATACCATAAAAGTAGGATTCCATGAGAAATTTATCAAACCAGATTTGAAAAAAATATATTTATAAAAGATACAACAATCGAAATTGTAGAAATATTACCTGTTACATTCTTCCCCAGCTATAAGTGAAAGAGACTGAAGGGCTTCCGTCCACTCTTTAAGCTTCTCCAGGTATCTAGCCTTCTTTTTATATTTATTGAATGCTTCGGCATATGCTCCAGTTTCTATGTAGCGGAGATCACAGGGTTTCACTCCATAAAACACGGGGATAATTTTGGCCTGACTTTGTAACATGAGAACCAGCTCAGCCAAACACCAAGGTGAATCTGCATATCCTTTCGAAAAGATGGCTACGTGTACAGAAGCAGAGCGTATAGCTGTCTGAATAGTGGAAGGTAACGATTCTCCAAGCTGCTTCTCTTGGGAATCAAGAAACGCCCGTATTCCCAGCTGGTGAAGGGAATCGTAAAGCTGAATAGCAAGAGTTTGTTTAACATCGGGGCCTCTGTGGTTGATGAACACATCAAACAATCTGGAGCTAGATTGACTAACCATCCATATTTTGCCAGAGAAAACATCGAATTCCTGATTTTGCTGGTATGACGATGAAGAACTTGCCATTACTTCCATTCCAATGGAAAAAATTAGAAAGAGAGAGGACAGTTATAATTTGGTTGCAATGATGAGTTTATGATGGAGGAGAAGGGAAAAGTGAATTAAATAGATTATACGGCAGGCGAGTTCAGTCCTCCTCGAAACATCGAGGAAAATAAGTCTAAGGAAAAAGGTTAGAAATTTGACAAGCGCTCACCAGTACAAAGTAGACTGGCTCAGTCCTTTCCTCGAAACATATAAGACAATCTCGAGCCTGTATGGTGGAGTCTCTTCTTTCGTCGAATCATCCAAGTGAAAAACAAAGGAAAATGCTTTGAATGTAGAAAAAAATACAGGCATGGTTAGGATCAGTCTGGTTCACAGTCGGTCACTCTGGAACAGATGCTACAATTGCCCGTGTGGGTTCTCTGTCTTTTCGTGGAAATATCGAAGGCAAGGATGGAAATCGCTTTGGATTCGATTTGGTTTACAGTCGGACACAAACCAATAGACCATGTCGGTGCTCTAGAGAGAGGGTTAAAGAATTGACAGAAATTAATGGCGTACGTCAGTGCCGTAGAGAGAGGGCTAAGGAATTGACAGAAACTAATGGCCCATGTCAGTGCCGCAGACTGTGGGGACAAGGGATCGAAGGAAATTGATACGCAGCAATGGTCTATGGCATGGGTGAGGCACCGTCCAGGAAATGTTGTCTCCATTTGTCGTTTGTGATCGGCGGGGAGGAAATCCGAAGCTCTCTGTCCCTATGTTACGAGAAACGGGAAACGGAACGGCAACGTGACGAGTTTCTCGGTAATGGCAATGTGACGAGAAACGATAATTTAGGAAGTTGTTTATAAGAAATATATATATATATTCAAAGTGTTTTTTAAAATATGGATGAATGAGTTTAATTTCAAAATTACACAATTGAATCTTAATAGCAACATCATAATTTGACTTGCTGAAAAATATCTTTATATATCAAATGTAAAACATAACAAGGATGCATAGGCGTCGAGTTCTTGTCGTTGCAAAAGTTAAGTAGTAGCTTGGATTTTTGTGACAATTGATACTTTAAATAAGGAATGTCAAAAACATTATGACAATGACAAAAAAATTTATAGGAACAACAAAGTAATTTTATATGTGATAATTGATATTCTAAATAAGGAATGTCAAAAACATTATGAAAATGGCAAAGATTAATTTGTATGAGCAGCAAAGTAATTTTATTAGTTTGACTGAGAAATTTGGTAAGAACTATATGAAGTTAGCAACTAGTAATAAATTGCAAGTACATGAACAATTTGAACAGAGAGACATGCCCTCCATTTGTTTCCACTTGTGTGTACATCATGAGGATTGTTTTAAAAAAAAAAATAGCAGTCAATATTAAAATCTCAAATTAACAAAATAACAACTCTAAGGCATTGACCCATGGAGGCTTGCAAATAGAAAAGTAGAAGAATGGCAGTAGTAATGTTGAACAAAGTTTACTGGAAAGTGTAACAATAAAAACAACGTTATTTTGCTTGCGAAGGAAGAAGTGGAATCAGAAAGTACTAAAAAATATTAATCAACAAATTTTAGAACCAGTTGACGTAGAAGAGCAAAGTAATCTACAGATTTTTAGCCAATGGTTTTTGACAGACATCAATAAAGTCAAAGTAAGCACAACCTTTTGCTTGAAATAGAATCTGATAAATGGGTGAATGAAATTGCATTAATGTTTAAGCTTCAAACAAAAATTGTAATCAATCAACTCGGTAATAACAATGAGATATTGCACAGAATGCCATGGAAGCTACAATGTGATCCAAACAGAAGCCAAATCATGCAAATTCCTAGCATTGCATCATGGAAGAGTACTAATGCACATAAGCAGGGAAATAAAATTAATAGTAACAAAAGGTTTAAAATTATATTTTAAACAACACATATAGTCAATGCACTTGTGTCAAAATGCAGGACTGACAAATACCATCACATAGTACTCTAGTTAAGTTCAACATATTAATATGTCAGTTTCTATCTAGACATGATTACTGCAGAATATATATGACATAGTTTGTAATATATTTGCAAGCTTATTTTCTACTTAAAGCTGAAATCTCCTTGCAATTTGATCAGATTAATTTTTTGGTGCAGATATTCCAATCTTTCATTGTTGCACGGCTTCCTGCATGTTCATGGAGAAGTTGGTGTTAGTGATTCTTTATTGAAATATATAATACTATTTGCACAATAAATTATTTTCTTTATCATTGTAGGGAGTTGTTTTGTTTACCTTTTGTCTTGTTCCTCCACTTTGTAGTAGACTGACATGTGTAATTGCATTACTTTGAGTCAATGTGAAGCAGCCTTCAATGGAAATTTCTCGTAGGGTGAAGACAACTTCGGATTTGTTTTGTATGTATTCTTCATACTTGATCTTTGTAAGAGTTGGCATCAATTGTTCAATTATTGAGTGGTCAATAAAGCATTGAATTGTTTGTTTATTCTCAGTGATGAGTATTGTTTTGAGTTGAAGTTTGTGCACATAGTTGACATCCTGGTCACACTTGATTCAATGTGCAGATTCCTCTTCCAAAATGCCAAAGTCATCAAATTTGTAATTACATTGTGAGCATAATGCACTGAATGGACTGGAAAATGGATTTGCCACCTTCAAAATCCCCTGAACCTGTTGCGAGTGTTTTCCCGTCAATGGATGTTACGATTCATAATTTGAAATATAAAGAGTTTTGCAATGTGTTTTGCTTACCTCATATGTTTTTTGCATCAATTCATTAAAAATGTCCAAGGTCCTCTTGTCATTTAACTTGCAAATGTATGTGGAGAAACCTGTATGAAATGTGTTCTTTTTTTCAAGCCTCTTAACAATGTTTCTAAGAAGAAATACGGGGGTCTCATTCCGATGGAGTTGTTCTTCTACTGCTATATAGTGGTGAGCTAGACTTTGATGAATTTCAAGCTATAAAGAAGAAAGATAGACAGAGTTGTTACTCTTGTTAGAAATGTGCATGTGGGAGTGTTAAGGATCGTGATAAGTGTATGAGTAGTCAATAGTTAGAAAAAATTTTACCTGTGCTCTGTCTTCTTCAGTGTGGCCATCCTTTATTTATAGTGCACTTTGAGAGCCCATTTTTTTCATTGCAACCACCAGTGCTCCCACTATTCCGATTGGGAAGTCACTTGTGCTATTGAGGAGCTGCTTGATTGTTGTACTAGAAATGAAATTATATTCAGTACACATGCGGCTGATAGTTTCAACTATGCTTGTATCTTTCAGAATGAGAATATAGTCGCAGTCACCACGATCATAGTCAGGTCATGGTGCAATGTCAAAACTTATAATGGAAATACCCATTCCTGAAATTATTTTGTCTTCATGTTGCTGCATTAGGCTGCCATTGATATTTAGTGTGATTGTCATCTCTACTTTGATGTCTGTCAAGTCAACATGTAAAACTTCACGTGTCTTGTTCACTTTGTCAAGATTGACCTTGTAGACTACCAACACATCTCCTTCAAATGTGTGTCTAATCTTTCTTGCATTGAGATCTTCAATTGAAATACAATTTGTGCTTTTCACTTTCGACCTGCAAGGAGCTCATTGTTATTTTTATTGTTCGTTGACAATGTGAGTAAGTTAAGGATACATGACAATAGAAAGAGAATACCTTTTGGTTGTTTGATCTTGTTTCATTTTTGCAACCTTCCCTTGTCTTTTGCTTGCCTCCATTTTCCCCTGCAAAGTAATATTGTGGATGAAAAATTATCTTAGGAGTTTGTAATGAATGTTTGCATGGAGATATTTTTATGATATTTCATCATTTCCATTGTCAATATGATTGTTTTGCCAATTTGATTGTCAAATTATAGATGTCATTTAAATAGTGGAATTGATGTATTTTGTTTTGTTATTGGTACTTTTGTTATGTAGATTGTAGTTTAGTATTTTTCCTCTGTTAGATGTATTTGTAGGAAAGTAGAAAAGTGGTCTGTCCAGTATGCTTCAATTCTGTAAATGCAACATTTGTTTGTAGTAATGTTAGACCAAATGTGATCAATAAGTGGCATGTTTAAATGGTGTGAATGGTTGAGTAGGAAATTAAGTTTGTGGGATTGCATATGAGTTGTAAAGGTTATTTTGTATTTGCTTGTCATTTCCATATCAATGTTTAAATCTCCAAGAATATACAAGATACTTTTGGGTTCTATATTACTAATCAGATTGTCTATAGCTGTTGTTATTTCTAGTAAGGAAGCATTTGGCCTTGCGTAAATATTGCAAATATTAATTATATTGTTGGATAGTATTATTGTCGACATCATTGCCTCTACATTTTTTGAAATAAAGTGCTCTGTTCTACTAACTATTATGTTCTTTCTTGTTAAAGTCATAATTCCATGTATTGAGGATGCATTAAATTGTTCATAAAGAGCATATGTTTGTACAGTATTTGTATGAACTTCTTGCAAGCATAAAATGTCAGAGGACATGATTTCATTATCATTAACTAGGTTGCTTGTGTGTGCATGCAAACTTCGAGTATTTAATGTGCATAGAACGAAATGTAATGTTGCATGTGGACATGTATTCTGATTATCAATTTTCCAATGTGCATCTAACTCTAAACGTTCCATTTCTAGATTTATTTTTGGCTTCACTCCAAAATTCTTTGGAGTAAGAGGTTTGATCAAATATAGCATTTCTATTGTTTTCGTACGCAAGAGTGTTGTGTATGTTATACCGTGTTATTTTATGCCAGTGGGATCAAAAGCAATGGTTTCTATTGTCAATCCTTGTGATCAATGGATTGTTCGTGTACATGTTAGTTTTATAGGGAATTGTTTTCTTATAGTGATTTTTTTGGTCACAGAAATTTTTTGAATTGGCCTTGTGATGCGAAGAATGGGTACCCAATCTTTTTCAATACACTCCTTGTAGAATAGCCTATATTTTGTTTTTTGTTGTTGACCAATATTTTTATCATTAAATTTGATCCACACAATGTCAAAATCGTCATGTATTGTATATGCTTTGAAGATTCCGTCTAAGCCATTCACTATTCCATCTTGTGTATTGTAGTTACCTGAATAGGTTTCTACAAGTACATTTGGTTTACGTGTATTTCAGGAGGAAACATTGTTGTGTGGGTATAAAATCGTATGGCATTGTAGTTTTCCTCACTTTCATCTATTGCTTTCTATACAATAATGTCACCAGGAATGATCGTTAGCATTTTGTTGTTGTGTGCATCTACATCACACCTCCTATAGTAAAGGATTGGGAGGGCTGGGTCAAGTGGTATTGGCCGTATGCATTGTTGACTGAGCTATTCTATATCGTCTATTGTTTTTAGGCCTTTGCAGACTCTATTTAGAATTTGAATAAAGTATTCATCTTTTTATCGCATAGTGACTTTTAATGAATAACATCTGACATTCTCTTTCCAAAAATTATACGGCATTAATTCTTTTTCTGTTGGTCTATTATCAAAAATAATGGAGTCAAGTACAAGTTGAGCTTGATAAAGATCACCACAGAAAATAGTGTCTAAGCCTCCAAAGTAGGCAGTAGGTCTATTCATAATATCGTGTAAACGCTTATCTATATACCGCAAAAATGTCAAGCCTGCCAAGGAAATCTCATCAATCAGGAGCACTCATAGTTGGTTATAATGCTTTGACATCTTGTCTAATGTATCATTGTTTAGTGGAAGGAATTATAATTTGTTGAAAGATATATGGAATGTTGAATGTAGTGTAACCCCACCAATATTATATGCTTCTTTACCCGTATATACTGTGATTAATCTCTTTGGTTTATCAAGATCATTGTCTATAGCTTTGTTGTATACATGTAGAAGTGCTCAATAAATTGCTTTTGTTGTAAACATCTTCCCAGTGCCAGCACCACCTATCAAAAATAGATTGATTGGAGTTGTCATGTTTTTGTTCTTTTTCATCATGATGTCTTTTACAATTATTTGTTTCTCTTCATTCAACATTTGTCTAAGTTTGTAGTACTCAATGTTTTCAATTATTTATGGATGCTTCCCTATTTCGAATCCATTGCAGGCTGAGTTTCCTAGTCTATTACATGCATTTGTCTCAAGATGTTTTTGTATGTCATAGAGTTCATCCATCCTACATGTTCTAGTTGTAACATTTTCTATATTGTTGTCATATTCTTTGAAATTGATTTCATTTTCTTCTTTTTCAATATCATCCCATGTACTATTGGCACAATAACAAAATTTTACGCATTTCCTTATGATTGTTTCTTCGTGGTGGATATATGCAGATTCCCAAGAGTTGAAATTGTGTTTTAGTGTACTTTCATGTATTGTGAACGGAATAAAAAGTAAAATTTATTCTCTGCAATGGTTTTCCAAATTAGTGTGCTTGTTATAGTTCATGAAACATATTATGTTTTCTTTTGATCTTTGCTTAATTTGATATCCTCTTTTGCTATATTCAGAAACAAATTCTGCCAAACATATGTGGGAGATATTTTGTGGACAAGCCAAATAATAATCTATTAAAGATTTTTCTATTACATTTTCTAACTCGTCTACCTCATTATTTAAGGCTCTAACGGATTTGAGTACAAATATGTGATCATTGTCTGCTCTTGTATTAATGAATATACATTTCTAAGAACTTTGATTAAGTGGAAGAGACAAAACTAAATGAGCGGCTTGTTGTGTTGGCATTTGTTGTAAGCTCAACAAAGTATTTCCCAGTTTGCTTATCATTCGAATTTCATCAATATTATCTCCTTGATGGTCATCATGTATTTTTTTTAATGCACATGTCATTGATTTGTCAACCTTAGCCATGTATGAACTACAATACATGGCTGCAGTATATGCGTTGAGCACTAATTATGCATGTGTTCACTTTCCATAAAACAGGAATTTGTTTTACAAAGCTATTGTTCCATATTTGAGATGGTTTCCTTTTAAGGAATAGGGTAGGTTTCTCTATGGTTGACCTTAGTGAAGTAATGTAATCATCCTCTGATAATTGCAATTCATTTATAAACATGTCAAATGTGAAAGAAGCATCATAGGTTCCCTTTTGCAAAGCAGAGGAAATTTGTGAGGTTTTTTCAATAATCATTTTGGTTTTTTCAACTAATGGTTCAAGTATCATTGTCTTATGCAATGGAGGGATTGGAAAATTGTAACAACATGATTTTTTCAAAGATCTTTTACATTGTCTTGTATGGTGATGTCTATGAAGAATAGCCAAACTAGGTTGTAAGTGGTTAGTGCTACATGTAATGTATTTGTTGACAAAGGCTATGATATTACTATTGCTTTCTCTACCATAAATCGGTGCATTTTCTATCCAGATTAGGAGATGGTCATGTTCATTTCCCCTATTCTAAAATTTTGTTACGGAAAAATAATCAACAACTTTTTCAAATATTGAATTATCTTCAAATATTAATTTTCTCATAGCATTTATCCTATGTCGATAGTATCGTGCACATGTAACATGATCTTTTTTTACTAGCTAAAATTTGTCATTGTCATTGTGAGTAGTTGTTTCATTTTTTTGTAATCGTGTTTGATGTAAATTATCCAATTTTTTAAGTGTTTTTGTTAGAGGTTCCCAATTTTATTCCGCACTTGTGAAAGTGATGAAATATGTAGGTGGTCCAAGTTGTCATATCATTGCAAAAACATTTTTCTTTAATTGTTGGATATAATCAGGAGAGATTCTGATTCTATTTGAAATCAACATATCCAATGTCTGATTTTAGAATCTTCTCTAAGTTTGGTTTGTGTTTCATGTCCCTTGCAAAAATCTTTCTTCCTTTCAATTAACCTTTCCTTATTCTTACCCACATGGTAGACATAACTTGGTGTATTAGTATCCTTATGGTTTTGAAAAAAAGATTTGTCGTGTGAAGAGAAAAATCTTTTTGTGAATGAAGTAGTTCCCATTGTGCTATTTTTTGGTAGTTGAACTTTTTAACAATATCAGCATCACGTGGCTCTCCGAAGAAGAGTGTTGGAAAATTCATCTCTTATGCATACTTGTCTTTGAATAGTCCAATTGGGTAACAATCTTGGGTAGGTGCAATTTCAATTATTTTGTCTTCCATGTTGCGTATACATCTAGAATCTGTATATCCATGTATCAATGTTTCAGTTGGGTTGTCATTCTCTATATCACTATTAGAGTCAAGATCACTTGAGTTGCTTTCACTATTGCTTCCATTTTCTTTATTTAAATGTGATGTATGTATCCATTCATCATTTATTTGAACTTTTTCTATCTTGTAGAGTGTTTCCTTACTCAATTCATAAAGTGCTTGCATTATAATATTTGGCCTCACCATTCCTTTTTGAAATGCATTTTTATATTCCAAACACCTTTTCAAAGATACGACAATCGTTGAAGTGTTTGATATTGATTGTGGCAAGGCATTTTGTACAATGTCCATGTTTATAGGAACATTTATTATGGATCCCGTGAGGCCTATCTGAGATCTTCTATAGCCTAGTTCCCAAAT
Organism: Chamaecyparis obtusa; assembly: GCA_027943335.1. NCBI lineage: Eukaryota > Viridiplantae > Streptophyta > Pinopsida > Cupressales > Cupressaceae > Chamaecyparis > Chamaecyparis obtusa. The sequence goes on along the minus strand of BSBK01000894.1, from coordinate 61,124 downwards.
TTGCGCAAATGCAATTCTGAGAGACACAAGTATTTCTTCTAAATGTGTCAACATTTGCACATGTTTGAATGGTTTATTATTTCAGATGTTTTGTGGTGATGCAAACTTTGGGAGAGATCCCTGTTTCAAGGATGTCTCACATATTTTGCAAATGTTGTCATCGCAACTTGGATAATTATAATGTATTAAGTTGCGGTACGTAGTTTTGTCCTTTTCTCTAAAAAATTTAATATCTTTCTTGAAGTGCAAAAGTTGACAAACTGTGCAAGGATGTTGGGGCATGTCATTTATTGTCATTTCATATATTTCTATTGGTGTTAGGTTTTTCTTGTTTTGCATTCTTTAACGACATGATCTTTGTTTGTGGCATGGATGTGCACCATTTTTGCATTGGTTAAAGTTATTAGTGACTAATATGCTTGCATTTCCTTCAACATTTTCATTCATCTTTTGCAATTTTTGTCGCATTAGCTTCTTTGTTTCTCACAAAGTAGATAATACTCATCTTTTTTCACTTCCCAATCGAGCTTCTTGTTTGCAATATCTGGTCTCAATTTCTAATTCTTGCTTTCTTTAGTTCCCAATTGTGTAGATTTATCTATTATTCCTTATCATTTGTTTAAGATTATGCAATTTAAGTGTTGGTTGATTGAGTTGGTCCTCGACAACCTTAAATAAAGGTTCAAAATGTCCATTAAGTGGATTTGCATCATGGAAAAGGATACAATATGGTTGTCCATGTAATATTTGGTTGAAGTATAAATATTTTTTTCCAGATGTCAATGAGAATATGTAGGTTCTAATCTTTAACCACTTGGAAAGCCAGTGAATGCAAAAAATATCTCCCCATAGACCTTGTTCGACATTAGCATTTGTTGGTTTCGTAGATAGTCGCATTCATTGTAGATAAGTGTTTGGATGTTTTACATTGTGGAGTTCTTGTAAGCTTTCAGAATGCAATTCATGGTTATATGAGTTTATTGCTTCTGGGTCACCATTTTGGAAACATCTCATAAAGTAGTCAATTGTTCTGTTTTGTAGTTGAATGGATGTGAACTTAAAATTGAGCAACATTTCAAGAGAATCAAATAAGTAGTCACTGACATTGTATTTAAATGTGGCCAGTCTATACAGTCCTTGTTTGTCCAATATTTTGTCAATGTCACATGTTTGCAAATTGTTTTCAGATATACATTTGTCCACATGCATTCTTTTCAAATTTGAAGTTTTCAAACTTCTTTATATTTGTTCTCTTAGAGTAATGAGTTTGGTTTTTTGTATTTTATGTCTACAAAATGAGATTTGTAATATATATTTGTATATGAATTTGCCATAAATTTGTTTTGCCTGTGATGGGTTCTTCTGCAGCCTTGGTGGATTTCAACCCAATATCACCCTTGTCTGCAATTCACAGGTGTATGTAGTTGTTAGCCATCTATTTTTGACATCGAGTTTTGTTTTCAAACTAAAGCCATCTATGTATCATCACAAAAAAGACATATTTTTAATTTTTCATATCATAAACAACTTAAACTTTGATACCTAGATTGGTAGATCAGTTGTACTAAGTTACATGTGTTGTGCCAAGTTTTAAAGCCATCTTTCTTTATTTTAATATGTTCAAACACTATTGACTATTTGGACTCTATCGATAATGCATATATATTTGTCATTTGGATGACAGGTATTAATAATCTTTACTAGTTTACTGGACGAGTTAGCGTAAGTTTTATTGAAAAATACATTCAAGCAGTCAAAGAATATAGTTATTCGTTGATTAGCTATAACACATATAAAATTTACTTTTGCACAAATAAAGGGAAATACCAATTATTGTTTTTAAAAATAGATCGTTCTTTTCTTCCAAATATTTTTATTAAGAAAAAGAAAACAAAATTTCTAATCACACAAAATTGTTGGCTTTCAAAAAACCAATTCTTGGCCTACTACATTTAAAATTACAAGTATATGATTTTAGGCTTCAATTAGAATCCACCCAGTAGAAGGAAAAAATATGGAATGCAATTTACCCCCCATGCTTCTCATTATAACTGCAAAACCTCAATATGTTTAATTTTACATCAAAGTGGTCACTCACTAGCAGTCAAAAATTTGAAGCTAGGGTCTATGATAGCATTGAACCTTTCCTCTAGTTAAAATAAGTTTCTCTTCAATTTTTTGAGTTCTAGTAAAAGTTCTATACATATTTCACAATGGTCTTGTCCTTTGATGCCTCCACTTTCACCTTCACTAGCTAAAGAGACATTGTCATTGCATATGTTCTCAATTTGAACATCACTATTGCAATATGTCAGATGAAACACGTCGTGCATGCCTACAGTGGGATCCATTGAAGCCCTATTTATGGTTGCAATCTCTTATCTGAAAGGTGGCGAAGAATGATTTGTAGAAGAAACAAAAATGTCTGCATTGTCTACAATTTTATTATGAAGAGAGGAAATTAGTACTTAGCTTAAAAAACATGATCGTTTCTAGAAGGTAAGTATATACATTCATCTATTCATGTTTTCTAAATTTTGACAAAGTTATCTTTTACAAAAGACAAACATAAAGTAATAAATTTGGTTACAAGGAATACCAGTGTGTTGGTGCAACTGTAAATACTTGGAGGGTACATTTTTCAAAGTGTCCATAGTTGACACCATCAAATTTGAACCACCAATGTTGCAATTGTATGAAGCAGATGAAACACTTTGAAATATTGGATAAGCAATACCATAATTATGGTTGTTACAACCATCTTTCTTGCAGTTGTTTGTATTTTGCACTGCTAAGTACCTATGAACTATGTTGTCTAATAAACCTAGGTCTGGAGAAGTATATAATGAGTCATAATTATTTTGAAAGTGATTAGAACAATTTGCTATTACTTTATCATTGTCAAACAATAATGGACTTGTATCGTGAGTGATATTTTGGCCTACATATTCAGTCTTACACGTATGTGACAGAATCGAATCATTTTGCATCCCAGGATTTATATCACAAGTAACATTGTCCACCAATGAAGATTGTAATTTGAAAGTAGTAGGAAGGTCAAAGCATGAAACATAACTTGCACTACTGCTACTTCTTTCATCTGGATGTACTTTGGAAGTGGATACCAATGGTAGAGATGACATTATACTTTCTTCCATAATATTGTATGTTTCAAAAGTATGAGAAGAAAAAGATGGTCTTTCTCTAATTCCTTTCATGCACAATGCACCCTTCCCATATGCAATAACCGCCTCCTTGGCAGTTTGAAATGTGCCAAGCCAATGACAGTGTATAGTTTTTGGATCCCTTATCTCTACAGCATATCGACCTCATGGACGTCGCCTAACACCTTTATATTGGTTATGCTTCGATCGTTTCCTTGTTTTATTTGTAACCATCAATATATTTTCACAATTTTAGTTGTCCTCATTCAGAGATTCAAAATTTGATGTATCTGGCAATCTACTCATTCTGTGTCCAATTCTGTAGGCCAATTGAAAAATACAAAGAAATAATTTATAATATACAATGGTAATATACATTAACTATATTTCCCTTTTGAAATATGATAAGCATACTTATTGAGTCATGAAAGATGCACCCATAGGAGGATTGTAGAACACTATAAAACAAATAGTTCTTATGAGCATTGCTCAAATCACAACAATTAAAAAAGAACATGTTTTATTGCAGTATGAGTACAAATACATAAAAAGTACTATGTTGCATGTCAACAACATGATGAAATGGGGTGCGTCTTTCACCATGAAGAGAAGTAGAAAGATGATGCACATTTCTACTATTAGGACTACTGCACCAAACACCATATTGTCATCATAGAAAGAGACATCCATTTCCAAGATGCACAACTATTTTGGTTTACCAACTTTTAAATGTGATAGTAATTTGGTGTCTGGTGTTTTGCCAACCTGCATCAATTGTATTCAAAATGCCTATTATTCATAATAAATGGGATGATACTTATATTTGTATACAGGTTGAAGAATTGGAAAATGGTAAGAAAGATTAATATTTGCATCTATCCCATTAATTTCACAGTCAAATAAGTTATATGAATCTTCCAACTCTTATACATAAACCATCTTCGTCTAGTAGTGGTATTCAACAAATATATTCTCGTACTTTGTATAATGGTTCATATAATTAAGGGCTGAATGTACTCCACATGTTCCAATGCTATAGTCTTCATAAAAGTAAATTTTTTAATATAACAATGGAGTAGTACACAAGGGTATGACAATAATGTTGAATTCAAACCATTAAGATAGATGCATAATGTCTTTAACATTGTGGATAGAACTGATTAGAAGGTTCCTTACAATCATCATTCTTTGTAGGGGAAACTAGTGCCAAAGCACAAGGTTTTTATGAAGCCATACTAGGATTAGAAGGTGGCATATAGATTTGCAGATACATTAGTGAATTGTACACTTTTTCAACTCGTATTGCGAATTGATCACCCAAGTGAACATGATGTGAATCTAAGGCATGTGTTAGTACAATTTCACACCTACTAAATAATGCTATTTTGAGAGAACTATATACACATGACAATGCTTCACATTCTTTGAGTGATTCATGACAAAATAATCCCCCAATAAAAGTTTTCCCTTTCTCTGCAAAAAATGTGTGAATTACTTCCTTGTACCCACCCGGGGGTTTGAAGTACTCTTGTACATATGTATTAGCCAAATGCATTACAATCTCACAATTTCCTAACAAGTCCATAGAGTTTGATAAGAATCGAGACACAATGTCTGAGTAAAAAATCGTTCCACAATCATTTGCCAACTAATAATCACCTAGTATGGACTACAATGATTCTTCAACACATGAACAATGAATGATGAATACATGTCGCAATGTGGTTGAATTTATTGCAACTATGATTGGATAGTCCCATTCAGGCCTTGGAATATTTATCCATTCATTCATTTTGACCTTCAAAAATCAGGCGCAAATTTCAGATTGACAATTTCAAGATTTAGATCTCGAGGTTGTGATAAATTTAAATGAATGTATTTTGGGTGAAAAATCTTATAAATGTATTTAAATTTTCTCATAATAAAGACTTTAAAATAATTGACGAAATGCAAACAAAGTTAACATCTGAGTATTTTATGAGTCTTCTATGCATCTATGCATTTTTCCAAACACTTTTCAAATGTAATTTTCTGAAACAATGAGTTCAAAACCAGAAAAAATGTACTTCAAAATTTAATATTATATGCGACTTTCACTAATATTGAGTGTAAACTTATATCACTATTTAAAGAGCATTTCAAATAGTATTTTACAATAGATCTTTTCCCATGGCTATGTAAGATTGTATGAGAAAAAAAAAGGAAAATAAAGAAAATACAATTGTAAACTCCTTTGATATATTAAAAATTTAGATTTTCAAAGGTCCAACAAATTTAAATCAATGTATTTGGGTTGAAATCTCTAATGAATATATTTAAATGTGCTCCTAATACGCACATTAAAAACCATTTTTGGAAATGAAAACAAACTAACAATATGAAGAAGTTATGACTTTACTACGGATGTGACCATTTTTGTTCAACTTGTTTAAATGTAAATGTTTGCACCTAATAGTTTGGTATAAAACATGTTCTTTCAATTCAAATTAATTAATGACTATTAGAGAAGAGGGCTTTAACTGGTACATAGTGTAAACATAGATATGTTATTCAATATGTACGTGTACTAGGATTAGAGGAAAACTACCTTTTTCTGTTGCTAGTATAGTTTATAGTATAAAATAAATTGACAAACCATGAAAATGCAATTGAAAAGTATTTCTGGAAGATGGGTTTCTAAGCGTACCTTGAACTTAATATCAAAATATTGGCTTGCCTTTGTTACTGGTTCAACTCCCAAGTTGTCTTATAGCGCCTGTCTCTAGTAGCATTAAACAGGTAATCAAATTTTTTTTCCACCATAGCTCTTACTAGAAATATAAGGCCTTAAAATTTAGTACATTGAATTTGACAAAAAAAAATTAAAGCATTGTTACCATGTAGTACAATTTGTTTTACTATAAATTTTAAATTCTTTTTAGTCAAATACATGCATAACTCAACAATCGGTTAGAACAATGTTTGTCCGATTATACAGTGAGACATGTATGTTTGTCCAATTATGTTTGTTTACATATGAATTTGAAAAAATGGTCCTCCATCAAGAGGATGCATACAAATGTTGGTAGTGATTGATCAATACTACAATATAGGAGTCCAAGTTTAGAAGAAGTCTAGATGATTCAAATTGATGAATGCTCTAACTCATCTTTTAGAAACCTTTACATCAAGAGAGATGTATATAACCTACAATATGAATTTGTGAAAATGTATAATGTTGTGTAAGTTTAACTATTGGTAATTATTAGTTTTCTTTAATTGTAAGATATGAAATATTATAATGTATTAAATTAATTAACAATTGAATGGAAAAGTAGAAGTAATTCTTTAATTTCCTTGAAATTTAATATTAAGGAAATATATGCTTGAATATTATGTTAACATGTTATAAACAATATTAAGAAAGGTAAACTTGATATTTAAAATAGAGAAAAACTATAGAGGAATTGACTAGATGTCCTTGTTATGAATAATTCCTTGGATGCTATTGCATGAGGCCTATACTTGAGCTACGTTTTACAATTTTTGAAAATTTTGAGTAAAAAGTGTTGTATTATATTTGCACATGTGATAGTAAAATGGCTATTATGCATTTTGTCACTGTATATTATTTCCAAAAATTTAAATGTAATACATTAAAAAAATTTACAAATAAGATGATACTAGTTGTCATACATTTGATTTATTAATTTAAAGAGTCACATAAATCATATCTACTATTGATAAAAGGATACTGAGCTAGAATAAAATATTGAAAGTCTAATGTTAATGATACATGAATGTATATTACTTTTGTCATAGTAAAAGTAGATAATGAAACAATAATAAGAACAAATGACAAATTAAACGAATAAGAAAGTTGTAAACATAATATTGAAAGCTAAGCATATAAGATCAAGCTAATTATTAGGTCACCCTTAACAAACATACCAAACTAGTATAGTAAGCCTCCCATGTGAAAAGGAGAATTTTTCACAAATATAATAGTTGCCTAATTGAAAATTATAATATTAATTGATGTCTATGTTTTAAATCCACAATCTACTAAATTTTTCGCATTCTTAAATGTTGACTATGGGTTAAGATCAACTTATAATGATAACATATACTCTTCACTTTTTTAATTATATACATATTAAAATTAATTAATTATATATAATATGAAAAAATTAATAACTTTATCTATATATGTCTATTTTCAGAATTAAATAATATCATTACAAAATTTTCATATAATATATTAATCTATTATTGAAATTGTTAAATATATAATATTAAGAATGATTATATTTATTAAAAACTTATATTTATATATGTATTTAAATATATATATATATATTAAAAAATTTATTATATATATTTAATATAATTATAAAATAAATATAAATCTTAAATTTAAAAATAATATATAATTTATTATTAACCTCTGTAAATGTATGTTGAACTTTTAATATGTTTATTTATTATTTTACTGTAAATAACAAATTTAAAATTAAAAAAAAAGTCCCCTGCATAAAAGTAAGTTTAAAATGTTTAAAGTTAAAAATTATTTTATAAATCTTGATAGTATTAAATTGTACAACAGTACAGACCTGCATACCGTAAGGAAGTCAGTATGGGATGCATCCATATGGTTGGATAGCCGGTGCCGGTTGAATGGGCGTCTAGTTCAAATGCCCAAAAACACGATAAAGTTTTGGAATTGGTATATTTCTACATCTAACTTGTTCAAAAAGGCACAAGGGTAGATAAACTACGGTAAAAAGGGGGCATTTACTAGGTATTTACCAAATGAAAAAAATATTTGATGGAAAAATGCTTATAGACTTAATTGGAGTAAATGTTAATAGATTCAAATCTCAGCGTCCTGGAAACAGGTAAGGAAAAATATTTAGTAGTTTTATCTTGTAATAATTTTGATACACTTGGGCCATTTTCTTAAACAAAAAAAGGAACCAAAGCCTTTCTTTTGCAAACATTGGAACAACCATCTATACATAATATATGTTATCTAAAATTATTATATTATATGTAGCCAAGATGACAATACCTATAGTGTAAGACCTAAAATCGAGGACAAAAAATATATATATTTTTTATATTTATACAACTGTTATAGAACTTGTCTTTTCCATTAAAATACCCTTGTAAAATAATTATTTTCCATTTTTACACACAATATTATAATTTTTAAGACTCATAATATTGCAATATATTCTAATGGTATAAATTGTTATAATATTGTCTATCAAAAAATAGAAGAATTTCGTCAAACTGTTAAATAGTCGAAAATAAAAGCCCTTATTTTTACAACCAATTTATAAAATTCTGACAAAAGAAATAACAATAAAAAACATTGAAAATAAATACTTCGTCACAGTTTATAACTACAAATAAATACACCAAATAAAAATAACGATAGTTCCAAAATCAATGAAAAGAGGAAATGACACGTAATATACTTTAGACAACACATGTTCATTGTTCTATTTATCCTCCTCTAGATATGAAAAAAATACATTAGATTTTAAATCAAGGCAAAAAAATTTGCATTTGTCTGAATACAATCAAACTTATCTGGGATAAGTGAGAAACTCATTAAAAGTACAAATAGGATCCAACGATTGAGAAGGCCACAAGCAGGATCCGATTCCTTGCAAAGCCCTAAACCCTGTCCACGTGCCTTGAATGCATCATAACTGTCCACGTGCTCTCTTTTCTTCCATCTGTCTGTATAGTAAATGGTAGACTGTATATATGTTTGACAAGGCCAAATCTTTCAGGAAAAAGGGATAGGTGGCACACATGGAGGACATCCTAAAAGAAATTCAAATTGTATTCTTAATTTCAACAACAATGTTATTTTTGCAACACAATAGATGGTTGGTTGATTTAAGCACACTGCAAGGATGGTGGGATGTGCTTTATGTTCCTCCTCTCAGCATGGAAGATTGTTTCTCTATAGCTAAGAAAAAGCAGATAATGTATTCTACTACTGGTTTATACTTGTATGTTTCCCTCGTCTAAATTGTATGTTTAAATTTATGTAATTTAGGATATTTTTGAAAGGTTCTCTGTTTGAAAAGCTTGCTTGTACTCATTTACACCAGGTCCTGACTGGGTAGTAGCCATGTACCGTTATAGTGTGTTTGGTGGAGGAATGAACTCTAATTGTTTAAGGTAGAGTAGCAGTCTCAAACCTGGGTGAGTTGAGATTCCCAGCATGTATGAATTATTCTTCTTTTTAAAAAATTTGGAGGTTAATTGACTCAAGTTATGGCTTCTGGTTTTTAATTTTATAAGTAGTATTTCCTGCTAACAAATCTGTCTTCAAACTGTTCATCATTTCTTATAGTATTGGACCTTTTTACTATTAAAAAAAATGATCTTTTGATTGTTATAAATAAGGTACACTCATATCAAAGATTAAGAGCTTGTATTTTGCTCAGTTTCAATGAATACTTGTTCTCCAAGACCATCTGCATTAAATTGGTGTAATGCAGAAGTGGTTGTGATTTCAGGAATGGCAAATAGATTACAACACCAAAAGTCAACCTTGAGGGGATGGGTGTCAGTAGGGGGGATATCATCCTACAAAAACTGGTTTCTCTTACTATGGATTTGGGCATTTTTTCCAGTTTTTCTTTGGCAAAATATAATAGTGTAAAGTATTAGTTTCTTCAAGAAGCCGCCAAGGCCCGTTCCCAGGTTAAGACCCCATTTTGTTAATCTCACTGAATTTGGTGCTGTGGGGGATGGTTTGACAATCAATACAAAGGCGTTTGAGGATTCGGTGGAAACCATTGCAGCATTGGGAAATGGAGGAGGACAGATTAATGTACAGGCTGGACTGTGGCTCACTGCACCCTTCAATCTAACAAGTTACATGACTTTGTTCCTTGCAGAGGAGGCTCTCATCCTTGCAGTTGAGGTTGGATGCTTGCCTCATTTTTCTTGAAATAAAATATCTTCTTTCATAAACTAATTAAAGTATCTTTGTTTCTACCTTTAGATAAATCATAGAATTTGCTAACTCTAATTTTTCTCAAACAATACCAAATTTGGTGGGCAGAGCCAAAGGCCTGCAATTCAAATGCACGGAAATAGTAAAACCCAGAGGGAAAATAGCCAAATGTTTGACAATTGAGAACTCATTGCAAAAAAGAGGAAGACGTTGTGTCAGAAGCAGAAACAGAGGAGCTATTGATTTCTTTTCTTAATTAACATCTCAATGTACATTTAATTCCTTAATTTTCAAACTAAAACTATCATTAAATCCCTTGCCAGATGATTTTTTCAGATATTTTTGTATGTTCATATATTTCCCAAATTTTTTTTATGTCTATGGCTTGGAATGCTCCATTTTTTATCGTCAAAACCTCAAAAAGTGAAAAAACATCAACTTTTTGTTATCTCTCAAAGTATGATTTTTGTTTAATATCGCAAAAATGCCTCTAAGAGAAAATGACAATTGATAGAATTAGTAAACAAAGAATACCTAAATTGATAGAATAATGAAATTTTTGATGCCAAGCAAAAGGCCGATTTTGCAACGATACTAACCTGGAAAAAGGCTCCTAGTTTGAATGTCGCGAACTTCAACAGAAAGAAAGAAATCTCTTGCTTAATAGACAATACTGCTGAGAAAATTGCAATCAACAGATTCAACGCTCAGTCCTCAAAGAAGACAAATAATAAGAAGTCAGTCCTGAAAAAGATGATGCACTTACCTCTTCGCTACCACAGACGAAACGCACTCCAAAGAATGAAAATAGCACCAACATTTGAAGTAATTAGATGGTTCTAGAGAAATGCAGAAAAATTCAGCAATGAGAAAGGCCTAACAGTCTTTCAAGAAAAAAGTGAAATGTATTAAATGCATACTAATCTTGTCACCTGCATACCTAGATCAGTGTTGCTATGATTTCCCACACTATCTACATCCGCCAAATAATATCTAGCCTTTAAAGTACCTATTAACAGCTAATTTGAATGCAGAATTCATTCTGACAATGGACTTAATCATGGACTTCATCCTCTGCTGTGATAAATCTTTTCATGTTTTCAAATCAGTTATCCATTACAAATTTAGGGCCATATAAATTTAGAAGTAACTTACACGCTAACAAAAATATCTACAAGCTTTACTATTTTTTTTTACATATGAATACTGTTTGCTATCAATATGTGCATGTATCCATTAATTTTTTCAGATTTTCCAGATTTGCTAATAAAAGCTCCCAACTATACACGCATTTGCAGAGATCAGACTCAGACAGAAAATGGTATTTCGTCCACAAATTTATAAAAGTACAATGATGATTCCGTGGAAAAAAATTTAGGTAATGGCAAGATATTTCATTTTAACATTTTTTAATATCTTGGACAATTCGTCAACAAGCTCCACTATGATTGTTCACAGTACAAACGTATAGAAATAAAGGAATATATATTTTTCAAAATTTAAGAATTCAATATTAAAATAAGAAACATTTAAATTCCACAGGTCATTGCAAAAATACTATAATCTAATTGCTCAATTTTAAAAAAACAAGGACATCTAGTGGATGCTATAGTATCCTGCCTGCCGGCAGGAACTAATAAAAATAAAAAATAATAATATAATTGATCACTTTGAAATATTTTATTTAAAATAAATTTTATTAAAAAAATAAAATAAAATAATTAAAAAATTATTAATTTAAAAACGAAATATAATAATTATAAACTTACCTAATAAGAAAACTAATAGTAATAATAAAAAAACTCACAGTAATAAAAAGAACTAATACTCTTCCGTCAATCTGCAAAAGTAAATGTTAAACAGTCTCTCAAGTAAATGTTAAATCGTTAATACTCTTGAATTTATTCTTCCCTGCAACGACTTTGCAATGTTTTCCCTACTTGAAACGGTCGTTTCGACGAGGTCGTTTCGCTCGTCGAAACGTATTTCGCTCATTGAAATGTGAAACGACAGTCAGCCATCGAGTTTCTGGCAACAGAGCTCTGTCTATATTTGTAATCCTAGAAATACACTAGCAATTGCACTTTGGTGTGCAATAGGTATCCGACCGAAGATATGTGGAAGGTATGTTGCTAAAGTCACCCTTCTCCTTCCTCGAATGAGCTTGTTTGAAGTTTTAAACTTCTTTGGAGGGCTCTTAGACTCAACATTTATCATGTGGAAAGAAACTTGCTTGAGTTAATGTATTCAAGGTACTTCATTTCTTCTCTTATTCCAGCTTCAGTGTTCTTGATGAACTGAGGCAACGTTTAGGTTGTGCCATTTCTTCATTTACATTTCTGATGATTTTTTTTTTTTGAAAACCTAGACATCAATTAGATTGTGCTACCCAAGCATCTGAACCTTTCTCTTTTCTCATTGACTTTGTCTTTATGTGTTCCTCCTTTTTTTGCTTTCTTTCTCTTTTCTTTTAGTCTATATTTCATGTGGGAAAGGGTTTTGACTTCTGACTTCCTTCGTAGCCATGGGCGTTACTTGGTTCTGACTAGAATCATATCCAAGAAACCTCCAATTGTGAATCCTTTAAGATGAGTGTTATTGTCAAGGATGGTCGGCTCCGATGAATCTACTTGAGAACTCTCAGAGGAAAACACTTCACTCTCAACCTTTGTATCTCACTCCTTGCAAGACAAAATCTAATCAAAGTGTTCAACAAAGAAAGACCTTCATCCTTTTTCCCAAACTACTTGGTGCTAAATACTTAGTTAAAAAAAATCTACCCCCTAATAGACACGAATTGACTGACCCAAAGAAAAGGACATAAGACAAGACACTAAACTAGGAGAATGTACAAGAAAAGATCAGAGTCCTTCAAGACCTGAAGTAGTGCTTGAGATACTGGTCATTAACAGGAAATGGAACCAATTCCCCGTTGAGAGAACTAATCCTGAAAGTGTTCTCTCCTAAGATCTCTGCTATTTGGAAAGGGCCTATCCAAAAATGTTGGAATTTAGTGTGGCTACCTAGTTTTCTTTTCTCTTTATCCCACATCAAGACTAAATCAGAAATCCTAAAAGCCTTAATTGTTGTTTCTCTTTTGTCAAACTAACATTTGACAATAGCTTAATGTTTGGCCACATGTTCTAAGGCCATGGTTCTCTTTTCTTCTAGATCCAAAAGGTTCATGAGGTGAACCTACACCCTATCCTCACCTTTGACGTATTGATCCATGAATCTCAAGATTCCAGTAGTTTTAGGTTCATAGGAAAAATGAGTTGCAGGTCATAAACTAACTAGTAAGGGGAAGTCCCCAAAGCATTTTTTATTCTCACTCGGTCAGTCCACAAGGCATACTTCAACTTTGTGTGCCAATCTCAAGGATTATCATCCAAGAGGCATTTGATTATTGTTGTCAAGTTTTTATTTGTCAATTCAACAACCCCATTCCCTTGCGGATAATAGTTAGATGAGAATTTGAGGATTACCTGATTTTCAAAAGCCCATTGGATGAGAGATGTAGATGAGAAATAGGGTGCATTGTCACATACCAAAAATAAAGGCATACCAAACCGTGTGATAATGAACTCCTCCAAGAACTTGGTTACTACTTCCATGGTACAATTTCTTAGAACTTGTGCCTCTGTCCATCGTGTGCAGTAGTCTATTGCAATCAAGATGCACCTGTGTCCTACCGAGGAAGGAGGTTTAATCATTCCTACAAAATCTAGCCCCCATTGGGAAAATGGATATACCTCATAAACTGGTTGCAGGGGCATTATCAGATGTCTCTCACGAATGGCACTAGTTTAGAAAATGTGACATGAATGCATGTGTTCGTGTGTATCTTTGAACAAGGTAGGCCAATAATAACCAGATCTCAATATCTGATGTATCGTGGCTTCATCTAACCCATGGCCCGTGCCATACTTGTCATGAAACTCTATGAGAACTTTCTCAGCTTTTGTCTTGTCCAAACAACCTAGGTAGAGACCATCGTAATTTCGCTTGTAGAGATTTCCAATTTTTTAGCATATAGGAGCTTCTCTTATTCTTTAGGGCTCTTTTTTGGTAACCATTCAATCCTTCAGGGAAGTAATTTTGGAGTAAGTAATAAACTATATCTCGGTACCATACATCATCTAATATCCCTTCATTGGTGTACACTTGGCATACTAAACCCTGTTTTGTTTCTGCTATCATTTTGTGGAGGTCTTGGCCTCTTACTAGCTTCATCGACTGGATCTTGATATCAAGTTCTTATAATATAGCCATCCATTTCCCCCTGCATTCTCCCAACTCATTTTTCATTAAGAAGGGCTTGACGGCAGGATCGAGAACAATAGCAATGACTGTGCTCTTGAAGATGTAATGTCTGAACTTCTTCATAGCCTTAACCAATGCAAAATATTGTTTGTCAAGATTGGGGTACTTGAGCTTAGCATTTTTCACCAGAAAACTCATGAAAGCTATTTGTCTTTCATCTTCTCCTTCTTTCTTTTGGGTGAGAATGGTTGCGCATGAGTGCTCTGATGCAAAAGAGTAGACCTTGAATGGTAAAGTGTAATCTAGGCTTACCAAAACCGGAGTTGTGGTAATAGATATCTTAATCTCCTCAAATGATTCTTTAGCAAGAGTATTCCATTCTATCTTTGCATCCTTTTTCAACATGTCATTAAAGGGACACACTATCTCAGTGAACCCACTAATAAACTTTCTGACGAAGTTGATCTTTCCAAAGAAATATTTCAATTCTTTCTGACTATTTGGGGGAACCAATTTAAGAATAGCCTCAACTCTTTCAAGGTCTATTGAAATGCCTGTCTCTGAGATGATATGTCCCAACAACTTGCCTTGGGTTACCCCAAAAACACATTTTTGGGATTTAGTGAAATTCCATAACTCCTGCATTTTTTCAATACTCTGCGCAAATCCTCAATGTGATCTGCCCAGTTTTTGGAGAACATCGTAAGGTCATCAATATATATATGATGATGCACCTGTTGGCAAGGCCCTTAAACACTTTGTCCATGGCTCATTGGAAAGTTGCTCTGGCATTCATCAAACCAAAAGGCATGCGACAGTAGGAAAATGTTCCCCAGTTTGTAGTGAACATCATCTTCAAATGGTCCTCCTCCTTCACCATTACCTGATTGTATCCAGAATAACCATCGAGGAAAGACATCATCTGGGACCCGTTTACAATTTGTAACACTTTGTCAAGGGAGGGAAATGGATAGTTATCCTTTTGAGAAGATCTATTTAGATTCTGGAAATCTACACAGAGTCAAACTTCTCCACTCTTCTTTCTTAGAGGAACAAGATTCACGACCCAGGTTGAATTTTAGATAGGAAAGATGATCTTAGCATTAAGTAACTTTTGTAGTTCCCTCTGAATCACAGGCTCGATCATAGGGTTCATGGGCCTCTGCCTTTGACGGAAAGGTTTGGCATCTGGGTTTAGTGGTATGTTGTGTACAATGAAGGAGGGGTCATAGGTTTTCAGGTCCTCGTAGCTCCATGCTATAAAATCTTTGTATTCAGTGAGTAATTCCACCATTCACCTCTATTCCTTGTATGTACCAATTTTACCAATATGAATATCCTTGGGTTCAAGTTGTGTGACCAGATTGTAGATTTCACAATCATCACCCCCCACAACTGGTGCCTTCCTCTTGTCGTGAGCATAGTCATATTTTTCAAAGATCCTTTCTAAGGCTACCATTCCTTCTAAGATGGAGTTAGTCTTCAGGTTTAGGATTCCCAAATGGTCAGACTTTTCAATCTCATCAGCCTTTCCATATATGTTTTGTTTTTCAAAGACCCTGACACTCATGATGAATTCAAGTATCTATTGGTCATCCTCGAATCCCTGGAAGTTTGTGATGTTATCCAAAATAGCTGGCACCGCCACTAGCTCAACAGAGAACATTTTCAACTTTGATTTCTCTGGCGAATGTAGGGAATTTACTGATACTGCCAAGGCATTAGTGATAGTGTTTCTTCTTCTTGGAATGCTCTTGATGTTAAATGCTTCAAAATCTTCAATTAAATCCCATACATGATTCCTATATGAGGCCAGTCACTTATTAGTGCATGAATAATGGCTACAGATCTACCTGACCACTAACTGGGAGTCTCCTTCTACAATCAAGACTTTTACCTTCTTTTCATGTGCTATGAGGAGACCTCGTACCAATGCCTCATATTCAGCAACATTGTTGGTACAGTAAAACTATAGACTATAAGAAGCATAGAATGAACTGCCCTTGGGGTTGATTAACTCAATCTCAACCCCTGCTCCTTGCTTACATTTGGAGCCATAAAATTTGAGTTTCCAAACAGGATGGTTCTTGTGAGAATGAGGCTTGGTTTGGGGTTCCGGTACAATCCTAGGTGGATGTATGTTGATTTGGTGTTTAGTAGAGCTCTTTGGTGATGATGGGTCTTCATTGGTTGGAATCTCTACACTCTCTATTTCTAGACTCTCCCTTGCAGAGATGGGCACCCATTTCATTTTCTATTATTCCTTTGTCTCACGCCATACTTTGTGACATGGGGGCAAACAACCATCATTCAAGGAACTCCACTCCTCTTGTATAGGGTTTTCTTTTGAGAAGACTAGAGGTTGTTCATGATGAGAAGAGCCTTCATCATCTTGGTCTGCAACCATACCCTTTGCAACTTCGGGCACATGGGACATTTGGTTCATTACTTGAGCTACAACGCCCTAACAATCATGGCATTCAAACTCTGAGTGACTCACTTGGTGTAAGCGACAATATCCTGGCACTAGTACATTTGAGGCCAAATTCTGACGGCCATGTGTTGGATTTGCAATGCCTATTTGTTAGAATTTTGAAACATGTCCGTCAGTGTTTTATTGTTGCAAATGGTGACAGAAGTGATAACCATTAGTATTTTGACATCATTACCCATAAGAATTGGGCACATAAATATCAATTTTACTATGGGACCAATGCGTAAAAAAATGATTTTTATGACGTTTGGTCAGTCGGAAAGGTGACAAATATGCAATATATTCTGACACGACAGTCCGTCGAAGGTATAGCAGTCCCGTCACACATATTTGTCAGAGCTTGTCTAATATCCGACGGTCTATAATATATTATCAATAGGACAATTCATTGGATGTATGGCGCATCTGTCAGAAATGCTTTACTATTTGTCGAAAAAGCAACGAATTAGCATAGTAAAGAAAAAAAAGCTCAAGAGACCATCATAGTTGGTCTCCGTCTTTGGTCCATATATTGACAAAACATTTTAGATTTTGTTAGCTCATCAAATGACGGGATTTGAAAGAATTTAATAGAATATTTTCATGATAATGTATATTATTAAGTTGACATTGCAGAAATTTATCAACTTTGTGCACTTGTAAACATCAAACACGGCGATAAAGAAGCATCTCCTCCCATGGCCTACATTACTCAAGCCACAGGAGGGGATGCTTCTTTATGGCTGTGCTTGATGTCTACAAGTGCACGAAGTAGATAAATTCATTCAGCATCAAACTAAAATAATGTACGTTATACATGAAAATAACATCCATTAAATTCTTCCAAATCACCGCATTTGATGAGCTAATGAAATGTAAAATGTTTTGTTAGTATATGGACCAAGGATGAAGACCAACTATGATGGTCTCTTGAGCTATGTTATCTTTATTCCTAGCTACTGGATAAGGGCTGGAAGACTTGTACCTGTCGATCATTGAGAATAATCACCGCCTTGCCTTTATGTACATTGTACAGTATCCAATATAAGAGAAGGTAGAAAGTATGAATGGATAAAAGAAATATTGAAAAATACAATAAAATTATCTTGTTTTTTACCTTCTCATAATTGATCCCAGTCTCACAAAAGTAATTTTATACGATCACTAGCACATTTCGTGCATGGATGAGAAACAGTATCCAAAGTTTCTAGATTCTAAGAAGAGGTAAGAGTGGAGGCAAAAAAAGGGATATTTGTGAAGGTTTCATAAACGTAGTACTGAATCATCATCTCTACATTGGTAATCAAACTGGAAACCCTCTCTAGAAAATCTCCACATCTAGCAAATCTCCACAAAAATCCCTTCTGGCCTCCACTACATATACGTCTTCTCAGTATCTAAAAACTCTCCATCATTGATTCCCATCATTTTTCACCATCTCCGTGGACTGAGAACTTAAATTATTGAGCTTCTCTTTGTTTTGAGAATAGTTTAACATTCTATACTTAATAGGGCCAACCACATGAAGGTGGAAGCTCATCTGGCCCCTCCTAGGAGCCTCTTATGACCCTTTATGACATTTTAAGACCTCTAAGATGTGTATTCTTAGAAGTCGTAAAGGGTCGTAAAGGGTCATAAGGGGTCCTGGGACACAACAACTAAGAAACATAAATGTAGGCATCATCATCACAAGTTTTTGGAGACAACATAATTGAGTGGTATACCCAGATGATGCAAAGCAACCACTACTCCTCTAGAACCATAGGAGTAGTAGTTGCTTTGCATCGTCTAGGTATACAACTCAATTATGTTGTCTCCAAAAAATTGTGACCATGATGCCTACATTTATGTTTCTCAGCTGTTGTGATATCTACATTTATGTTTCTTAGCTATTGTGTTTATGTGCATATTTTTTATGTGTTTGGGAAGACACCTTTCTATCCTGGGCCTGGATCCTACAGCAATTAGCTTCATAACAATGAAGTAGATGATAGATGAGCAATTAGCTTCCCAAGAAAAATATGTCGAAGGATCCAAGCCCATGATAGAAATATGTCTTCCCATGCTAGCAGTACTCTTCTTCAATCTGTGTTCGATGATAAGAATCTTCTTCTTCTTCCTAATTGCAACTAGAGCTTCCTTTTCATCAGGATTCAACTCCACTTCCCTCATCTCATCATCCTCCTCACCCTCAACTACCATCCTAAGCCCTTCTTCCCTCTCCAGTTCTTCAAGCCTCTACAAGATATCTAGATCAATAAAGTTTGCAACATTGTGTCCATCCATGATCTCAGGAATATCATCTTATTTCCACTCTTCATTTGCCAAAATATACTGCTTCTTCAAGCTTGTAGATTAGTCTCTAGTGGTTACAAATCAATCTTATTACAAACTACAATAAGAGGCTTATTGGCAAATAGAGTTTTTATGCTATGAAATAGAGCTGCTTGTTGCACAATACTATAACCATAGGACCCCAAAACATCAAGGAAAAACAAAACAACCGCCTTCAAATGAGCCAAGGTAATAATATTGAGCATCTCTATGGTGTTCCTATCCTCCAAGGGGTGGTCCAAAATACCAAGGGTATCAATAGGGTAAATAGCTTCAAACTGTCACAGAGGCCTAATGGCTCTACCTTGTAGTGACACAACATAAAGCACAGTGCTCAAAGCAAAGTACATGTCCATATTGTATAAATAGAAAAGAAACAATAAGAAAACAAAGAAAAACAAATAAAAAAGAAAATATTGCAAATAAATAATCACCAACAACGATACACATAATACCTTTGTATGTAGCCCATATTTAACATTTCAAATGCAAGAATGAAAGAAAACATGGAACTAAGCCCACAGTTCATAAGCCCATAGAGGGACATTTATCATAGTCATAGAAAAATGATTATTTTTAAATGGAATACACCAAGGAGTACCATCAAAAATATTGACCATTTACAATCATGAACAATGAATAATCAAATAGCTCATTTTTTTATCAGCATGTGTAGTCTTTATGTATATGAAAAATGAATGAAATATCAAGCTAAAATAAAACAGTGAACAAAAATTCAAATTCAAGGCCTAATTTATCAAGAGAAAAAAACATTAGGACAAAAGAAAAATCATTAAGACTATAGAAAAATCATTTGGACTATAGAAAAATCATTAAGACTAGAAAATTAAGTTCTAGAAAAATCATTACAACTATAGAATAATCATTTATACTAGAAAATCAAGTTCTAGAAATGGACGATTCTGATGCTTTGCCATTACAACAATTGGGCATTCATCATTTGGTACTTCTTGGTGTACTCCATTTAAGTTTTTCAGTTGTCATGTTTATGTGCTTGTTCTTTATGTGTTTGGCTTCTCTCCCTCGCGAAGGATATGTTGATAGGTAATTGATTTGAAAGCATAATGATTTGATAGTCTTTTTTCAAGATAGGGGTAATCATCCTGCCAACCTTAATTAGCAACATTTGTGATATATGTTAGGTACTTATAATCAGTATGCCCAACAAATAGAGACTTAGTAGTAAAAGCATGTCCTTTGGTTTACTAGTTTACTTATAATTAGTATGTCCTTTGGTTTACTAGTTTAATCTAGTTTAAGAATGGTTTGTTTCATGTTTGAATGTACCATTGAATGAAGCTTGGCTATATTAAGTACAATCTTAAGACTCATGACTCTTCAAATTCTCTTGTTTCCTTCAGACCTCCAAACATGTGTACTATGAGATTTCCTCCAACAAATGGACTTGTGATGATTTTCACAATAGTACATGTGTTGGAGGAATACTCAAAGTACTGCTTAGGCAAATCTGAATGTTCATCACATGTGCATATAAGAGTTGATCATAGAAGGTATATGCACAAGTGAAAAACATGCATATTTAACCAAGCAATACTGGGAGCTAGACCCAGCAACAAATAGATTTGTGGTGATTTCCACAATAGTATATGTTTTGTTGGATAAGCTCCCAATAGCACTCAGGCAAATATGCATGTTCATCACCTATGCATATGAAGTGGCTCTAATGGAAGATACAATCACTAAATTCTGCATACTCCTTATTTTGTTATGGGTTGATATTGTCAAACATGGTCTTTCTTGAATGGAATGACTTGTTACTTGTACATTGACTAGAATGTTGGTGGAAGAAGGATGATTTATTTGCAACCATTTTTTCAACTCTAATTTTCTCAACACAAAGGGACATTTATCATAGCCATAGAAACATGATTATTTTAAAATGGAATACACCAAGGAGTACCATCAAGAATATGGACTATTTACAATCATGAATAGTTAACCTTAATCAAATAGCTCATTTTTTTATCAACATGTGTAGTCTCTGTGTATATGAAAAATGAATGAAATATCAAGCTGAAATAAAATAGTGAACAAAAATTCAAATTCAAGGCCTAATTTATCAAGAGCAACAAACATTAGGATGAAAGAAAAATCATTAAGACTATAGAAAAATAATTAGGACTATATAAAAATCATTAAGACTAGAAAATCAAGTTCTAGAAAAATCATTACGACTATAGAAAAATCTTTTAGACTAGAAAATCAAGTTCTAGAAATGGACGGTTCGGATGCTTTGCCATTACAACAATTAAGCATTCATCATTTGGTACCTCTTGGTCTATTCCATTTAATTTTTTTAGCTGTCGTATTTATGTGCATGTTCTTTATGTGTTTGGCTTCTCTCCCTCACAAGGGATACGTCGATAGGTAATTGATTTGAAAGCATAATGATATGACAGTCTTTTTTCAGGATAGGCGCAATCATCCTGCCAACCTTAATTAGCAACATTTGTAATATATGTCAAGTACTTATAATCAGTATGCCCAAAAAATAGAGACTTAGTAGTAAAAGCATAAGGTTGCACATCCACATCCGCCCTAGTAAGTATTAGAGCCTTTCAAATTTGTAAAGAACACAAACTTTGCAAATCAAATTGATATTTCATTAAAACCTATGTTCTTGATCAAGTTCTTAAAGATTAAAACATGAAACCATCAAGTTCTTCACCTATGTTCTTCATGGTTGGGGAAGCTATGATGGAGTTATATGTAACCTTTGGAAGTCATTGTATGACAGACATAAGCTTGGAGTGTACGGTAGGAACAAAGCTTCAATAAAAATAGAAGTTTAAATCTGCAAGTCCATTGTGTTATGCATTGTTGAAAGGCTTATTTACTTATTGTTTGGGTTTCTAAATTCAAGGATGGAATAGTAAGCAATCTCCAAGCATTCATTTCATCGTTGAATGTATTGTGAGCACTTTAAAATTCTGTTCCTTATGTTTTGACTAGTAAAACCAGTGACTGTTCCAAGTAATGTTTTCAATCCTTTGAATTTTCTCATGATCTTGATGTAAGTTGATTGGATTAAGAAATTTGGGGATCCAATAGGACTTTAGGGGAGTTCAATAAATGTTTTGGAAGACTTAGAGGAACTATTAGCATGACTGTTCCTTCATCTATAATCAATTAGACTGAATTTGCTAAGTTTTTCCTTTGTTTAGAAGAGTATTTTGTAATCTATTTCCTTTCCATGGACCCAAAGACCTAGGACCCATGGAAAGAGGATACTAAAAATGTATTATACAACTCTAATGTTCTTGACTTGCAGAGATTTGAGAAAGTAAAGAGAACACGGGCTGGAACAATGTGTTCTTTAAGGGAATTGATAGCTAGGGAGCAATAGTGAGAGTTTAGCCCTAAGGACGAGGCATTTTTATGATTTGGATAGTCATATATTGGTATACTAATGGTCTAAAAAGTCATGATAAGTGCCTCTCAAACCTCTCCAAACATGTAAGATTGTCTTTAAATACTTTATTGATCTCTTCTAAACATTAACCAAATCAAAACTACATTTGAATAAGTGAATAAGTGAATAAGTGAATAAGTGAATAAGTCAAACCACTAGTCTCCAAAGCATTCAATAAGTGAATATGAATGTTTGAAAACTACTCCCAATAATTCTTAAACAAAATAAAGTATGTTTAAGAATTGTTGGGACTGGTCCTTTGGCGTGTATTAAACAAAATAGAATTTTCAGCATATCATTATCATTCTATTTCTTTTAATCTACTGGTGTCATGCCCTAGCCCATGATTTATCTCTATTATTTGATGTTATTCACTATTTTGAAATGTTGATTGTGGTTATCAAATGGAAAAAATAGAGAAAAAAAAAATTAACACGAATTTTTTTTTACAAAACTGAACCAATGGCATGTTTACAACAAAGAAATAGAATGATAATAATATGCTAAAAATTCTATTCTATTTAATACATGCCAAAGGACCAATTGTATGAAATTGTCAATCACATAGCATTTCATTGTTGTATGAGTGGATTGTGCAGGAATAGTTGACATTAAACAAGGAGCAAACTCCTCAACACATCTTGGAAACCATTGAATTCAATAATAAATGAAACCTAACACCAACACTATTCCTTCCATTCACTTCTACCAAGAATAAAGCATTTAATCCATTCAACATTACATATAATCATTAGATAGTTACATTTCCTGACTGTTTAGAGCAACAGTCACGACCAAAATGATCAAAAGTACTTTCACCCTTGCACAAGCTATTGCAAACTTCAAGTAAAATGAGAAATATGCTATATCAAATCATTCATATTTATAGTGACCATTTAAAGGATTATTTTGTCAATGAACCCTCTGCCTACACCCTTGCGGCAAAGAAAGGAAACCTCAAAATAGAGAAAGGAAACTTAGTAAAACCAGTCTATGTCGCTATTTGTGAGGGTACAGTCATGATGAGTGCCTCTCAAACCTCTCCAAACATGTAAGAATGTCTTTAAATACTTTATTGATCTCTTCTAAACATTAACGCATGGACATTCAAACCAGTAGTCTCCAAAACATTCAATAAGTGAATATGAATGTTTGAAAACTTTCCTCTCAACTTCCCCAACCACTCCTAATTGGTTAGAGGGATTAGTTGAGTGTTTAGACACTAAAACTTCTTAAACATACTTTATCTGATATGATGAATTGTAATATCAAGAAACGTGAATCCAAACATTTCAAAATAGTGAATCGATATCCTTGAGCACAAGCACCAATAACATCAAATAATGGAGATAAAGCATGGACTAGAGCACGACACTAGTAGAATGTGGTCATTTCAGTGAGCATTCATGATCAAATAAAATGCAATGCATTTGAAATTTGTGGTCGAATATGATGCCAGAGGCTCGAAATATGTTGCCCATCAAAGATACCAATCAAAGATGAAGAAATCACATACTTTCTCTTGCGCTCAGCTTGCAAGAAGGAAGATTTGATAGCCAAATCTTCCTTGTACCACACGAAGAACATGCCATTGGTTTAGTTTAGCATGTTATTATCATATCAGATAAAGCATGTTTAAGAATTATTGTTAAGGATAGGAATAGTGGAGATTCTAGAAATATCCCTCTAACCAATTAGGAGTTGTTGGGGAAGTTGAGAGGAAAGTTTTCAAACATTCATATTCACTTATTGAATGCTTTGGAGACTACTAGTTTGACTGTCCATGCGTTACCAGTGACTAAGATTCATTAAAGGATACAAAACCCTTCATTTTGGGTTATTGTGTGTGGATTCATCTACTTTAGCCAGGAAGATCAAGAAGATGGAGCAGGAGGACATTGTGGTAGAAGAAGTATTTAAAGATATTTACATGTCCCCTATCCATGAAATCAAGATTATAGGTGATGAAGACCATGTTGAGGATGAGGGGGGTCTTAATCAGGGAGGGGCAACAAGAAGCAACATAAAAGTTTTCAGGAGTTTGGAACAACATTTCAGAATCCATGAATGGTATGGGTAAGGTGACCTTCATTCTTGGTCGTGACTTCAATGAAACATTGGATATGGCTGATAAGAAGAAGAATCACTTGTTGATAGTGTTCCTTGAGGGAAGGGGGATTGTGAAAGACTTGTTATCATTTTATTGTGTATTTCCAATATGTTTGGATGCAGGGCAGACTAGGAGAATGAAGGGTCACTCACTGATTACATGATAACCCAGTTTTGAAGGGTCACTGGTTGAGGGGATAGTCAAGATCTGGATGTTGATAGTGTTCATTGAGGGAAGGGGGATTTTAAAATACTTGTTATCATTATATCGTGTATTTCCAATATGTTTGGATGTAGGGAAGAATAGGAGAATGAAGGATCACTCAATGATTGCATGATAACCTAGTTTTGAAGGGTCACTGGTTGAGGGGATAGTCAAGGTCCGGATGTTGGTAGTGTTCCTTGAGGGAAGGGGGATTGTGAAATACTTTTTATCATTGTATTGTGTATTTCCAATATGTTTGGATGCAGGGTAGACCAAGAGAATGAAGGATCACTCATTGATTGCATGATAACCCAGTTTTGAAGGGTCACTGGTTGAGGGGACATTCAAGGTCCGGATGTTGATAGTGTTCCTTGAGGGAAGGGGGATTGTGAAATAATTTTTATCATTGTATTGTGTATTTCCAATATGTTTGGATGCAGAGTAGACCAAGAGAATGAAGGATCACTCACTGATTGCATGATAACCCAGTTTTGAAGGGTCACTGGTTGAGGGGATAGTCAAGGTCCGGATGTTGAAAGTGTTCCTTGAGGGAAGGGAGATTGTGAAAGGCTTGTTATCATTCTATTGTGTATTTCCAATATGTTTGGATGTAGGGCAGACTAGTAGAATGAAGGATCACTCACTGATTGCATGATAGCCTAGTTTTGAAGGGTCACTGGTTGAGGGGATAGTCAAGGTCCAAATGACTGGGCCATTTGAGGACCCTATTTATTTGTATTAATTTCTATTCAAATTGGATGCTTGGATTTATTGTGAATTATCGGCTGCTATGTATCCTGCAACTGCATCCGTAAATATACATATACATCTCTAGGGTTGTAAGCTACTTAGGGATCAAAATAGAGAAACTAAATCAAAATTGTTCTTTTTCCTATTTCCTTTTAACAAAGTCTCAACTATCAATGATATAATAATACATTTGATGCCCTAAGCTATCAATACAAATGGTGCCTAGCTAGAAGCTCACGAGCTGTCCATTTGATAACCATAGTCAACATTTTAAAAAAATGGATATCCTTGAGCACAAGCACCAATAACATCAAATAATGGTGTTAAAGCACTAAATCAAAATTTTTCTTTGTCCTATTTCCTTTTAACAAGGTCTCAACTATCAATGATACAATACATTTGATACCCTAAGCTATCAATACAAATGGCACCTAGCTAGAAGCTCACAAACTGTCCATTTGATAACCACAGTCAACATTTCAAAAAAATGGATATCCTTGAACACAAGCACCAATAACATCAAATAATGGAGTTAAAGCATGAGCTAGGGCATGAAACTAGTGCAATGCGGTCATTTCAATGAGCATCTCATAAATATACAATGGCATCATTAAACGTGCCAGTAATATCAACAAATGTGAATCCAAACATTTCATAATAGTGAATCGATATCCTTGAGCACAAGCACCAATAACATCAAATAATAGAGATAAAGCATTGGCTAGAGCATGACACCAGTAGAATGTGGTCATTTCAGAGAGCATTCATGATCAAATAAAATGCAATGCATTTGAAATTTGTAGTTGAATATGATGCCAGAGGCTCGAAAGATGAAGAAATCACATACCTTCTCTCACGCCCAGCTTTCGCTCATTTTCTCCTGCTCCTTTTCTATGCCAATCAAAATAAAAATGATTTGGCGCTTCACTTTTTTTTATGTATACCCGAAATTGTCAAAATTCTGATGGTCAATTTAAAACCCATCAGAATACTGACACCATCGGGGCCTATTTTTTAAAAAAATAACAAATTCATTAAAAAAAATTTACCCGTCGGAAGTGTCTGTCAAAATTTGGCCCCAAATGTAGTAGTGTGGCAACATTAATATGTTTAGATCATCATCCTACCAAATATGTTTCATATTATTCATCATATTACTTATGAATTCTATGAGGATCTCCTCAGGGACTTGAGCATGTATCAACCCTTGGATGGAGAATGTCAGGATTCTGTCAAACCGATATACTCCCAAACCAGCTTGTGAGAACAAGACTTCATTCAGGGCATTGTATCTGGTTATCATCTGTTTGAGTTTTGGCTTAGCATAAATTTTGATTTGGTTATTCAATTCTTTCTAGGGTCACCAAATTTGGGTAAAATCTATGGAGAACCATCTCAAGGACCTAGTCCATTCCCTACTACTTGCAGCATGCCATATGTCTCTGGGATATCCATAATGTGTATGTCTCTACAATCTTGGATCTTGGGGTCTGTGGTCAACTATATACAAGTATCTTTAGGGCTCCAATGACCTTAACTTCTATTCTTTCAAGTTGAATCATGACCCTATTAGTTGATTGGGGGTTCATTCCCAATTTTTGGCATATGGATAAGGGCATGACATTACATGAAGCCCCTGAATCAATTAGAAAATTATGTAGATTCCTTCCAAAGATCTTGAGACTAATAAAAAATGGGGTCACTTCTACCTGATCTTTGAACATGGTTGTCATTGCCTCTGAGGTATTGATATTTGATGAATTCCTAGCATTACTGATGGACGAAATTGACTTGGAATGGTACAGGGACTTTAGGAGTGCTTCTCTTTTTGAGGGGAAATGTTTTAGCATGTCATACATCAACATATTAGCTTTGACTCATTTAGCTCCTCTAGTGCACTATATCTTTTAGTAGCCCAAACTGGGTTCTTTAGTATGGTGGGTTGGTGTTGTGTAGTTGGGGAAATGGTGGTACTAGAGCCTATGGGAGGTGAAGGGTTGTTGTTAGCCCATGGGTCTAGTGAAGTGGGTTGAATTCTAGGGGGAATACCATCAATCAAGGTCTCTCTCCTGCTCCTAAAATTATAGTTGTTTCGGTTTTTGTTTTGAAAAGTATGAACCTCAAAATATTTAGGTTGACTTTACTGAATAAACAGGAAAAAAAATCTTCTTCAGTTGTGTTATTAGTAGGACCTCCCTTAGTTTTTGGTTCATAGGAATCAAAGACCATGGCATTGAAATGAGTCTGGGAGTTTTCAAAATCTTGGCCTTGCTAATTGTCAAACTCTCCCCTATATTCATTGTCTGATTGATGTGTATTGGAAGATTTTGTGAATTTAACCTCAGACGAACTAAATGTGTTGGCATTATCAGCAAGTATACTACCATTGTTAGGACGTGTATTCCATGGTCTATTAGTTCACTGCTGGCCAAACTATTTATCTTGCATGGTATTCCCATAACTTCCATTGTTGTTGTTGTTGTAATTTCCATAATTACAATTCTAATTTTGGAGATAGGTGTTCAGGGCAGCACCTGGTCATTGGTAATTTCCTTGGTTTTGAGGTGGATTTAGCTTCATCCTGGTGATCTCACTTGTCAAATGCGACATAGTTTTCTTCATGGCATCCAACTTGTTCACTAAAGCATTATCAGGTTAATTTGGTATAGCAACCTTTTACTCACACAGGGCTACTTTATGCACATCATATCCCGGATACGAGATGGCAAGTGGTGGTGAAGCAGTGTATGAGGTTGGTACCAGATTGAGCTTTGGGGCATGATGCACCGGGGGCTACTTATGTGTTGCAAAAAAACCAATCATGGTTGTGTTTCCTAATGTGGGTGAAACACCATAGTTTCCACCTACTTATGGATCCATCTGTTGTGTGAAAGTGATGGCTTCATTGCACACCTTTTCCAAAGTATCTATGTCACCTGGAGGTAACCTTTTCAGGAATATGGACATTAAAGGATCCAAGGCTCAGAGGTATACTTGTATGGCATCCCCTATAGGTATAGTGTAAGGAGCCTCTGATTTGTGGTACATCTTATGGAAATAGTGGCCAAACATTGCAATTGGTTCATTATGTTCTTTCTTCACCGAGATGAATTGATGATGGAGATTTGTCAGATCTACGTATAGCTTGAACTGATTGAGAAATTTTATTTCAAATTCACCCCATCCTGGGATGGAGCCCCATGTAAAGTTCAATTACCAATTGAATGTGAATTCCCCTAATGTGTAAGGGAAAATGCATCACACGACATCCCGATGTGCAATCTCTTTGTGATTCCATAATTCTTTGAAGGCATAGATGTGTTCTTCTACTATTCTAGATTCATCGTAGATGAAGTGTGGATAGAATTTTTTGAAATTTTTGGGCAGCTCATGGAGCTTTCCTTGAAGATCCAATGGGGATCTTTATGCATTTGCAAAAAAGGCCATTGGAGGTGGTTGTGGAATAGCCACAAGTGGGGAAGCGATATGCAGAAATGGAGGAAGATTATGTGGATATGGTTCATGTGAAACATCTTCCCTTTGTTTCGCTTTACTACTGCAAGGTCTATGAACTTAAGTGAGTTCAAAGAATTCCCCTTTGTTTGGTGATGATATGAGGACTCGATCAAACCTTTCAAGAGAGAATGATCCAATATACTAGGGTTTCCCTCTCGAGGGCCCTCCTTCTAGAGCCACTTTTGTTGAGCATCATTTTTACACGAGACAATGACTAGGAATTTATGTGATAAAATTCCCCTCTTGGAAGGATGATATAGATCAATCTCAAGGTTCCTTCTGGGTTGGGTCTCAACTACTTAGATAGCTCAATTGAAGATCAATGTGAATCTATTCATGATGAGGCCTTTGTTGTTTGATCTTTGAGGGACTACAAAAAAAATCTTAAACACAACAGTATTTCTTTATTTTTTGTATTTTTTTGATCTTTAAATGAAATAAATGTAAATCTAATTTAATATACTATAACTAATTTTGTTAAAAAAATGAGCAAAGAAACGATAATAGGGTAACAAGGATTCAAAAGGAATTTACAAAAAGTAAACTAATGGACATAAACTGATGTTACGTTACTTTGTGAATTAAAGTACCAAGAAGATGGAGGAAACCCACAAAACAAAGATCTAAATGAATCACAATCTCATCAGGTAGTAGATGCAATCATTAATGGAAGTAAACGCAGATGTAAGATGTGTCAAAATTCATCAGATCATGAAGCCACCATAGATGTATGCACATGTGAGACAAAGTTATCTTAAAGCACTGAAGAATAATCTTCCCAATAATTTGTCACAACAAAGAAATGTAGTAAAGATAAACAACAAACTAATAGAATCGCAGATCAAAATCACTTTACAATATTTAATTGGATCTTGGAAATAAACGAATGAGCAAATACACATTCATCAATTTTGCAAAGATGGTAGACAATTCACACCACAATTGAAGCACCAATTGTATGTATTGTATTGCAAAGTAATCGACATTAATTAGATTATTTTCATACAATTTATAGAGTTGTTCTCACAATTTCGCAGCTAGGGTTTTGGGTGCACATAAAACTTGAAAATAAGTCTAAACTAGAGTTTAAATGAAAGAAAATATTCCTAAAACAAGTTTAAACTACTGTAGCATGGAATTAAACCTTGTGCATTAAAATTTGGGAGAAAAATATGTTTAAATCAACTCAAAATTAAATCAGAACTCATGCATTTTCTTATTGGAAACTTATAGTTCTTCCCTATATTCCTTGTTGCAGCTCTTCTCCGTGTATCTTACCGGAAGATACCCTCAAATCATGCCGAAATGACCCCATAGAAGTGATCAATCTAACTCAAAAAAAAACTAAAGAAGACCGAAGTCATTGGTAGTGATGGCCCAGAAATTTTAGACCCCAACCCTTGCTTCGAAAAAATGAAGGTAAAAAATTAGCTAAGTGTTGAAGAAACTCTTTACAAATTTTGGACTTTTGAAGGCCGAAAATCTTGGAACTCAAAATTAGCTAAATCCACAAAAATGTTTTTCCCTTCATACAAAATTGGCTAAGTCTAAAATTGGACACTTAACGACTTGGGAGAATTTATGGGTGTACCTTGCGGAGCCTGTCCACGATCTCCTGTACTTCTTCAAAGTCTTCCATTTTGACACCTTTGAGGTATTCCCATTGCTTCTCTTGGAAGGTGACTAATTCATTAGAAAAGCCTCTTATTTCCTCTTCCTGAGACAACATTTTTTGCATCCCCTCCTTCTGATGGAACATCTCTTGGAGGTCTTCCTTTGTTCTAACTCCATTAAAGATATAAAGGTATTGATTTATAATATCTTTAATGGGATGCATCATCTGCTCATCATCCTCATCATAGAGGTCTAGGTCTAAGCCTTCAAAAAACTTATGCATCTCTTCAACCCAAAGTAGTGCCTCATCCCTCTTCTTATTGACCTTTCTCAGGGTTTTCTAATAGATATTCAGATCTTCTGTGATATCTCTGATCCATTCTTCAAAATTGTCGAGCTTTGACCCCTCATATATTTTCACCAAAACTTGGAAGTGTTTCTTCCATATTATTACAAGATCATCAAGGGCCTTTTGTCATTTTAGGATCTTCTCCTCAAGACCATCTTCTCTGCACATAAGATCCACCAAGTTGGTGATCCCTTTCAGAATACCCCTAAAGGGTCTCAAAATTGTCCTAAGGGGAGTTTTGGCAAACTCCTCAAAATTATTTTTCCAATCTGTACAAGCATGAATGGAAGAATGTGGAATATCCACCGGCAACTCTGAAGCACCCTTCATTTCAAAAATAGCCTATAATGAGGCCTTAGGGTTATTAGGGTCAATGGGACCCGCTATTTAAGAATAAACTTTTTCATAGCCTCATTATGCTCCACCAAGGCTTTTATTTTCTCCTCATCCTTATCCATGAAGCCTAGGGCATGCTTCAAGCCTAGTGTAGATAGAGTTTTGCTTCCTTCTCTTGTCGGCTCTCCTAGTTCTACCTCTTCTAGCACATAATCCTCTGGAGTGATTTTGGCCATACTAACATTCATTGTGAGTACAACTACCTGTGCCTTCCACCTGCCTACCTGATCTTGTGTTACATAGGATAGGTTCATTGACCGGGCACTGGATTCTACTTAATGGAATGCTCATCCAAGCACCACCATATCTATGTCCTCTTCATTTGTATATACCCTCACCCTTGGTTATATTTATTTTGTAAACCAAGTGGGTTTATAGAAAGCATTTATTGGCTCATATGGTGCGAATGAGCTGGAAGTAGCAACTCTGTATTTTGGCTTGATTTCCACATGTCTTTACTCTTCTTATTCCAACATTACCTATTATTCTCCTACACTCTATTCCTCTCCCATTGTTGTTTGTTCCTCTCCTTTTGTGGCCTTCTCTTCTGTTGTAGTTTTTTCCTCTCATTAAACTTGTTTTTCCACTTCAGTCTTCTTTTTTGCTCCTTGGGATCCTTGCCAAGTAGTCTCAATATGAGAAGGTGGAGGAGTAGGTGCTTGAGATGGAGGATTTTGTGCAGGGGATATAGGATCAGGAGGAGGAGTAGGTGAAGGCATTGGTATTTGTAGAGGAGGCAGAGTAGGCATGGGTACATGAGTAGGCGGGGGTTGTGGTGGAGGCTGATTAGTTTGGACTTATGGTGGAAGTGGAGTGACAGATGGTGGATTAGTTGTAATCTTTGCTGGAAGAGAAGTGGTGGATGGTGGTGGGACTGGTGCTTGCTATGAAGGTACATGAGGAAATTTTTTATGGAGGTATTGGGACTCTGATATCCTCCTCTAAAGTGACCCCTATAGAAGATTCTCTTTCTGATTCGGTGGTCTCCTTTTGAACTTTATCTACAGCTTCCCTAGATGATTCTTAAGACTTCAGCTAAACTTCCTCTCCTATATTGTCCAAAGGACTTGTGAATTGTGTTGGGAGGGATGTGAACAAGAAGGGTTTCTTTGAGGAAGGCCCTTCTCCCAGAGCTTGTTGTTCAGTCTCTTTAAATCCTTGAAGGCTTTCAAAGTTAGATATATCGAACTCATCACCACCTACATAATCCATTGGATTTACTTTCTCTCCTTGAGCTCCCTCTTCAGCATCTATCTGCACAAATTCTTCATCTAGCTTCCTTTTCTTCAAGAATCTCGCTATTTGAGACCTCCTATTGAGGGGTACTTGATCCTCCTCATCTTCCTCATCTTCTTCCAAAAGGGTCTCCATGTGAGTGGGTGTTGATGATCTCTTTCTTTTATACACATGCCCTTTATCTATCCCAGTAGGCCTAGGTCTATTTATCTTTACCCTTGGTGCCTTCATAGGTGCACCTAGTGCTTCTAGACTGCTAGAAGATGGAGCATCTGGTAGTTTTATACTCTCAGTCATCCTGGTCTTTGAATGTTTAGACTGAGTAGCCAACCCATATGCAATTGGGTGTTCATGTCGATACACCATCTTCGGCCTTAGCGGTGTAGCCTCCTTGAATTGTGGCATCAACACTTTCTCTCCTTTATTCTTCTTCTCTTTTGAAGGTTGAGTCAATTGTTGCTTCATAGCCACAGAGTCCATTTGAAATGGACGGGTGATCCACACCTTTGTCACCTTGATGACATGTCAGGCTTTGAAGTTTATATCATCATTTTCATCCATGTCCACTTCTACATTGAGGATTTCCCTAGTGTATACTTTGTCTTGGTTATAAATAGGATTGAAGATATCTTTTGAATCGACCTCTTTTACCTTTTGTGGTATACAGAGCAACAAAAAAGTATGCGCCAATTCCAGAATCATTTGGCAGTAATCACGGATTCTAACTTCATAGTCGTCAGTGTAGTTCATCCAATGGTCCTCGATATGAGGCTCGTGTATATAGTGCCTTCCCATTATATAGTTGTAGGTGCCAATGGGATCAAATCTGGTCCTGATGAGATTAAAGTTTTGTAATGGGTACTCATTGCATTTGAAGGACAATGACTTGCAAATATTCATGTCTTGTAGACAATGAGGGCCTATCAAGATAGGGAAATCCCTGCAGTGTTTCTTCTTATGCTGAATATGTTCATAGGCATCTGATAGTTATCTGGCCATTTTTAATAAGACTATCCTATCTAAAGGATATCTTGGTAGCATCTTTGGAGTGATGGTTCTCCCTGCCACCCTAATATATGTAAAGGTTTTGAATTGGATATAAAATGTCCCGAGGGCCTTTACTTTAGTAGTTTCTTCCTCTAACATTCTTTTGGCATAATCACCCTCAATTGAGCAGATGATAGTGAAAACAAAAGCATCATTGATGATGTGGTACTCTGGGTTATCTTGGGTGAAATATTCTTTTCGGACCAGTTGGGGATAAACTGTTAATGGCCATGCATCTAGGTCACCCATGGTGCCAACTTTTACCAACCCTAGGTACACTGCTCTTGCTGCTAGTAGGTATACAATGTAGGAGGTCATGTAGAAATGAGGATCACTCTTTACTTTGATTAATTATTGATCCAAGTTATTGCTAAGGATGGTCGCCCAGTCAAACCTTGCATGTGTTTCCTTTCTCTTTTCAATAAGAAGGATCATTCATGGCTCCAGTTGTATTGATTTCTATAGTCCATACACTTGACTAATCATAGTGATGACTGCCTAGATTTCCTCCTTCATGTAACCTCTGCTCATGTCTATTTTGTCAAGCTTGCTCTTTGGTAGAGGTTGCATGAGAGAATCCATGTTTACAATTTCATGGGATAACTAGATGTCCTTGTTGTAGAAAGTCATCCCCTTGCCTAGTGAGAACCCGTATAATTTTTCTATCCCTTTTGGAAAATGGAAGACGTCTTCGATATTATCCGGTCTGAGGTCTAGCACCACTTCTCTCATATTGTTCTTCACCATCCTTTCATCTGGTATGTATTGGTTCAACAATGTGACTATCAGGTTTGAAGAGAGGATGGACATAGGGTATATCATTGCATTCACTAGTGAACAGTATACTAACGAAGTGCAGTCCTTAGATCTTCCTACTAGTTGAGCACATTTCACTAGGTAGTCATTCCAGCTGACATTTCCAATGTCAGTGTTTTTGATCTTAGAGTGTAGGTTCCCCACCTTGGAAGGTGCGTGGTAATCCTTGAACTGGTACTTCATAGCGATGGAGTTCATTGTTTTTGACATTTTGCAAAAATAATGGGACATGAATCAGTGACCAATACATGATATTTAGGAAGAAGTTCTAATGAAAGCATAAAAAAATTAAGATACCCCATAAAAACCAAGCCTAAAAGCTTTAGAAGTACATTTTCGGCATTTCAAACCTCTGGGGGTTTCGAACCTCCGAAAGGCTGAAATGCCAAAATGATGAAAAGGGGTTATTATTTAGTCCAAGATTTGACCTTTCAGACAACAAAAAATCATGGAAACTTCAGTGTTTCAAACATTGAAAAGGATAAATTGATGGGAGTTGGTTTTGGGCGATATGTCGGCTTTCAACACTTCGGAGTGCTTAGATGTTTTGATGTGTGAAAGTTTGAAATGCCAAAAAGTGGACTTGTAAAAAAATAGGGCTAGGTTTTTGGGAACTTTCAGAGTGTGAAAGTCCAAAACAATTAGGGCCGACTGACAAAAATGCAAAAGAAAAAGGTTAAAGCTCAACAATGAGCTCAAATCGAGTTTGACCATGAACTCAACACTAAGGGGTCCAACGGGACAACCCTATGATCCTGAAGTGACACCAAACAATACCTAAAACCTAAGCCCTAATGTGAAAACCCTAAAACTAACAAAACACGCCGAAAAGACAAGAAACAAAAAGGAGACAAACAAACCCTACCTCAACAAAGCAACAAAGGGAAAGAAGACCAAAGAAAGGAGCAAGCCATAGATCGAGAAGAAAATTGGTCACAAGGTGCGCTCGACATAGGTCTGAAAATCAATAGCACACAAAATGCATAAGTGACCAAAATGGTCTGCACTCCACCTTAAATAGGCCTTTGGTAGGGGTGATGTCATCCATCCCAACTTATTGGTCTTTCAGACTTTCAGGGGTCTCAAACCTCTAAAAGGTTGAAACACCGAAAGGCTGATTCCAAGACTCGAGAAATCAGACTTTCGGTGTTTCGGACCTCCAAAAGTCTGAAAGCCAAAAAATGTGAAAAAAAGTTGAATCTCACTAGTTGGCAGGCTAGTGACTCTTTCGGCCTTTCGGCCCTTCGCACTTGAGGAATGCTGAAAGTGCAAAAGGGAAAAACTTGACAAAAGCTCAAGGGACAATCCCAGACAAGGACCTAACTGACAAACAGAACTCAAAACAAGCCAAAAGAAGGGGGGGCCTTGGCCAAGTGACCCAAAAAGGGGAGCGTGGTTGTGGGACTATAATAGTTACTAAAAGTTGGGTTCATAAGAGCAATTGACTACACTGAGTGGATATCAAATATTGTGCTTGTTTCAAAAGTAGACAAGTCTATCAGAATTTGCACAGATTTCTAAGATCTCAACCTCACATATCCAAAGGATGACTTTCCTTTACCAAGTATAGATGCTATAGTAGTTTTGTACAGTGAGTCAGTCAATATTCTCTCTCATGGATGGATTTAGCGGCTACAACCAAATTAAAATTATACCCGAAGACCAAGATAAAACAACTTTTACATGTGCATGGGGGACATTTTGTTGGAATGTTACACCATTTGGTCTTAAGAATGCAGGAGTGACCTATCAACGAGACACGAATACCATATTTGACAATATGATACATAAATTTCTAGAAGATTATGTGGATGACATACTTGAAAAATCTCACTCAAGGGAGGAACATCTACCAATCTTAGAGAAAATATTCACAAGGTTAGAGATTTCAAGGTGAGACTTGATCCAAAGAAATGTGCCTTTGGGGTACAATCTAGAAATTTTCTAGGATACATAGTATCAGTAAAAGGAATAGAGGTGGATCCTACAAAAGTGAAAGAAATAATGGAAATGGGGGCACCTAGAAATATGAGTCGAATGAGATCACTCCAAGGGATAATTCAATCAATCAGAAGATTCATATCACAATTAGTAGAAAAATGACATTCTTTTACTCAAATCCTCCATAAGGACACAGTATTTAGATGGGATGATAAGTGTGAAGAATCTTTCATGTTACTCAAAAATTACCTAATGAATCCACCAATTTTAATGTCACCAATAAGAGGAAAGCCCTTGATTTTATATATTTCAGTGATAGAACATTCTTTAGGGGCAATCTTGGCTCAAGAAGATAAAAATGGAAAAGAAAAGGCTATTTACTACATAAGAAGAACCTTAGTGAAATACGAATTGAAATACAATTTCATAGAAAGAGAATGTTTGGTGGTATTTTTTTCTTTCCAAAAGCTATGACATTATATGTTATCTCATAAGATCAAACTCATAGCAAAAATTGATCCATTAAAATATCTTCTAAGCAAAATGACTTTGACAGGAAGGTTGGCCAAATGGGTCATGGTGTTGAGAGAATTTGATATAGAGTATGTGGATAGAAAGGGAATTAAAGGCCAAGTTCTAGAAGATCAACTCATGGAGGAACCATTAGAAGATGAACATCCTATTCAGGTAGAATTTCTAGATTCAGAAATAATTAATGTTGAAGCAAAAACATGGAAATTATATTTTGATGGTTCTTATACTCAACATGTCTCAAGAGTAGGAATATTATTGATTACACCCCAAAGATCAACAATCCCTAAGTAATATAAGCTACTATTTCTATGCTCAAACCATATAGCTTAATATGAAGCATTAGTCATTGGCATCAAATTGGCCTTAGAATGGAAGGAGGCAGAATTGTAGATATATGGAGATTCTCAACTAGTCATAAACAATATAAATGATGGAAATCAAACAAAAGCTGACAAGTTGATACCTTAAAAGAATATGATAGAGGATCTCAAGAAATATTTCACCTTGATCACATTTGAGCAAGTGCCTAGAGAAAAGATTAAAGTAGTGGATGCCATGGCTACATTGGCTTCACTCCTCCAAATGTCAGACCAAAGTGCAAGATACGAATTCTTAGTGGAAGAAATGGGACAACCCGCATTTGACCCTTCCAATTTCCACATCATTTTATTATTAGTGGGACATGATTCACCCTAGTATGGATCCATCTATACTTACTTGAAAGACCAAAACCTACCCTTGGACCAAACCTGAAACCAGAAAAGGAAATTCATAAGACAAGCCTCTAGTTACACCCTTGTATCTAACACATTGTATCACAAGATTCTTGACGGAATGCTTTTGGGTATGTGCAAGATCATGAGGGGCCAAACTATGCCCTTAAGTGGCAATGAAAAATCAGCAAATCAGGGTTAGTCAACTTGACGTGAAAATTTCAACTAGCTATGAACCTAATATCAAAAAGTTGTAAGAATAGAATCTGTAGAAAATTGAATGTAGTTTCTAAACTAATAGGCCTTTTTTGAGAAAAAATTAGTATGATTGGTGAAAATTATAGATTTCAATGCAGCAGTACAAAAATTTCAGGAAAAAAATAAGAAGTAGGTGTATGTCTGACCACCTTAATCATAATCAAATGATAATATTTTATTATAAGATTTTATATATAAGTAGTAGACTCATGCCCAGATGTGACGCATATCTTTTTGTAATTTTATTCCAAAAAGTTAATTAATTATGAATTTTCTACTACAACATTTTCAAAATTAAAAAACTCCCGTGTCTGACCACTTTAACTCATTCAAAACTTTACAAAATTCAAAAAAAATAAATTTTCTTATAGTAGGCGAAGCATAGAATGTGACGCATTTTTTGGATTTCAAAAATGTTATACCGTTTGAAAGTTATAGTCATTTTTCAATCAGTATATAAATCAACACTTTAGAGGTAGCTCAATTAGAAAATAACTAATAATTACTTACCGAATTCAAAATTTGACAGCAATTATATCGATAGAAAGCTAATAATATCCTTAAGATACCCTTTTTCATTTTATCGAATTTAGGTGAAAAAAAAGTCGTCAGCTACATTGTCAAAGTAGGTTTGGTGCACAAAGCAATACTGAGCCTAATTGGGTACCCGAATATGATGGCAGAATTTTGAATTTTCACTTTGCCTCCACTTTCTCCCTCCCATTTCTCCATCCTTCATAAACTATATATTAGTTATATACTAGATATATTAAATATTATATAATATCAATTATATATTAAATGTTATATAATATATATTGTACATTAAATATTATTTAATATATATTAATATTAAAAACTATATATTAGATTATATATTATATATATTAAATATTATATAATATATATGTTACATTGAATATTATTTAATTATATATTAATATCAAAAACTATATATTAGATTATATATTATATAATATACATTTTACATTTTAAATATTATTTAATATGATTCTGAGCATGAGCATGAGTCCCTACAGGGGCATAGTTGTGCCTTTTATAGGCGTCGAAAACCCTAGCTATGCAGAAATGGAGGCTTTGAAGAATAGTTCACTGGAGGTGGATTATAGAAGCAAAGGGCAAGAGAATCACTCTGTTTCCACCACCTGTGGCTATGAAATGGTATCTTTCCCTGCTTTTTCAACCGGAATGCTAAAGTGCAAAGGTTCTCGAAATAGATTCTAGTCACCGAACAATTGTACCACACCTGTTGATAATCCGACAGCTCAACAGAGTCATTGGGAGGTTAAACAAGAACAACCAGACGGATCTCTAAACCGATCGAAGATTATGGAGAGTGGGGAAGGGTTTGGTAAAATGAGCAGTTGTATTGGAAATTATGCAGGTTTCGTAGAATTGACCGCATTAATAAATTTAAAGAAGAGATCAGTGGCGGTGCGACATTATGAGGAAAGCCTTGTCGTTTCGATGGCGCTACCCGAATATTATGAAGAATGTCTTGCCGCTTCAATGCCGGCGCCGCCTCTATCTCATACTTTCACCATTGCTTCTCATCAGTACTCTAAGATATGGCAGGGATTGTGGGCTTTTGCACAGCATAGTCCATCATAAATTCTCTATAAATCATCATGCGTTACAGTATTCTGTGCATTACTAAATGACTTACTCAAAGAATTTAATTTTTACCATAATTTTGGATCCATGGATTGTCATTTTGCGCTCGGAGAGAAGCTGCGGATTGCAAGAATTTGATAAATTTGGTTTATCTCATTTTCTTTCTCTGCCATTTTTTAGTAATACGATTTTGTTTTTGTCCATCTTAAATGATTTCGCCTGAAGTTAATGAATTTTTTTAGATGATTTTGTCTAAATTTTTAATGAAATTTCTTCCATGGATGCTAATGAAATCTCTTCCATGAATGCTGATAAGACATTTAAATTTAGAGTTAATAAATTCTATAGCTTGAATGTTCTTTGTTGTAGAAGGTTATTTTCATGGTTTGTGATTCATACAATTCCTTAATAGTTTCATTCTTAACAGAATTCATAACTAGATTTTCCATAGCCAATTTTCTTCTTGATCGTTGCAATATTTTCTCCTCAACTGAACATTTTGTAATCAGTTGATATACAATCGCATTTTTCTCTTGGCCAATTCTATGGGCTCATGATTGAGCCTGTAGATCCATAAAAGGGTTGAAATCTGGATCTGGTGGAAGAGTAGTATTAGCAAGAAGTCATTCACTAACATCTCATCTAGGTCATGGGAACTCCCTAGGGGCGTTAGGACCCCTAGGAAGTCCCCATGACCCCTTTTGACACATTGGAATGCTCAAGTATGTCTTAAGGGGTCATAAGACCCCTTAAGACACACTTGAGCATTCCAATGTGTCAAAAGGGGTCACAGGGACTCCCTAGGGTTCATAGTATGCATTATCATGCGTTAGGACCCCTAGGGAGTCCCCGTGACCCCTTTTGACACATTGGAATGCTCAAGTGTGTCTTAAGGGGTCTTAGAACCCCTAGGAAATCCCCATGACCCCTTTTGACACATTGGAAATCTCAAGTGTGTCTTAAGGGGTCCTAGGACCCCTTCGGACACACTTGAGTGTTCCAATGTGTCAAAAAGGGTTGTGGGGACTCCCTAGGACTCCTAGTACGCCTTATCATGTGCTAGGACCCCTAGGGAGTCCCCATGACCCCTTTTGACAAATTAGAATGCTCAAGTGTGTCTTAAGGGGTCTTAGGACCCCTTAAGACACACTTCAGAATTCCAAGGACCCCTTAAGACACACTTCAGCATTCTAATTTGTCAAAAGGGGTCATGGGGACTCCCTAGGGGTCCTAGTATGTGTTATCACATGTTAGGACACCTAGGGAGTCCCCATGACCCCTTTTGACACATTGGAATGCTCAAGTGTGTCTAAAGGGGTCCTACGACCCCTTTAGACACATTTGAGCATTCCAATGTGTCAAAAGGTGTCATGGGGACTCCCTAGGGGTTCTAGTACACCTTATCATGTGTTAAGACCCCTAGGGAGTCCCCACGACCCCTTTTGACACATTGGAATGCTCAAGTGTGTCTTAAGGGATCTTAGGACCCCTTAAGACACACTTGAGCATTCCAATGTGTCAAAAGGGGTCATGGGGACTCCCTAGGGGTCCTAGTACACCTTATCACATGTTAGGACCCCTAGGGAGTCCCCATGACCCCTTTTGACACATTGGAATGCTCAAGTGTGTCTTAAGGGGTCGTAGGACCCCTTAAGACACACTTGAGCATTCCAATATGTCAAAAGGGCTCAAGTGTGTCTTAAGGGGTCTTAGGACCACTTTGGACACACTTGAGAGTTCCAATGTGTCAAAAGGGGTCATGGGGACTCCCTAGGGCTCCTAGTACGCCTTATCACATGTTAGGACCACTAGGGAGTCCTCATGACCACTTTTGACACATTGGAATGCTCAAGTGTGTCTTAAGGGGTCTTAAGACACACTTGAGCATTCCAGTATGTCAAAAGGGGTCATGGGGACTCCCTAGGGGTCCTAGTACGCCTTATCATGCATTAGGATTACTAGGGAGTCCCCATGACCCCTTTTAACACATTAGAACACTCAAATTTGTCTTAAGGGGTCCTAAGACCCCTTCAAACACACTTGAGCATTCCAATGTGTCAAAAGGGGTCATGGGGACTCCCTAGGACTCCTAGTATGCCTTATCATGCATTAGGACCCCTAGGGAGTCCCCATGACCCCTTTTCACAAATTGGAATGCTCAAATGTGTCTTAAGGGGTTTTAGGACCCCTTAAGACACACTTGAGCATTCCAATGTGTCAAAAGGGGTCATGGGGACTCCCTAGGGGTCCTAGTATGCCTTATGACATGTTAGGACACCTAGGGAGTCCCCATGACCCCTTTTGACACATTGGAATGCTCAAGTGTGTTGAAAGGGGTCCTACAACCCCTTTAGACACACTTGAGAATTCTAATCTATCAAAAGGGGTCATGGGGACTCCCTAGGGGTCCTAGTATGCCTTATCATGTGTTAAGACCCCTAGGGAATCCCCATGACCTCTTTTGACACATTGGAACACTCAAGTGTGTCTTAAGGGGTCCTAAGACCCCTTAAGACACACTTGAGCATTCGAATGTGTCAAAAGGGGTCATTGTGACTCCCTAGGGGTCCTAGTATGCCTTATCACGTGTTAGGACCCCTAGGGAGTCCCCATGATCCCTTTTGACACATTGGAATGCTCAAGTGTGTCTTAAGGGTTAGTAGGACCCCTTAAGACACACTTAAGCATTCCAATATGTCAAAAGGGATCAAGTGTGTCTTAAGGGGTCTTAGGACCCCTTCGGACACACTTGAGAGTTCCAATGTGTCAAAAGGGGTCATGCGGACTCCCTAGGGCTCCTGGTACACCTTATCATGCGTTAGGACCCCTAGGGAGTCCCCATGACCCCTTTTGACACATTGGAATGCTCAAGTGTGTCTTAAGGGGTCTTAAGACACACTTGAACATTCCAATGTGTCAAAAGAGGTCTTGGAGACTCCCTAGGGGTCCTAGTATGCCTTATCATGCATTAGGACCCCTAGGGAGTCCCCATGACCACTTTTGACACATTGGAATGCTCAAGTGTGTCTTAAGGGGTCCTAAGACCTCTTAAGACACACTTGAGCATTCCAATGTGTCAAAAGGGGTCATGGGGACTCCCTAGGGGTCCTAGTACACCTTATCATGCATTAGGACCCCTAGGGAGTCCCCATGATCCCTTTTGACATATTGGAATGCTCAAGTGTGTTGTAAGGGGTCCTAGGACCCCTTAAGACACACTTGAGCATTCTAATGTGTCAAAAGGGCTCAACTATGTCTTAAGGGATCTTAGGACCCCTTCAGACACACTTGAGCATTCCAATGTGTCAAAAGGGGTCATGGGGACTCCCTAGGGGTCCTATTACACCTTATCACGCGTTAGGACCCCTAGGGAGTCCCCATCACCCCTTTTGACACATTCGAATGCTCAAGTGTGTCTTAAGGGCTCCTAAGACCCCTTAAGACACACTTGAGTGTTCTAATGTGTCAAAAGGGGTCATCAGGACTCCCTAGGGGTCCTAGTATGCCTTATCACGCATTAGGACCCCTAAGGAGTCCCCATGACCCCTTTTCACACATTGGAACAGTTAAGTGTGTCTTAAGGGGTCGTAGGACCCCTTAAGACACACTTGAGCATTCCAATGTTTCAAAAGGGCTCAAGTCTGTCGTAAGGGGTCTTAGGACCCCTTCGAACACAATTGAGCATTCCAATGTGTCAAAAGGGGTAATGGGGACTCCCTAGGGGTCCTAGTACACCTTATCACGTGTTAAGACCCCTAGGGAATCCCCATGACCCCTCTTGACATATTCGAATGCTCAAGTGTGTCTTAAGAGGTCCTAAGACCCCTTAAGACATATTTGAGCATTCCAATGTTTCAAAAGGGGTCATGGGGACTCCCTAGGGGTCCTAGTATGCCTTATCATGCGTTAGGACCCCCAGGGAGTCCCCATGACCCCTTTTGACACATTGGAATGCTCAAGTGTGTCTTAAGGGGTCCTAAGACCCCTTAAGACACACTTGAGCATTCCAATGTGTCAAAAGGGGTCATGGGGACTCCCTAGGGGTCTTAATACACCTTATCATGCGTTAGGACCCTTAGGGAGTCCCCATGACCCCTTTTGACACATTGGAATGCTCATGTGTGTCTTGAGGGGTCGTAGGACCCCTTAAGACACACTTGAGACAACCCCTCAAGACACACATGAGCGTTCCAATGTATCAAAAGGGATCAAGTGTGTCTTAAGGGGTCTTTAGACCCCTTCGGACACACTTGAGCATTCCAATGTGTCAAAAGGGGTCATGGGGACTCCCTAGGGGTCCTTGTATGCCTTATCATGCGTTAAGACCCCTAGGGAGTACCCATGACCCCTTTTGACACATTGGAACACTCAAGTGTGTCTTAAGAGGTCCTAAGACCCCTTAAGACACACTTGAGTGTTCCATTGTTTCAAAAGGGGTCATGGGTACTCCCTAGGGGTCCTAGTACGCCTTATCATGCATTATGACCCCTAGGGAGTCCCCGTGACCCCTTTTGACACATTGGAATGCTCAAGTGTGTCTTAAGGGGTCTTATGACCCCTTAACACACACTTGAGCATTCCAATGTGTCAAAAGGGTTCCCCACACACTTGAGCATTCCAATGTGTCAAAAGG
Source organism: Chamaecyparis obtusa (assembly GCA_027943335.1). NCBI lineage: Eukaryota > Viridiplantae > Streptophyta > Pinopsida > Cupressales > Cupressaceae > Chamaecyparis > Chamaecyparis obtusa. Next base: position 16,720 of record BSBK01000894.1, on the reverse strand, counting down.
GGTCATGGGGACTCCCTAGGGGTCCTTGTATGCCTTATCACGTGTTAAGACCCCTAGGGAGTCCCCGTGACCCCTTTTGACACATTGGAATGCTCAAGTGTGTCTTAAGGGGTCCTACGACCCCTTAAGACACACTTGAGCATTCCATTGTGTCAAAAGGGGTCACAGGGACTCCCTAGGGGTCCTAACACGTGATAAGGCATACTAGGACCCCTAGGGAGTCCCCGTGACCCCTTTTGACACATTCGAACACTCAAGTGTGTCTTAAGGGGTCTTAGGACCCTTTAAGACACACTTGAGCATTCCAATGTGTCAAAAGGGGTCACGGGGACTCCCTAGGGGTCCTAGTATGCCTTATCACGCGTTAGGACCCCTAGGGAGTCTCTGTGACCCCTTTTGATACATTGGAATGCTCAAGTTTTTCTTAAGGGGTCCATACTAGGATCCCTAGCGAGTCCCCATGACCCCTAGGAAGTCTCTCTCTCCACCTCCAATGAACTATTCTTCAAAGCCTCCATTTTTGCGTAGCTAGGGTTTACAATGCCTGTAAAAGGCACATTTAATACAAAGATTTAGCCGACCACCTTTAAAGACCTAAAAGAAATGAGAAAAAAATTTAGGCCAAAAATACATACCGCATTTCTGTATGTAGTACCGTAAGCTTCAACAATCCAGCTGGCTTCCTCTGCTAAGGCACAAAGAACTTCACTAATGTATGCTCTAGGAGGAAGATTATAATTTCCATATTTCTATAAGAGATTCTCCAAAATTTGTAATATTATATATAATATATTAGTATACATTAGTATATGTATTATATATATATATATATATATATATATATTATATACATGTTAGTATATATAATACATTAGTATTTATATAATATATTAGATATATTAGTATATTTAATACATTAGTACATATAATACATTAGTCTATTATAATACATTAGTATATATATAATGTACATTATATATATCATATGCCTCTTTTCTATATATATATTATATACATCAATATATGTAAAAGTTCAATTTTTTTCATTTGCTCCCGCCCTTTTTTCATCAGCCTGGGAATATCGGGTACTTGATATGGAATCAGATACCCAATTTTTGCCAGGTAATATTTGACCAAAATATTCCCTATCCCCATAGACCAGACAATCACGGGATTTTATACTTTTTTCATGCGTTGCAAAAAAAAAAGTGATTTGTGGCCCATTGTTTGATTTTTGTCAACTTGTGGTCTCACCATGGGAAGCAGCAGTCGTCGAAAGGCTAAACACAAGAGGAAGCTGACAGATGATGAAATTCAAGCATATAGGGAAAAAGATAAGGAAAATTACCAAAGAAGGAGAGAAGGTATGTTAAACATTAATCAAGGTGACCCCATAAATGTAGTTGTAAGTGAAGAGGATGTTCAATTGGAAAATGCACAGATGGAGATTGAAAATGTAGACTTTGGGAATGAAAATGTTGCATAAGAACCACATGAACGTTATACATCTCCAAATTATATGTGAAATGAAGTCCCTTGCAATAAAGATAATCAATCCTCAAATTCGGGGCTTTCAAGAACACCTAAATGGTTAATTGAAATTGAGGAGAACATTATGAATAATTGGGAAGGAAAGAGGTCACATAGAACCGTTAGGTTGTGGGCTTCAAGACTTTATGATCAATTTTTTCAAAACAAGACATTGGTTGAGCAATGTCAAATTTTTGTGTAGTTGTTAAAGATGCAAAAGATGAGACTTGTGCTTGTGAAATTGAAGATTCGTGTGAACAAGAAAATGGAGAGAAATGCCATTGTTGTGAAGAATCTTTTCAATGCTCTCAATAGCATTGGGAAGACTAGTAGAGGAAAAGACAAGAGAGTTGCTCGTAGGGTTATTACAACCTCCTTAGTAAGTCATCAGTTGAGAAAGGCTCATTTGATGAGACAAACTTGTGTTGATTTCAATATAGACCATAAAACTTTGGGTAGAGCACTTGCAAGAAGAGAAAGACTTGATGATCCGCTTCAAATTGATACATGGGCTTATGGTGGGAGACTTCCACATTTTGATAAGAAGCTAACAGATGTTGTCAAGGATGAAATTCAACAATTTTGGGATGCTAACTCAAGAGTGTCACCAAATGTGAAGGATGTCTTGAAGTTGAGAGTTGGCAATCGAGACCGCACTCCACATCCTAAACATTATGTGGAGGTAAGTCAAACAATGTTGTATAAAAAAATTTGTGAGACACATCCAACATTGAAAATATCATGTAAAGGTCTTTTGAATCTGTGAAGCCATTTTATTGTGTACCCCTTAAGATTAGAAATACATGTTGTTGCAAATATCATGTTGAGTTTTCAATGCATCATGAATTATTACGGTCCATTCATTCTACTTTTCATACTAATGAAATGCTAGAGGATTGTGGTGCAAGTGGTCTTCCCAAATCATCAAGAGACTTGCTAGATTAATTTTTATGTCATAGAGATGATGGTTGTTTATTTTATAAAAAAGATTGCTTAAATGCCAAGTGCTCAGAATGTGGTGGCTTGTCCAAGTTTAGAACATGTTTTCATGAGGGTTTGGAACACAATTTTGGAAAGACACTCGTCCAAAAAAAGGTATATGAAATAGTGAAATATACATTGAAGAGTGGAGGTGAAGGCTCTAGATGTGAGTTAGTTGCAAAAGAATACAATGTTGCTGATTTTATCTTAGATTTCAAGACAAATCTTTTTTACAAGTATGCAAGGCATAGTCACAGGTCTCAATGGTTGCATCAAAAATTTAGGACATGTAAGGACACTTTCCCCATTGGAAGTATTATATCCGTTGTAGACTTTGTGGAGAACTATACATTGCAGCCCCAAAATGAGACTCAAGCTCAATATTACAATTCCATTTAGGTTGCTATTTTTGTACACATCACATATAGACATTCCTGTAATAGCACAAAAGATGAGCGAAAGATAATCAGAGAGTACCATTTTTATATGAGTGATGACAGGTCTCACTCTCATGAGTTTGTTCAACATTGTTTCCAGAACTATTTTGACTTCTTGTAGGAAAATGGTATTGTTATGGATAGGCATCTCATTTGGTCGGATAATTGCACCAGTCAATTTAAGAATGCCAGAATGTTTTATTGGTTGTGTAGAATGCATGTGGAGAGAGGTGTACCTCATATTTGGAATTTTTTTGAGTCAGGGCATGGGAAAGGGGAGCATGATGGAGCAGGTGCATGTGTGAAGAGAGATCTAGTTAAGGAGCAATTGAGGATTTCAGGTGTTGTACTTCTTGATGCTCATTCTATTGTTGATTGGTGTACTTTAGCATTGTCATAGGGGGGGACTCTTGATTCTATAGTGCATAGATTCTTTTGGTTGGTTGAGGAGGGAACTATAGGAGATAGATTGGATTGTCAAACAGTGAAAGACTACAAAAATGCATTCATTCCGAAGCTCCAATAGTAGTACATGGACCATTTGGACATGAGAGTTGGCTTGTTTTTTCCCCATGTGTCTTTAGTATGATTGGGATCATTGCGAGTCAAGTGAGTGGGTGGATACATGGGTTCCACAGTATCTGACTCCTTTATCTTTGACACTCTCTATAAGAAATGATGACATGGACACTTCAGTTGACTATGACCATCTTTAAGATCTTCTGAAGTCAAGAGATGTTTTTGCATTGGTTGCACCGTAGGGGAATGATGAGAGGTCAGATTATTGGTTAGCACATTGTGTACAAGGTAAATAGAAGCTTGTACAACTGATGACAGATGGTGATGGGTTCACATATCCTACTAGTTTAGTTGTTGTTGCGGGAACATGGCTATGAACATACATGATTAGAAAGAATGGAGTTCCCGCATTTGAAGACTATGAGAAGCACAAAACTATTCTAATGTAATCACACCTTGTTATAGAAACAAATGTCAAGTTGTCAAAGCATCAAGGAAGACCAAAGACAAAAGAACTTTGGACTATTACTACTGCTGATCATGAAGTACTATTGGAGACCTTGAATCAAAGAGATGACCCTTCAGGAACACTTGACTAGGTAATAAGTTAACTTAGTGCATTATTTTCTAAGTCATTAATCTTAATTTCAATACATTAATTTGACCTTTCTTAGATTGTATTTTGAGTCAATAAACATGGTTTTGTATGTGGATTGTAACTTGTGTAGGAGCACCTATGAAGACACCTACAGTCACCATGGATCCAATTAGAGATAGAAGGACAAAAGGATCCTTAATGGTTAATTGAGATCTTTTGAAGCCTATAATGGCAATTTGTAACAATCAATTTGATTTAATAGTTAAATGTCCTAAAACTCTTCATAAGGACTTATGACCAAAATCATGTATGGGTGGCCAATAGTGCCAAGAAGGGATCTTACATGTCATATGCTTATGTCATTTGCATGGTTTGAATTCTTACATGTTTGATTGTTGTTTCTAATGCTTCAAGGATATTAATTTTTATCATTTCAAACAATCTATAACAGTTAAACCTCAAACATAATAAGCTCCACAGTTCAAATTTCACAAGCTTAATCATGATTAATTTCATAGTTCAAATTTCAAACATACCACTAACAGTCAATTGAAAGCGGCTCAACAACGTATCTTTCAAACCGGTAGTGATCTTCCATGGCTCGTATCTCAGACCTCATGATAGGTATCAACAAACCATTAGGTGCTACAAGATCATGTTTCTAAGGTCTACAATAACCTCTCTTAGTTTTGGGTGATTCAACTTCATTTGCATTTGGCAAGGCGATCTCAGTCGATGCCAAAACTTCTAGTGAGGGTTAGTTGAAAGTGGCTCAGCAGCATTTCTTTCAAACTGTCTGACCTGACATCGAATCATCTACTCCATCACCTTTGGTTGGCCGAGTAAACACCAGTGACAACCCCATTCCACCCATGGAGTCACCAGAACGCTCGCGACCACGCTTGACCCAAGTGACCCCAAGGTGCACTAAGCACAATTGGGTAGTGATCTTCCGTGGCTCATATCTTAGACCTCGTGAGAGGTATCAACAAACTGTTAGGTGATACAAGATTATGTTTTTGAGGTCTACAATGACCTCTCTCAGTTTTGGGCAATTCGACTTCATTTGCATTTGGCAAGGCGATCTTAGTCGATGCCAAAACTTGCAGTGAGGGTCAGTTGAAAGTGGCTCAACAACATATCTTTCAAACCATCCAACCTGACATCAAACCATCTACTCCATTGGCTCCAGTTGGTCGATTAAATGCTAGTGACAACCCTGTTCTACCCATAGAGTCACCGAAACGCTTGCGACCACGCTCGACCCAAGTGACCCCAAGGTGCACTAAGCACAATTGGGCAGTGATCTTATGGGGCTCGTATCTCAAACCTCGTGAGAGGTATTGAAAAATTGTTAGGTGCTACAAGATCATGTTTTCAAGGTCTACAATAACCTCTCTTGGTTTTGGGTGATTTGACTTCGTTTGCATTTGGCAAGGCGATCTCAATCGATGCCAAAACTTGCAGTGAGGGTCAGTTGAAAGTGGCTCAACAACATATCTTTCAAAATGTCCAACCTGGCATCGAACCGTCTACTCCATCAGCTCCATTTGGCTGGGAAAACACCAATGACAACCCCATTCTACCCACAGAGTCACCGAAACACTCGCAACCACGCTCGACCCAAGTGACCCCAAGGTGCACTAAGCACGATTGGGCAGCAATCTTTCGGGGATCGTATCTCAGACCTCGTGAGAGGTATTGACAAACCATCAAGTGCATCGGGATTATGTTTTTGAGGTCTACAATAACCTCTCTTGGTTTTGGGCAATTTGACTTCATTTGCATTTGGCAAGGCGATCTCAGTCGATGCCAAAACTTGCAGTGAGGGTCAGTTGAAAGTGGCTCAGCAACATATCTTTCAAACCGTCTGACCTGGCATCAAATCATCTACTCCATTAGCTCTAGTTGGCTGGGTAAACACTAGTGACAACCCTATTCTACCCACAAAGTCACCAAAACACTCGCGACCACGCTCGACCCAAGTGACCCCAAGGTGCACTAAGCATGATTGGGCAACAATCTTTCGGAGCTCATATCTCAGACCTCATGAGAGGAATCGACAAATTGTCAAGTGCTATGAGATCATGTTTTTGAGGTCTACAATAACCTCTCTCAGTTTTGGGTGATTCGACTTCGTTTGCATTTGGTAAGGCAATCTTAGTTGATGTCAAAACTTGTAGTGAGGGTCAATTGAAAGTGGCTCAACAATGTATCTTTCAAACCGTCTAACCTGGCATCAAACCATCTACTCCATTGGCTCTGGTTGGCCGGGTAAACACCAGTGACAACCCCGTTCTACCCACAGAGTCACTGGAACACTCGCGACCACGCTCGACCCAAGTGACCCCAAGGTGCACTAAGCATGATTGGGTAGTGATCTTCCAGGGCTCATATCTCAGACCTCATGAAAGGTATCGACAAACCATTAGGTGCTACGGGATCATGTTTTTGAGTTCTACAATAACCTCTCTCATTTTTGGGTGATTCAACTTCATTTGCATTTGGCAAGGCGATCTCAGTCAATGCCAAAACTTGCAGTGAGGGTCAGTTGAAAGTGGCTCAGTAGCGTATCTTTCAAATTGTCTGACCTAGCATCGAACCATCTACTCCATTGGCTCTGATTGGCCGGGTAAATGCTAGTGACAAACCTGTTCTACCCACAGAGTCACCGAAATGCTCGCGACCACGCTCGACCCAAGTGACCCCAAGGTGCACTAAGCACGATTGGGCAGTGATCTTCTGGAGCTCGTATCTTAGACCTCATGAGAGGTATTGACAAACTATTAGGTGTTACAAGATCATGTTTTTGAGGTCTACAATAACCTCTCTCAGTTTTGGGTGATTTGACTTTGTTTGCATTTGGCAAGGTGATCTCAGTCGATGCCAAAACTTGCAGTGAGGGTCAATTGAAAGTGGCTCAGTAGCATATCTTTCAAACCGTCTGACCTGGCATCAAACCGTCTGCTCCATCGGCTTTGGTTGGCTGGGTAAACTCCAGTGACAACCTCATTCTTCCTGATGGAGCCTCAATTTTTTACAAAAATTAGGGCCTCCATTTGAGAAACAATGTTGGAGATTTGATAAGGTTGTCATTGATGTCATTGAAGGTTTTTTGGTTCCTCACAAGATATATGAACATGTACTATTAAGTGGAGATAAAAACTAAGATAGATAGCAAAACTATTGAATAAATAGCGTCGACAACTATGCAACTTGGCAACGTTGGAACATTAAGCATCATATCAGCATTCGAATGGAGTGAAGTATACACACCAGCAATTAATGATCAAAGTCAACCCAAATAAATTTCATTTCCTCGTAGATGTTAACAACTGTAGCATATTACAAAGATGACAATAAACATATTATTTGGAAGAATATTACAAGAGGTGGTAAAGTTAAACTCATCATGAATTTCCAGTTAGCAATAATCAACCCATGAAGCAACAACTTCATCAAATGAAGTGAACACAACATGAGTTAAAGATCGATTAAACATATGCGTATGAAGACATTCAAAGGAGCCATGCAGTAATAAAAAATAAATATACACAATGCTGAGCATAGTTCGAAGGCAGTATTAAAATCATTCAATGAACATTTGAGAGACGATATATTCAAGAGATGTGTTTTTGTAAGTCTGAGGGATATCATGTTGCGCAAGCAATCATATATTATACACAACCAAAAATTCAATAGTCACATGTCATATCTATCAATGGTAATATTGAAGATTGGAAATGAAGACCATAAGCTTATACGATAATGGAGATTTTTTATAGCATGAAATGAAGGCTCTTGCATACACGATGATATTGAAACATTATTGTCGGCAGTTAAAATTATTATAAGTGCGAACAAAAAGCATTGAAAATGATAATATATGAAATTAGCAATGCAAGTATGAGACTGAATGTGCACACAATGAAAAATAGCGACATAATTGATGGTATAGAATTTGTATATGAAAATTCATAGAAGTGGTAAACAAAACTCTCATATTAGTAGTGATTGAAGTTTTAATTTAGTGATGAAGAGTAGATGGCATGGTTTTTGTTTTTTAGAGAAATGATCTTCAGTATCGGTACTGATGGCCTCATCATCATCTCAGGCACAAGGAAAGTTAAGCACCATAAATCTATTAAATCTATAGAAGTTAAACCTCAAACATAATAAGCTCCATGAACAGGGTATTCTAGAGTAAAGAAAAACAAATGTAACTTCAACAAGATATAATTTAAATCATAATGATAATCATAGTCAAGATATAACTTCACCATTCAATTCCATAAGCATGAATAATAAATATGTATATACAAAATATGACGCAAATATAACATATAAATGAACATGTTCTATATATGTATCAAATGTATCAAAAGTATGTCCATATACAAATATGGCACATGCCATTTCAAAATGTCTACGAAATCAATGTTTGAAGGTGTACAATGTGGCATATATGCCATCTCAAAATGTGCCAAGTGTCATCTCTAAATGACCACAAAACTAAAATTGCATCCTATGTTGTAGGGGGATCATCAAAATGTAGCCTCTTTGAAGAAGTGTTGGGCTCTGATTGATACTGCATAAAAAATGAGTTCAAACCAAAGTTAGATTGCTTACCTTATATGATTTTTACATATGTATATATATATATATATATATATATATATATATATATATATATATATATATATATATATATATATATATATATATATATATATATATATATATATATATATATATATATATATATATATATATATATATATATATATATATATAAAATTCATAATTCAAACACTATTTTAATTAAAATTATAATTGAATACAATATTTGTACTTGGTCTCTTGATCACCTACCATGATCAGGTGTCCTAGCATAAGTCCTGGGTAGCGAAGGGACCATGCCAGCAATACCAACTCTGACCTATAAATATATATTTGCAATAATGAGATTAGTAGAGTGGTGCAATATAGAGTAATAAATCTACAAAATAGGATGATAGCATAATAAAATTATAAATTGATTGAACTAAAATTAAAACTTACATCTGGTGATCCCTCCTCTGGAATAGTGGGCTGGGTCAACAAAGAAACAAAATATTCTCATGGGCCCTCCCTCACAGTCAGAGTAACCTATGAGAGTAAAAATATTGTCAATTATATATCAATGTACTTCATCATAGCAACCTGGTTACAAAATACAAATAACAATATGTAAAAGTCTACGTACAATCGGGATATCACTCCAAATTGAGACGCTTGTAACCCTACGCTACCGAACTGGTGTTGGGACATCATCAATAGCCACACCCTATACAATAAAGTGCAAGTAAAATATTTATTACTACACACAAGTGGCATACATATGCATGCATAATTAATCTTAAACAATTAACTACCTTTCCTTTGTCGACACCTGATGAAGGAACCCCCTCATGCCCCCCACTGACATCGGCTGTAGCCTGCAAGAACACAATAAGATGACAATATATATTAGTAAATGTATGAATTTTATTGCTCTAATTGATAGAGATTTAAGCATGTACACCAAATGATATTAAAAAAAACTAATGGGTACATAATTTATAATATATCGTATAGTCATCAAGGCCAAATGGAATGGCCGAAAGTGTGGACTCATCCATCTGTCTCACCTCCTCCTGTGTCATCGACTGAACATAAATGGAAAATATATATATACATAAGTGCATGCAATCATTAAAACTAATCTAAATAAATAAATTATTTTTAAATTAAATAAGTCATGTGACAAATTTATTTATAATGTTTACTCTTACTATATCAACAGGATTCAATGGCTCTGTGTGCACCTCCTGAGCACTCTCATGAGATGTAGATGCTCCATGAGGTGTTGCAGCCTCTATAGCTACGTCTCCTATATCCTCCTCATCAATATCATGAAACTGATATGTATCAAAATCAGTAAACAGTCAGAGGCACATATGCCTGCACATAATGCACATATGGGGCTCACATACATGTGAACTCCGATGAGATGTCAATGCGCCAGCATCATCCACAAGAGGCAACACTGACTTGGTTTGTGTGATCAACTGATCACTCAGTAAATGAATGGCCCTAATAGTTTGTGAGGCAGCCTCTACAATGATATCGGTATGCTGCACTGGAGGAGGGGGTGCGACATCAGTGGGGGGGGACAAAGGTAGTGGCCTTTCAGTGCTAGGTAGATGGCCTAGTCTGAGGAGCTCCTCTACCTATTCCCATGTTGGGCCTCATACTCCAATAATCAACATGGTGACCAAGCATAAACTTATCATACAATTTTTTAATGAAATAAAATGGGACCTCCAAATTTCTATGGGGTGGTTTATCAAAAAACCATCCATTAGCGATCCCAAAAGTTTGTGCTCATTGCTTCATTTGTGCACCATTTTATTGATAATTTGGGCTTTTTGGGGTCAACTGGTATTCCAATTTTAGGATTGACAAAAAGGGTGGCTATATCTTCCTTACTTATATTAAGGGCCGCAATCCCATCATGGTCAAGCCCGTCATCAAATTGGGCATGCATATCATCACGCCAATGAATAGAAGCATTATGTTGCTGCATGAGTGTGTCAATATTTCCAACAATTGTATTTAGTGTGCCAAGCATGGGACCTAATGTAGGTATATTTTGATACGTGTTTTGGAAACCTCATATCGTGTTCAAATTTTCTTGTATCAAATCTTGTAAAGATTTAGGGTTTAGATATGGGGGATTGTTTTCGGGATTGTTATTTGGTGCGGGAGGGTTATTTCTTCATTGTTGTCATCCATGCCTGATTAAATAAAAAACAAATCTAAATTTCAATCTAATTTCATATATTATTACAAATATAAATACAAAACCCTATTTTTTTAAAAAATGCTACATTTAGCATGAAAATGAAATAAATTAATAAAAATATACAAATAACTACTTATCAAATATGCTCAGAGTCAAATTTGTTGTTTCCAATATCAGGTACCCAAAAATATATCGGGTATATGAAAATCATGGAAAGAAGTGAAGAAAATCATGCAAGGAAATGAAGAAAAGGGCTCGTGGGTTTCGAATTTATGCCACAGATATCAGGTACCTGATATGATATCGGGTACCTGATTAGGCCTGTGCTTTGGTGGCAGGTTTGCCCAGGTGTACTGACACCTAGGCCTACTAAAAAGTCAACAAGCGCTTTCATGTGCTTTTGGACAAGTGAAAAGTGAATATTTTTCACATCACCACTTTTGGGCCCCTCATGATCTTGCACATACCCTTTTAAGGTGTTTAGAGAATGAGGAATCAAAATTATACATACAAGAAATCTACGAAGGAATTTTTGGGTCACATTCGAATGAGTTAACCTTAGCAAAGAAATTTCTAAGGGGGTGACCCCACAATAGTGGGTTACACTTTTTTAGACATCTGATTTTCATTGAAATGACACATTTTTAATAAAATATGATGATTTAAGCCTTGAGAGGTTCCATTTGAAGTAATTAATTACAAATGGTTATCTTAAAGCCTCTTAGATAAAAAAAACATTGATATAACATCTATACTCCTCATTCATACCTACATTGGAGTCTTCTTCACACTGATTAAAATGTTGACAAAAAATCACCTCGACTTTATCTTTTGGCAGATCAAATGAATCCATTTGCAAACCTATATATGTAGTGAGGTTCTACTGAGAAAAATATTTCCAATGATTATAGGATATTATTGGCCTTCCATTGAGAAATATGCATGTCATTTTGCAAAGACTTATAAAAAATGCCAATATCATGGAAACCTAATTCATGTACCATCTCAGGAACTACATCTGATGACTACACCTTGGCCCTTCTATCAATGGGGGTTGGATTTAATAGGGATGGTTTATCCACCTTCATATAATGGTCATAAGTTCATTATAACTACAACTAAATACTTCACCATATGGGTCGAAGTTGTGCCATTATCTACCGCAATGGGAAAACAAATATCCATGTTCATATTGAACAATATAATTTGCAGGTATGGCATCCCTCAATCTATCATAATGGATAATGCTAAACATTTCAAGAACAAGGACTTGAGATAATTATGTTCAAAGTTCCATATGATACATCATTCATCTTCAATATATTACCCATAAGGAAATGGGACAACCAGAAGCCAGTAATAAGAATATTTTATTTTTGATGAAGGCAATGAAAAGGATGTTCAAGTGGGCATTCAAGTGGCTCCCTTCCTTGTTTCTAGCATGACTCATTCCCAATGGTTGGGAAATCAAAGTTGGGATAGAGCTAAGTCTTCTTTGAAGATTAGAACCAATTCTCATCATTTCAAACTTGACTGTGAATATTTCTATGATGTTTTGGGTATGAAAAGGGTATCATTGATTCATTTTCCCTCTTTAAATACATTTTTGATGAAATTAAGGAACTAAAGTTTTAAAAAAGAGAGCCCTAAGTAGTAGACTTAAAGTCCTTAAAACTTGGCTACTAGGGTTTCTTCTAGAATAGGTGCTTCTATGGGACAAAGTTTGTAGATGATAGAGAGAAGAAGTCGATAGTTGATTTTCTCAAAAAGATTGTGGATTCCCTTCAAAAATTGAAAAATGATCACAATAAATATATATCTCAACTAGAGAATAAGGTCAATAATGGAAAAGACTTCATGTAGACTATGTTAAAATAGAGCCATAAGAGCATGAAGATCACTATAGAGTATATGAACAAGCTGGTGGAAAAATTGCAGAAGGGGGAACATGAGAAGTGGGTCATTCAACTCAATCGGGGCAAATATCAAGAGTCTTCAGGACCAAGTAAGAGGACCAAGGAAAATTTAAAAAGGAAATTTGAGAGTGCCCCTCTAGAGAACGAGGACCTAAAAAGGGTTGTGTTGGAGTTGGCCATGGTGGAGGTGGAGGTGTGTGAGGTTCTCTAGAACCTTGTTGGATCTATTTCTCATTTTCCTAGTTTGTTTTTTGTTCACTGTTGTTGTCTTTTTTTTGGATTTTGGCTACCACTTTCTCTATATTTCTTAAGGGTATCTTTTTGTTTTTGGAATTTTTTTGGCCTAGGCTCTTTTATTGGTGCATATTGCCAAAATTTTAATGTTTTATTGTTAAAGGGTTTTGGGTACCTTCAAAACCTGATTTGACAATAATTTAGAAACATACATTATTCTGATACTTCAGTTCAAACCTTAGTCATTTTTTAAAGTGGTTCTTTACATTGCAAATGTTTCTTAGATTATCTCTTTCTTGATTGGCAATATATCATTTCAAAAGATTTTATTATTTTAGTTTATAGTGAAAATCTAAAAATTTTAAATGTATTAATCTATTAATTTCACCCAATATTAACTCTAAATGCATTACACTATTGGAAGGAACTTTGATGTTTTTATCTCTTGTTTTTGAATGAAACCTTTAAGAATGGATGATTTTTTCAATCTGAAGGTTTGGAAGACATTTTCAGTCTATATGAGTTCATTAAATATTCCATATAGGCATACTTACCATTATTAGATAGGAAATAATACTATAATTTATATTTTTCTTGGTTGAAAGACTCCATCTACATATTTTTCAATTTGAGGGTCTCGGGACATTTTCAATAAGAGCTACAATGTAGCATAGTTCAGGACTACCAATTTCTAGCAGGGTAGTTTTGAATGATAGGGGATGAGGGAAGATAAATGACAAGGTCAAACTATAAAACAAAAGGAAAGATTAAATTTATGTTTTTTTATTGGAAAATATTTTTAAATCTCAGAGGAAACCATATTCAATGAGTGTTGTGTACTTAGTGAACTATAATTATCTTGTAATATTGTTCAACTCCACAAAAAAATGTTCAATGTACAAGGAATAGGTTATTCACTTTCTATAATATAACATATCCTTGCCTATTTTATGGAAAAAAAAATCATGTTTGCTTTGTACTGAAATTGAATCTTAAAAGTTACTGTAGACCCTAAATTGCAAGAGAGAGATTTGGTTTCTTTTTTTCATTGGCTAACTAGTCAATACTCTTGATCATAGGAATTCACAACTCCTTAGGCTGGAGAAACAACAATATCAGTGTCAATATTATATCCAAATACATACTAGTTCCAAACCATGACAAATCCATCCTTTCCCCAAGATCCATAAAGAAAAATCAAAGAAATTGTTATCTTGATTTGTATGAAGATCTATATTCTCAACTAGTTGCAAGAAAGCACATAAATGCTTGTTTGTAGGAGTCCATGTCTTGGATACCATTTTGACTATGAGAAAAAAATAAAAAGGATGAGAAGATATAAGTTTATGTTGTTGCATTTTAGCAAAGTCCAAATATGATGGAATGTACTTCAACTATCCTAGAGGAATAATGCAATAATGAATATCTATATCTCTAATTTGTAGAGTTATAGTTTTGCTATAAAAAATTAACACAACCTCCAATTTTTAGTTTTGTACCATTCACATTGTTTGATTAAAAGTGATCTAAAATGTAATGTTAAATGGTTAATGCTCTTGATATCGAGCTAGAGTAATATGTACACCATTGCCTATGCAACACCCAAAATGATTCATTTACTATAATTATTAATTAATTAAAAAAAGTTAAATTCATTATATTCCAATTTATAATGAACTAATTTTTACTTTTAATTAATTAATATTTACAATAAAAGGGTCATTTTGGGTGCTTCTTAGACATTGCCAATATGTATAGTTAAATGTTCTTTTTCCCTTGATATTTGACCATAAATTAAAAGAAATGAAGCATAGTTGATTTACAAGATAGAAAAACTAGTGTTGAAAAGACATTAGAAGTTTTATGCAATAAGTTGCACTCAGTTGAAAAGAAAAGTACATGTGTGCATTTATAAATTATGTATTTACTGATATTTTGTGTTAAAATTGGCTAAAGAAAAGGTTTCATGCCTTCTACTAGAATATATCGTTCCCTATGTAAGACAAACTCTTGCTTGTTATTCGAACTGCAACCTAAGAAGAATAGAAGAAGTAGACAAGTTCTTAAATCTCCATACAAGCTTACAATGAGCATGTTTACATTTGAATCCTTGATGGTAGAACTTTCCTTTTCAAAAACCTCTTTAGTTGCACTGCCCTTCACACCCTTCGAGTCTATGCACTAGGGTATCTTTTAACTAAAGTTAGATTAGGGAAGAATGAAAAGTTTGTGAATATAATGTAGACCAATCTATCACCAATATAGTAGAATAAGGTAAATTCATACATATATTATAGATAGATTTTAAACCTACAATAGAGAATCTATAGAATTTTTTTAAAATGTTATAAAAGAAGCTCTAAAGACCCCATGAGAAATCCCTACAAAAACTAGAGGGATGGAACCTTCCTTGACTAACATCTCCTTAGAGTGTGTTCCCGTGATTACAAAATGTGTTGTTAGTTGTATATCAAATATTTTTGCAAATGGCGTTGATAAAAGAGAACATTATTGTGCTTTATGGCTTTAGAGTTCCCAAGGTAGAGGGTTTCGAATGTTAAGATCATAAATTTAGTTGAAATCTAATTTAGCAGTAGTCCTTAAATTCTTAAGAGAAGAAAGGCAACCCATATTCTATTATATAAAGTCAAAATCATCTACTTTGCGATCTCCATCTTATGCTCTTGGTCTTACATTATTGACCAGGTCTGTAGTTACAATGTATAGTCACATCCCTTGGATTTAAGCCATTATACAAATAGAAAAGAGAAGTAAAAAAAAATCATAGAGGGGCATATAGTTCATCTACCTTGCTATCACCATCTATTGCGTATAGTAGCCTATTCCTAGAGTCATACTACAAAAGTGTTTCAAGGATTTCTGGCAACAGTTTCTAAAGCCATATCCACAAATTAGATTCATGCATATCATTCCAACACCATAATCCATGAGATGGAATCTCTTTAGTGACGTACTCCATAAAAACTCATTTCTCATGAAATCCCTCCAAGGAAGGTTGTGAGGAAATCTTTGTTACAACACCCTATCAGACAGTTCAAATGCCTTGCTTAATCTCCTCTACTTGCACATGTTTTTCCTCTAGGACAATTTCTATTACTATAGTTGAGATAAACAAGAGAAGATTGTTAGAAGATGTCTAGGGTCTATGGAAGAAAACCTCAAATAGAAAAAAAGATAATATGAAATACTTGATTAAATTGATATCTAGTTCAAGCACAAAGAAGAGTGTCCATGTCACTAAAAAAATTATGACACTTAAAAATATAGGAGATTGAAAAGATGGAAGTGGGGCAGTGTAGACAAAGCATGTCAAATAGACTAAGAGGAAGGTGTTTAGTTAGGGATGAATGTAAAAGCTCCTGGGCCTTGTTTCTATGCGTGATTAGTGAGGGCATTAATTGACTTATCAAAGCGCAAAACACTGAATCTGTGCCTCTTGGGATAAGTGACTCATTCCACTTGTTTATGTTTGTGTATCTATTGAGATGCAGTGTTTTAATCTCCTTCTCTATCCTTTGAAAGTAATCTTGTGCAGGCCAAAAAAATTGGTAAACAAGCATTTTCAAATGCAAATGAAAAGAGATAGGTACTAGATGGAAATAGAAACAAGGACTATAGTTTCAAAATATCAAGATCTTGTCCAGAAACAGATATCCAA